>JANRFK010006693.1:67195061-67212442 GCA_030068395.1 Apalone spinifera
TCTGCATCCCTTTTCCGGAAAAGGGGGCCTGTGTAGACACAGCCTATGTGTTTCTCCTGTTATTAATATAACTCACAGTAGACTTGGACTGTACATTCCAGCTACTGGGGCTACCCTATCACTACTTGCAAGCTTATCCAATCATTCTACTTTCTGGCTGAAAGTTAACCATCTTAGCCTCTTGACCACTGCCTACATCACTCAGTTTTCTTTTTGGTGCCGTAATTATGGTGAGGTGTTACTTTAGTGAGTGTAATTTTTTTTTTTTTTTTACTAGAACACACTGGGAAAGCAGCAAGGTGATGCATCATGTTCTTACAACCATAGACTCATAGAACATTAGAACTGGAAGGGACCACAAGAGGTCATCAAGTCCAGGCCTCTGCCCCAGCAGGACCAAACACCAGCTAGATCAGGGCTTCCAAAGTTGAGTAGCCCTGGAGGTCACAGTGATGCCCTCAGCATGTGCTGTGAGTCACAACTTCAGTGTGGTTGCATATATATATGCAAATATATGCAAATATATGCAAATAGCTTCTTTCACGTGGATGGGCATGAATACAAAGATTATGGCAAGACTACACAACACGCAGGCCCCATTTAAGTTGGTTCTGCTGATATTAGTAAAATGAAATATTTACCCGATTTCCACCCATATGACAGCACTTTTATGGTGTCTACACAGCAAAATTATTTCAGAATAATGGCTGTTATTCCAAAATAACTATGCAAGCGTCTACACAGCAATTTAGTTATTTTGAAATAATTTCAAAATAACGGACGGCTTATTCCGACTTCTGTAAACCTCATTCTATGAAGAATAATGCCTTTTCCAAAATAGCTATTTTGAAATAAGGCGTGTGTAGATGCTCCACTTCTGCTATTTCGAAATAGCCCCTCACCAGGGCCATTCTAAGTTATTCTTCCTGGGGCGCTAAATTGAGATAGCACGTCTACATTAGGGAAGCCTGTCTCGGACTCATTTTCAGGCTTCCATGCTTCCATGCTATTTCGAAATAAGCTATTTTGGAATAACTATTCCAGACTAGGCGGTGAGGAGTCCCGTGGCACCTTATAGACTAACCAAAGTGTTGGAGCATAAGCTTTCGTGGGCAAAGACCCACTTCGTCAGATGCATCTGACCAACTTCGTCAGATGCATCTGATGAAGTGGGTCTTTGCCCATGAAAGCTTATGCTCCAACACTTCGGTTAGTCTATAAGGTGCCACAGGACTCCTCGCCGCCTTTGCAGATTCAGACTAACACGGCTACCCCTCTGATACTATTCCAGACTAGCTTATTCTGAAATAACTGTGTAGTGTAAACATACCCTTAATGAGCAATGACAGTCCAGGAATTTAACTACTAAATCACATATCAACAGAAGACCATTATATTGACTTGACGTTTGGAGTGTGTTCCTAGTGGAGGCCATGTTCAAAGGATCCTACCTGTGGAGGGCATGTTGAGTAGCCCTGAGCTAGATCATCCCTGATCAATGTCTATCCAGCCTGCTTTTGTGCCAGTGCAGCACAGTGCACTGCGAATAGGGGAAACTGTGAAGAGCAAAACTGCCGACAGCGAGGTCTTGCTGTATCACAGTCCATATTGGCCTTAAAATGTGACCTATCAGCCTTTGCTGCTTAAAACATTTAATAATAAAATTAAATGAAAGGGAGAGGAGGTTGGCTGGTGGGATTATAAAGGAATGGAGCTATTTCCTGCAGTCATCAGGCTGTTATCTCCTTACAAAGCATACTGCATTTCTCATGTGGAATCCCTCAGTGCTTGTGTAGCAATTGATCAGCCTCCCACATCTGTCACTAAAATTGCATTTCCCTTCAGGCTCACCTACTACATCCTGAGCAAGCTCACGGTGTCGTTTCCTCAAGAACGTAGTGCTAGGTAGCATGAATCAGCATTTTATCCCCCAAGCATCAATTTAAGCAGCAGTGTTTCTAGGAGGGCCAAAACATTATATCCATTTGTTTTTAATTTCAAGTCCCATTTCAGGTTTTGCTCCGCGTCTGTGATTCTAAAAACGATTTCGGTTTGAAGTCCTTTTCCTTACAACTTCAAAAGTGTGGTTTTTATTTTGCCAAGCCGCCCGCTAATGTGTGACTCACTCGGTTTCTATGTTGTCTTGCCTCTTAAAGGATTAAAATGCTAACGCAAATTAATGTGTTTGATAACGAAGCAGCATCTTGACAACCAATCAGAATTGATCTTCATTATTTTTTTTAATCCTTGGAAGCTACATAGAGAAACAATTTAAAAACCGGAAAATGAAACTCAAAAGGAGATTAGAAAGTTTGGGTGTGCTTCTGGTTTTTTCATTTTATTTTCAGGTTTTTGTTTTCATTCAAGGCAAATTGCTTTATGAAAGTATTAGAAGTGGTTTTTTGACAGCAAGATGGGATTGGAGTGAAATTTCCATTCTAGTCAAAGCTGTCTTTACAAACCATGCAATTTTCCTTATCCCCCAAGTTTAAATTCAAGGCTCCTATAGCGATATCACACTCAATCAAATCCGACAGGTTATTTCTATTAAAGTTTGGGGTTGAATGGAGACTAACTAGAATGGCGATTCTATTGCTAATATTTCATTCTAGTGGCAGCGTGTGATAGCTTGGATGAATTTAAGCAGATAAAATTTATAACATGGCTGGAATTGAAAAACGGCTTGTTTATGTAATTTCAATGCATTCAAATAAAGTCACACTTTCCCTGTCTTTAAGTGATACTTCTTGGTAATTGTCTGTTATTGTTTTTGCTGACAGAGCCTTTATTAGCTGGTGCTATAATTATTCCTCTTAAAAATCTTACTGTTGTATTTTTTTATATCTTGAGGTACAATATTGCAGTGATCCATAGCTAACTTGCCATTTTCCTATTATTTTACTAAAGGAAAACATGTTTTATTGGTTAATCTCACGGGGATTTAAGCATATCAGCATTTCTGAGCTGTCAATTGCTCTTGTTTCACCTAGTAACATGAAAATTAAATCTCTTCAATGCTGTTAGCTTGCTTTCAGTAGAAGGCCTCTAGCAGAATCAGTTTGTTAATGAAAGAAAAGGGGCGGGGAGGAATAAGACCGGTCAGACTGGGTAAGGCCAATGATCCATCTACCCCACACCCTTTCTTTCAACAGCAATAAATGCTTCAGAGGAAATGAACAGAGCTCCATAATTACTGAGTGATCCATGCCTTGTTATCCAGTCCCGGCTTCTGGTAATCAGTAGTTATGGGGCACCAGAACATGAGGTTGTCTTGCTGACAGTCTTGGCCCTTGATACGTTCATGGCAGGTAAGTCTATCTAATTCTTTTTTAACCCGTTACAGTTTTGATCATCACAATATCATCTCCTGGTAGTCATTTCCACAGGTTGACTGTGTTGTATGAAGCAGCACATCCTTCATCTTGTTTTTGACCTGCTGCTTCTTCCTGACTTGGGGTGACCCCTGCTTCTTGCGGTATGTGGCGTGGTGAACAGCAACTTCCCTATTCCCTTTCTTCACACCACAGTTACTTCAGGGACTTGGCTTTCCTCTCAGCGCGTTCTGCTGCATTTGAAGGCTGCTCGTAACATATAAGGGGAAGTGCTATGATAAGATTAACAGGACTGGCTGTGCAGACAGAAGGGCGGTTCAAATTGGAAACGTCAGTGCCTCCCCACCCAGTGTGTTGGCCACACTTACCACAAAGCTCCTTCTGAGCAAGTGCATGTATTCTTACGGTGAAAACATTGGAGAGAAAACATGAAAAATAATAGAATATCCTACTCACATGCCCAAAGCTTACCAGAAGCCGTCTCAGCTCTAACCTCTGGCTCCAGGAGGTGTCAGGCTCCAAACCTATGACTCTCCACTGTTGTAGGTTCATAGAATCATAGATCATTAGAACAGGAAGGGACCTCGAGAGGTAATCAAGTCCAGTTCCCTGCCCTCACGGCAGGACCCAATACTGTCTAGACCAGTGTTTCTCAACCAGTGGTACGAGTACCCTTAATGGTACTCAAGAGAAGTCTGGGGGGTACTTCAACACAACTGAAACATGGAGAAGTGTTTTATTATGGTCGTACTTTTTACACCCAAAAATTTTATCACCCGCCCGGCTATGATTAAGTTATTTAAATAAATGTGTTGCAATGGTAGAAAAAAATCTTGTGCATCTGACAACTGTAAGTATTGGGGGTACTTATAATTATTTTTTTAAAGGGGTACTTTATTTTAAAAAAGGTTGAGGAAAAACTGATCTAGACCATCCCTGCTAGATGTCTATCTAACCTGCTCTTAAATATCTCCAGAGAAGGAGATTCCACAACATCCCTAGGCAACTTATTCCAGTGTTTAACCTCCCTGACAGGAACTTTTTCCTAATGTCCAACCTAAACCTCCCTTGCTGCAGTTTAAGCCCATTGCTTCTTGTCCTATCATCAGAGGCCAAGGAGAATAATTTTTCTCCCTCCTCCTGTGACATCCTTTTAGATACCTGAAAACTGCTATCATGTCCCCTCTCAGTCTTTTCCTTTCCAAATTAAACAAGCCCAATTCTTTCAGCCTTCCTTCATAGGTCATGTTCTGTAGGCCTTTAATCATTCTTGATGCTCTTCTCTGGACCTTCCCCAATTTCTCCACATCTTTCTTGAAATGCCATGCCCAGAACTGGACACAATACTCCAAATGAGGTCTAATCAGTGCAAAGTAGAGCGGAAGAATGACTTCTCATGTCTTGCTCACAACACTCCTTTTAATGCATCCCAGAATCATCTTGGCTTTTTTTGCAACAGCGTCACAGTGTTGACTCATATTTAGCTTGTGGTCCCCTAGATCCCTTTCTGCCGTACTCCTTCCTAGACAGTCGCTTCCCATTCTGTATATGTGAGACTGATTGTTCCTTCCTAAGTGGAGCACTTTGCATTTGTCCTTATTAAACTTCATCCTGTTTACCTCAGACCATTTCTTCAGTTTGCCTAGGTCATTTTGAATGATGATCCTATCCTCCAAAGCAGTTGCAACCCCTCCCAGCTTTGTAACATCTGCAAACTTAATAAGCGTACTCTCTATACCAATATCCAGGGCTCGACAAACTGCAGCAAAATCCACTCGCCAGCCCCACACCGCGCATGCGCCAGACCCGCATTACGCATGCGCGTGCCACCGGTGAACAGGGCGACCGGCTGAAATCTACTCACTACAGGCAAGTAGATACACTGATTTGTCAAGCCCTGCCAATTTCTAAATTGTTGATGAAGATATTGAACATAAACAGTCCCAAAACAGACCCCTGCGGAACCCCACTCGTTATGCCTTTCCAACGGGATTGTGAACCGTTAATAACTACTCTCTGAGAACGGTTATCCAGCCAGTTATGAACCCACCTTATAGTAGCATGACCAAAAATCACTCACAGCTGCTCTGTGGCTCTGGGAAATGGCCTATGGGATAGTTTATGGCCTCAGAAAAGTGTATACTCTTAGGTGGCTTGGCTATGTATAGCCTTAACGTTAGTCTATGCCCAGTAGTGTGGCAATCAGCACTCCTTTCTAAGCCTACTTACTGCAAAATAGAACAGAAGGAAATACTCTGAGGTGACTGCAGGCATCAGAAGCTTCATCAGGGTCTCCGTCAGGGAATTAGAAAATGATAGAAAAATAAAAATCCAGCCTCCCAGAGGAACCACCTTTATTTCCAGTCCAATGGTGAATGTTGTCTCAGCTGCATGTGCGTGAGTGTGTGTGTATAAGAAAGAGAGAGGGTGTGTGTGTGTGTAAGAAAGGGGATATCTACACTACAGCGTTATTTCAAAATATCTAATTTCGAAATAGTTATTTTGAAATATCTTATTTCGAAATAACACGTCTACACACAAAATGCATTTCGAAATAGCTTTTTGCTATTTCCAAATAGCGCATCCACACTGATTGGACGCTGAATTGCATTTAAGGCCAGCCGGAACTGGTTCCGGCAGGGCATCAGGTCAGAAGTTACCTTGTGACCAGGGCATTCAGCAGAGCACCCTGGGAAGAGCTGGAGGCCCCCTATTTCAAAATCAGTGTCTGCACAGCACTTACTTCAAAATAGCAATTTCGAAATTGGCGCTATTCCTCCTGGAATGAGGTTTACCAATTTCAAAATAAACCCTCCGCTATTTCGAATTAATTTCAAAATAGCAGTTGGCTTATGCAGACGCTAGGAAAGTTATTTCAAAATAACGGCTGTTATTTCGCAATAACTTTGCTGTGTAGACATACCCAACGAGAGAGGGTGTCTGTACACTTTTACGCCCAGAGATGTAAATGTAGCTCTCACTGGAACCTGTGGGCATTCACCTCAGACTTCTTCAAAGTCTCCAGAGTCTCTTCTCCTTGCTCGTCCATTCGCATGCTTGGTGGGATGAATCTAGATATCACAGGCGTCAGCCCTGGCACACCACTTGCAGGAAAGGTCTGTTTCTGCCAGGCAATCTTATCAATTTTCTCTCATCCTGAAATTTGCGCCCCTACTGTCACAGCCCCGGAAACACAGTCATCTGTCTAAGTTCGCTGAGTGGACTGGACTTACACAGGTTATTTGAAAGATAAAGGTCACATCCACAGTGGCCTTTGTGAATCGCGGTTATTAGGAGCATTATCAGTCTCATCTGGAGCAACACGAGAGTAAATTAAATGTGGCAGAACACAAGAGAAAAGCCAAGTGTGACGAAGTACATTAGTGATAGACAGGCAACCTGATTAACCTCCGAAAACCACACTGATCTACAAAGGTAGCAACTAGTGTACCTTGTCTATGGGAGATTTTATAGCCTACTGCATTCATATCAGTTTTAATCAAAGGGAGGAGAATAAAAAGGAAATTAATTCACGGAGATTG
This sequence comes from Apalone spinifera, assembly GCA_030068395.1. Taxonomy (NCBI): domain Eukaryota; kingdom Metazoa; phylum Chordata; order Testudines; family Trionychidae; genus Apalone; species Apalone spinifera. The sequence continues at coordinate 67,201,936 of JANRFK010006693.1, forward strand.
GTACAGTAATATTAAGATGTAAAGCACATCACAAGTGCTAGACGTGCTTAGTATGATTAAACTTTCACCTTGCATAAGCCCTGAGCTGAATCCGAGTCACATTTTGCTAAGCAAAATATTCACATATATTAATGTTATGATATGAGGGAAAGAATCATCTACAGGTTGGACTTCTCTAATTTAGCACCCTGGGGACCTGAACAGTGCTGAACCAGAGAATTTGTCAAACCACGGCAGGTCAATATTGTCTAGCAGCATCATCAACACTTCTACTGCTTGCTGGGCGCTGAGAAGATATTTAGGGGTAAATTAGAGCAAAATCACAGCACAGAAGCCTGAAAACCAGGACTGGTGGCTGTAAACAAACTTTACGGGACCACAGGAAACTTGGCCACAGCCATGATATGTGGCCATCTAGTTAACTAAAATCATTTCAGACCACAGTTGTTGCTGGACCAGAGAGTGCGGGACTAGAGAAGTTCAACCTGTATTGTCAACTTGTGCTTTTCACTGTAGTTCATGGAGTGTCTCAGACTGCATTCTTTCTCGGGTGCAGAAATGCCTCCTAGAGAAAATACCTCTCTCCCTCTGACTTAATGGTTTCATGCTGTCATAACCATTGCATCATCTGTGTGACTGTAGAAATCATCATGAGTGATGCTAACACTTCTACATTATCAGTACTAGGGTTTGTTTGTAGAGATGGTTAGAATTATGGGTTTTCTGTGGCGGATTTCTATGTAAAGATTAGATTAGATTAGGTTCTAAAGGATGGAAAAATAAACTTTTCAGCAATTAATCAAAAACTGACAGTTTTCATTCCAAACCGCCACCCCTTCTCCCCCTCCCCCCCAAAAAATTGCCCAAATATTTTTGGTTTAAAAGGGAAAATTTCGGTTCACACATGTCACCACAATGCCTCCTGGGAGGTGTATTTCAGGCATTTCTTGCCCCCTTCTCTCTTTTGTGAGTGGTGCTCATTGGCCAGTTTAAATCGTCCACGGTCTCCCCTCTGGCTGATCCACCACATGCATTATGGGAGTCCCTAGCCATGATGCATCCTGGGAGCTGTAGTCCAGCTGAGAACCTAATCTGTAAGAGGAATGGAAGCATGAGGCATAGCTATGGCATTTCCAAATCATAATGTTTTGGGTTTCCGGGTGTACATTTTCTTGTTAGTAAGTCACAATTCTCCGTGGAGAGAGGTCACTTTTTGTGAAAAAGTGTTTTGTCAAAAAAAAAAATCCACCAAAACCCAATTTCAACAGGAATTTCTCAACCAACACTATTTCTCTGCTTCATACCCCCCTCTTCTTGCTCCCCCCAGCCCCAACACATATCTCTGAGGAGATGACCTGCCATGGAAAATGATTACATGCCACTTCCCAGAAAACCATGTTAAGGCGGAACTGATTAGTTATTGTTGGCTTCTTCCGTTTGTGAACGGCCTCTTCAGAGTATAGTTTCTCACAGAGCTGTGTGCATTCAACCGCACGGAGGCCAAGGAAATGTTAACCTTTCCCCAGGTAAGCACATTTCATTGTGTCACTGTAGGAAGGTGTACACTGCGAACATCGAGTGTGATTGCAGCTGGTCTAGACAGCACCGAGAGTGCTCTAATCTTGAGAGCTTGGGTAACAGAGCTGGGAAGCTGTGGCGAGGTAAGCTTCAGAGCAGGACATACCAGCCTGCTGTGTAATTACTCACAGGGCTCACTGATAGGAAACCCCCCAGTGCAGGGCCTTCGCTGCGCCAGCACCCAACCTACCCAGACTAAATCCAGTGAAGAGTTGCCTATGCGCACTGCAATCAATCATGTGACCTGACCACAATCAGACATGCCCCATGACACAGCCTCACACAGGTGAGAGTGCTTTCGTCGCTAGGGCTCCTGTTTTTTGCAGGCTGGAAACTCAGCAGGGGTCTTTCTCCTACTCCTACTTTCTCCATTTTGGGAGGGCGGGAGGAACTACAGCCGTGTATACCGTGTCACTACTTGCTCTTCTACTGCTTCCCCTCACTATCAGGGAGCGAGGGGAAAGTACGCCGCTTACCTGCATGCCTCTCACTCCCAGCCGATGAGGGGAGAGGAATAAGTGACCCAAGCGGTGTACTTTCCCCTCACTCTCTGAGAGGGAGGGGAAGGGGAAGAAGCACAAGCAGCGTCCCAGTATATGCAGCTGTAGCCTCTGCTACTCTCCCAACACGGTGCCCTTGTTCCTGGGTACGTTGACAGCCGCCTGTTGCGCTCAGCCGCCTGTTGCTTCTCTCAAATTTGTACAGTGCAGTGCTAACGGGAGCTACTCTTTTTGAAGAGCTCTGGTCATAATGATACGTGAACGCTTTCTGCTCCCTCTGTTAGGGGTTATTTTTATTGGCAGCGGGGTGTAACCCTGAGCTCTGGCCTATCACATCATGCCTTTCCAGGGTGATGAAAGATAAAAGGAGACGTGTTAACCTGTTTAACCTTCCTGCCTTTACACAGTGGATCACATTTGCTACGGAAACCCCCGGAGCCCATTGTATAATTTACAGGGGGGCTGGGATGCTGACAATCAGTTCCCTGATAGTAGAACAGGATCTAATTTCAAGGGCTGTGTCTGAACTAACTGAGCTACTAATGTGTGAATCGCACTTTTAGCTGTGACATTTGCCTATACAGCACTTGTGCTCTATCAAATTAATTACTTTGTAAAATGCCCAATTATGATATGAACAAATGGCTTTCCTGCCCACTCTTATTGCTTGCTCTATATTACTCTCCTCTATTGAGACAGAGGAGCATCGGAGAGTTCATTTGAGTGTACAATGGACTCCGATTCCTGGTTGTTGTTTTTCTGTAGCGTTCTGATGGAGGGCCAGCCTTTCTCGTCTTCTAACTCCTGCTAATGGTCCCTGTCTGAATTATTATGCAGAAGCAAATGCAGAAAACCAACTTTGTTTGTCTATTTGTCCCCATTTTTTTATTATTATTTTTTGTTTTTTTTCCCCAAATCTATTAAATCACATTTCTCTTTGGGCTAAGGACATATGATGTAATGGGCAAATCCCAGGATGTTTTCTACACTATTGGTAAGTACCTTCCTATAGACTCATAGAAAACTGGAACTGAAAAGGACCTTGAGAGGTCATCAAGTCCAGTACCCTGCCCTTACGGCAGGACCAAGAACCATCTAGATCAACCCTTGAGGAACAAAAAGTATTGTGAGGAACAGTATCACAGAGAAAGAATGCAAAGCAGGCAAACATATACTTCAGTTCTTGCTCCTCTATCAGTTGTTGGCTTCTTTATCGTCTTCTTGTGAACAGAATCTTGTTTTTCCCAGTTGTCTTCCAACAAGAGTCAACAACCCTTCAGTTAATTAACTAATTTCATTGGTCAACACTAATCAAGTGTTTGCATTCTGCATGAGATTTAATTTTAAACACACACTTTGGAGAGGACTTAGTCTCTGCCAAGCAAATTTCAGCATTCACTCTTTACATGGCTATCATTGCTTCTGTAGGAATTCTGCTCATCAGCCAGATAAGCATTCCTGTACCACCGTTTCTAAACGTGGAAGCCAAGAGGGCAGACATCTGTGCAGTAAAGAAAGAAAAGGTCTATAGATCTGCAGTGGGGTGGTTGCCCCACCCTGGGAAGAGGGGTGGTTAAAGCAAAGCAGGCCAAAGAACCCTCCAATTAGAAGAGGGCTTATTGAACAAGCCAATCAGGAGGGAGCTTGTTGCAGCAGCCAATCAGGGACAGCGTTGGGGGGAGGCGCTATATATATGTGGCTGCTCAACAGAACAGAGGGTAGTCTCTTCTTGGCCTGCTAGGGAGAAGGACTGGCTGCCTAAGACCGCCATGGGCAGGATAGTATCGCAGAAGAAGCTGCTGTCTGACTGCTGACAGACTGAGACATTGGAGAAAGAGCAGAGCAACAAAGGAAGTGGACCAGGGCACTGAGGAAGCAGGGGATTTGGAGGAGGGGCAGTGAGTGGCTGCTGGCTATAGGGTCCTTAGGTCACACCCCAGAATAATAATCAGGCCTGGGTCCCCCCTTTCCCCACTTGCCCTGAAGGAAGCGGTCAACACAAACTGCAGTTTGCTCCTGGAGCAAGGGACTAGTCTGGTGACTGCAGCAGGCCACTGAGGTGAGTGGCTGGACTATAGACTGACAGTTCCCCCAAAACAGGCGAGGGGCGGGGGCAATGGAGCAGGCTGCAGCCAGAGGGCTGTGCCCAGAAGAGAATGCTGCAGTTCAGCGAGTGACGTATGTCACAGAGTGGTGGAAACCGCAAAACTGGGAGAACGACTAGAATAAGGTTCATTATTAGAGCGCTAATTCCCAGAATGGCCAGCAGGGGCACCTTGGTCGTGAGTCTGCCCTGTTACAAGATCTAAAAGGCCAGGCCAGAACTCTTCAGTGTGCTCAACTTAGACCCTCAATTCACATATCGATACCTCCATTCCCCAGTCCGTTTCAGCGCCCAGCAACAAAATTCTTGCTTGATCTGCATGGCGATCTTTTAGCTGCAGTGCTGAATCGGTAATAAGCACGAGGGCAAAGCTGAGAGGAAATCGTTAGCGTTATGTCTCGAGTCTGCAAGTCCTCGTGCATTTCATAGTGAAGAGTGCACAGCTGCTGGTCTCAGGCTACGTCCACCACTACACTCCACCCACAAGGCCTTTGTAGACAAGAAGTTGCCTAGCAACAACTCAAGGAGCGGTGGTAGATGGGAACACCACAGGAGTACAGTAGCATGCACGCTGAAGGACTGTGTCCACTGACCTGGAAGATACTCTGGGTGTTGGGGATTGAAAGGTTTGCTCTGAAGGCTTCTCTTCCTGAGGTTAGTACACGTGGAATACCAAAGAGTAACACTGCAGGCCAGATTGGTGGCATTTTCTAGTACATTTTCCTCAGCACCAGTATGAAGAGATGCACATACTCGCTCTTCCAGAAGCTGGGTGGGAGTATTCACAGGGGAAGGCCTTGAGAAGGTGCAGAAAGGGAAATGTTCTGTACCAAGGGTCCTGTGTATGAAAATATACAAGGTAAAATGGAAATAACACTCTCACATGGGCATCATAGCATTGGCCAAAGTAACATTTGTCGCCAGAGACAACCCTTCCTGAGTGTTTAAGGATTAGGGCTGCCCTAGAGCTATCTCAAATCCCTTCTCACAGCGCTAAACTGCTGTCTTCCATGTACAAACAGCTCTCCTGGAACCAACAGCAGGATTTGAACCCACAACCCTTTGTGCTAAATGCACGAGCATCTAGTGGTGGTAGTAGAGGACTAAACCCTCCTCTGTAGACCTTGCCTGTGTACTAGCTGCTATGGGGAAAATTAATGCTCTCCTAGTGTGATGTCTGCACGGTTAAAAGAAAACCAAGAATCTACAGACTTTGGGACTAATATTTTCAAGACACCAGTGAGCGATGAGGTTGAATGTGCAGGAATAATTAAGTGCTGCAGTAGATTAGATTGATTAAGGCTGGGATCATTTCTGACATTTGTAATTCCCACCGAAGGACAACCCGGAACACGGAAATGCGCCGCAATGACATTTTTTAAAGAGCACTCAGGGATTAAAGGCACAAGATAAGAGTGAGTCATTATACAATTATTTTAGTTTTCTCCCCTTTCAGATCTTCTCCCTCTGGTGATAAAGGGCTAGACTCTCTCAGCCTGCAAAGAAAACTCTTCACCTTTGAGCTGCAAGAGTCTGAATGCAAATGCTCTTTAAAGCCATGTTAGCTCTTTGTGGGAGTTCCGAAGTACACAGAGATGGAGGTCATGCTGCTGAGGTTGAATGCGGTAGGTATATCCTATTCCTGTTGACTTATCAAGGCTTTGATCCCATAAATCCTTGCATGGAGCATAAAAACAGATATTGACAGAGGCTCTGGCCATAATTCTCAAGTGGTATAAAGGAGTGTCTGTCCAGTTACACCAGATTAGGAACTGAACTGAGGTGCAGAAACAAGTACAGCTGAGCAATAAGCAAGGACCTCTACAATGATGGTGGCAAGTACCAAGTTCCTTGGATACCCTAAAAATGGTTTTAAAAAAGGAAAGTTTGTGGGCAGTGAGGAGATAAGGACTCGTGCAAGAACCTTTTCTTACAGAGGTTTAAGTCCAGGTTTGACAAATCGCTGTCTGGAATAATTTAGTTGGGATTGGTCCTGCTTTTAGTAGGAACTTAGACTCTATGGCCTCCTGAGGGGTTATATGGGGCTTATTTAGTCTGCAGAAGAGAAGCATAAGGGGGGATTTGATAGCAGCATTCAGCTACCTGAAGGGGGAGAGGGGTTCCAAAGAGGATGGAGAGAGACTGTTTGCAGTGGTGACAGATGGCAGAACAAGGAACAATGGTCTCAAGTTGCAGTGAGGGAGGTCTAGGTTCGATATTAGGACAACGGTTTCACTATGAGGGTGGTGAAACATTGGGATGAGTTTCCTAGGGAGGAGGTGGAATCTCAATTCCTAGAAGTTTTTAAGACCTGGCTTGACAAAGCCTTGGCTGGGATGATTTAGTTGGGGTTGGTCCTGCTTTGGGCAAGGGGTTGAACTTGATGACCTCCTGAGGTCTCTTCCAGCCCTATGACTCTATGATTCTCCTGAGGTCTCTTCCAATCCTACAATTCTATGACTCTACATGCACCATCTTTGACACTGGCCTTGTTCCAAGACAGGGGTAATTGGGAGCAGCAGCACTGCTGATAATGTTGGCTAAGACCTTGCACCCTACAGGGTCCAACATAGAAAGGATGACTCTTTTCTGCCCTTGAAGACACAGAAGGGTATCTGTAACTGGGATACATGGCTGTAGTTTGCTTTGGGGGTGGAGAGGTTGCCATCACCAGAGCTTATGTTGAGGATGAAGTTGCAGGAGACTGAGACTGCAGAGCTGGTAATAAAGAGAGTCCTTTCACCATCTTCAGTGAGGTTTGGATCACTGTGTAAAAATAGGCCCATTAGAAATTCCTAGAGAGCTTTCCTTGGAGAGAGAGAGAGAGAATTATATTCATCACCCTTGACCCTCTCTTCCTGCCCGTCTCGCCTCACTCACCAAATGCATGGAGCGGGAGAGACCATCATGAAGAGACAACTCCTCGTGAGATGGGTGATATTCATGCATGAAAGGCCTCCTCTGTGCATGAATCCAGTTGATATGATCTTCCCCTCAGAGCACATACTGAGATATATGCCACTCACGTATGAACACACTAGCCTGTACTCCCTTTCTCAGGCTGTCGGCTTTGATCCATAAGGCCTGGTCTATGCTACATGGGAAGGGCCGAGTAAGATACAGACTCTGGCTATGTAAATTACATAGCTGGAGTTGACATATCTTAAATCCCCATCCATACTCCAGGAGGTTGACAGGCGCAAACGTTCCTGTCAGCTTCCCTCACTCCTTGTGAGGAACAGGAGTACTGGTGCCAACAGGGTGCCCTTTGAGTTCAATCTAGTGGGTCTATACTACACCCACTAAATCAAACCCCGGAAGATCAACTGTGGCACCGTTGATCTCCTTGTGGTGGAGACGTTGCCTTAGAGAGCTAATTATCGGCAGTAACAACATGCAAATAGTCTTGAAAAAGCAGAAAAATGCTGGAGCATTTTCAAAGCATGAAGCATATTCATATAATTTTGTCTTGTATATTTCCTTGGGCTCTGGACATCAGTGTCTCTTAAATAAACAACCACCTCGGAGGTTGGATATCCCCTTTTATTTAGGAAGGGTAAAGGGAGCTGATACACCTCGTGCTAAATATTACCATTAGCAATTACGTTTTCAGATTTACAAGGCCCGTGTAGCAAAGGTTCTAAATTAAATAATCCTCATTTACATACATTTCAATCCAAAGGGCATCATTAGAGGACAGCGTCTCCGAGTCAATAATGAGTTGCTCTCATTAACGGTGCTCTAGTGATTACAACTGGCTTGTACCTCCTGAGTCATGAGAAGGTTAGCCAGGCAAGACCAAAAAAAATGTACATCTTTATCCAGCTATTCTCAGTTCTCGGGATGTTGTATTCCGCAGCTCAAGAGAGTGGATTAAGCCAAAAAAAAAAAAAGAGTCTGGCTGTAACTTATCAGCCTTTTGAATATAGAATCAGGAGCCAGGTTCTGATTTCTGTGCAGGGTTCCAATCTTCCCAGGTTTGCTAGGAACCTCCTGAAATCAAGCTCTGTCTCCTGGAGACTCGTGAAGCAAATCTGAGAGATTTTTGGCCGCTAGAAGTCTGGAAGTGCAATGGGGTTAAAGCAGGCTCCCTGCCTGCCCTAGCTTTGCATCACTCCCAGAAGTGGTCGACACATCCCTATGGTAAAAACTGCTGGCTGGAGCCCTCTCCTCTCCGCACCCCAGACCTGAGCCCCTTCTCATAGCCAACTCCCTTCCTACACCCTCCACCCCTGCCCCTGCCTGGTGAAGTGAATGATGGGAGGGGGGACGATGGAAGGATGGAGTCAGTCAGGGGGAGCTTGGGGAAGGGGCAGGGCAAGAGTGGGGCCGCAGGTAGGGGTGTTTACATTTGGGTGATTAGACAATTGGCAACCCCATTTCTATTAGACCTCTCTCAATCTGGAGTGACCCCACTGGAGGGGAATACACTCAATAGGGCTGAACTCGGCATTTACTCTATGCTTGTACGGCACTGAGCATGAGGGGCCTATTATACAACGGGCTTCTAGCTACGGCTGCAGTAAAAATAATAACAAACATCAATAAACACACAGCTGGGATTTTCAAACAACACGACAGAAGTTAGGTGCCTCCCTCCAGCTGCCTTCCTGCAAGCTGCTGGGCGAGGGTGATGCGCCAGCACGAAGAGAGAATTGTTCCTTTTGACTGGTGACTCCTATTGCTCAAACGCTGTTTCTTTAACATTTCATGGGAGTAATGTTGCTGGTTTCTACCCAAATTAATTGACTGGATCTAGAATATTTTGGGATCCTCCCTGGTCTTTCCCTGACTGAATAATATCGAGGAAATACATTACCCACCCACCCCCACCAACGCTACATAAATTCTTCTACAAAGTGTGTTGGGCCACTCTAGAAGTCCCATTGCAAATCTCTATCTGTCTTTCTGCATTTCTAATGTAGGCATCTCAAGAAAGATGTGGAGAAATTGGAGAGGGTCCAGAGAAGAGCAACGAGAATGATTAAAGGTCTAGAGAACATGACCTATGAGGGAAAGCTGAAGGAATTGGGTTTGTTTAGTTTAAAAAAGAGAAGATTGAGGGGGGACATGACAGCAGTTTTCAGGTATGTAAAAGGGTGTCATAAGGAGGAGGGAGAAAACTTGTTCATCTTGGCCTCTGAGGATAGAACAAGAAGCAATGGGCTTAAACTGCAGCAAGGGAGGTTTAGGTTGGACATTAGGAAAAAGTTCCTAACTGTCAGGGTAGTCAGACACTGGAATAAATTGCCCAGGCAGGTTGTGGAATCCCCATCTCTGGAGATATTTAAGAGTAGGTTAGATAAATGTCTATCAGGGATGGTCTAGACAGTATTTGGTCCTACCATGAGGGCAGGGGACTAGACTTGATGACCTCTTGAGTTCCCTTCCAGTCCTAGTATTCTATTATTATAATGGACTCAGGACTCCCAGCTGGTGTAAATCAGGAGACCTGCCTATGCTGTATTGGGTTATCTCAATTTATACCCACCGAGACCATGCCCTATTTACTTCCAAGGACCAACGCCAGCTGACACCAGCTGGAAAGATTAACCCAGCTCTCCTACATATTGTAATGCTCTTTCTAACATGGGGCTAATAGAGACTGGCCACCAAGCAATGGGGTAGCCTGCATGAGACATTTGGGTGGGCCCTGACTTAGGGTGGGCAAGCAATGATGGGCTGGGGAAGGAGAGACAGGCAGGGTTGTGGAATATGTTGCTCCCCAACTCTTCCAATTGTCCTTGTGCATGGTACTGGACACTCTGGCCACCCTGTGTGCACACCAAGCTCCAGGAGACACTGCTCTCCGACATGCATGGCTCCTGGCACCTGTCCGCATCTGGCACCCCACTGCTGTGTCACTATGGCTGCTTCCTCTCCAGTTGCTCCAATGGGGAGTACACCTGGCATGTGGTATCCTTCGGGACTGGACAGGGCTAACGCTGGGGCCGGAGCAGAGCCAGTGTTGAGAGTGGGCCTGGATGCTACGTGAGTGGGTTGCTGCTTACCCAGGCCAATCTGTGCCAACACCCTGACACCACAAGGTGCCAGGTTCTAACATGAACAGCTCCGAAAAACAACAGTATTACAAGCCAGATGGTTCATCCACTCAGCCATAGTTACTCCATGGATTGTCATACCAAGCTGGTGCTCAGGGGTTACATCAACCCAACCAAGCACACACATCCCAATGATTTCTCTCTTCCAATTCAATCTATTATTCAAGTGTTTGTTGTTTGGGTTGTTTTAAATACCAGGCTGATAATACCGTCAGTCAGGGATCATCGTAAGAGTGGTGCTTCTAAGGGCGGGGGGGGGGGGG
>JANRFK010006693.1:67221093-67245551 GCA_030068395.1 Apalone spinifera
GAGAGAGGCAGGAGGCAGAGGAGAGCTGAGAGAGAGAGAGAGGGGGGAAGGCAGGAGGAGGAGGAGGAGAGAGACGGAGCGGGAGACCAGAGGCTCAGGAGAGACCTGAAAATCCCGTCTTCTGATGGGCTAATTGGCTAGTTAAACATGTTTGCCAGGCCACGTAACCCTAAGACCAGTCATGTCAATGGCTGTTTGTGAATGTCTTTCCTTCAGCATCTTATTTACTTCCTGATCAATGCTCCCTCTCTCGCTGAACCAGTCTTGTGTGGCATAACAGGGGATGTCTGGGGACAGGTGACATTCATTTATAGGGCAGCATGACAGCTGCTTGTGTCACTGGGAGTGGTTCATCATGGAACATCCAGAGAACCAGATTCACTTACAATTCTAGGCAATCTGATAGCTACGGAGCCAAGTGCCTCTGCTACTGCTGGATGGAGGGGGTGGCTTGTCTCTGGAAGATGCTGTGGGGAAGAGGGTTCAGTCTCCCAAAGAAAACCACCAGAAGATAGGAGCAGGCCAGGACCACCCAGCAAGGTGGATACTTCTGTCACTGAGCTACTGAAATGCCCAGAGAAGATCCCCCTAAAAGTGTCCCCAAGAAAGTGAAAGTCACATGCCGTGACTCATAATACAGGCTGCAACTCTACATTTACACCCATGAAGGTACAAGTGTAGCGCCATTCATGTCAATGGTGCGACGGCATTTCAGAGGTAGCACAATCCAACTGATAAGGCATTGACCTGGGAGACCAAAGACTTTGTGTTGCTCTCACTTCTGCCACATATCCATTCTGTGACCTGGAGCAAGCTTCTGCCTCAGTTTCCCTTCCCATCCTTTTGTCTAAACTCTTCAGGTCAGAGGCTGCCTCTTGCTGTATGTTTCTACAGACCTGCTTCTGTAACCAGATTGTAGCCTCTGCTCTGTGCCAAGGGAGTCTAGGTAATGTAAACCTTTCTCCAGATAACCAGATGGGCACTTCCAGAAGTCTACTGCCTTTCCATGTCCCCCTTTTTCAGTAGCTAAAAGTCAAACTAAAGCAGACAAAATGCAAGACCTCAGCAATTTCTACCATACTGAAACCACAGGGCTTTCATCTCATTCTGGGCTTCTATATACTATCCTAATGCAAGCATTGCTTGCAGATCTACGAAAGCGGTTATTCCCCTTTACTCAGCACTGATGAGGCCACACCTGGAGTATTACATCCACTTCTGGGCCTCCCATTACAGAAAAGATGTGGACGCATTGGAGAGGATCCAGCGGAGGGCAACCAAAATGATGCGGGGGCTGGAGCACATGACCTATGAGGACAGACTGAGGGATTTTGGTTTGTTTAGTCTGCAGAAGAGAAGAGTGAGGGAGGATTTGATGGCAGCCTTCAACTTCCTGAAGGGAGGTTCCAAAGAGGATGGAGAGAGGCTGTTCTCAGTGGTGACAGATGGCAGAATGAGGAGCAATGGGCTCAAGTTGCAGTGGGGGAGGTCTAGGTTGGATATTAGGAAAAACTATTTCCCTAGGTGGGTAGGGAAGCACTGAGATGGGTTCCCTAGGGAGGGGGTGGAATCTCCATCCCTAGAGGTGTTTAAGTCCCGGCTTGACAAAGCCCTGGCTGGGATGATTTAGTTGGGAGTTGGATTCGATGCCTCCTGAGGTCTCTGCCAGCCCTGGGATTCTAGGATATTTCCTTAATCAAATTTTACTTCTTCACTTTTATACTTAAGAACATAAGAACACGAGAACAGCCTTACTGGGTCAGATCAAAGATCCATTGAGGCCAATGTCCTGTCTTCCAACAGCAGATGATGCTAAGTTCCCTCAGAGGCTGTGAACAGAACAGGGAGTCATCACGTGATCCTTCTCCGGGTCATCCTTTCCCAGCCCCTCACAAACAGAGGCTCCACCCCACCCTGGCTAATCCTTACCCTACAGCCTGCTCATGACAGAGCGTGGAAAGCAGCACGGGAAAGTGAAGTGACTTATCAAAGGTCACAAGATGATGTGGTTTTTCAGCCTTTGGAGCAGGGACTGTATTTTGTTGTGTGCGTATGTCCAACATCGAACCCGACAGGCCCTTGCTTGTGACCGGGCTGCCCCAGAAGACTGTCTCTGCAGACAGATTTGAAGCATCGCATTGCCGAATTGCATTCCCAGCTTTGTGAGCATCCACTCTTCTAATCTAAACTGCGAGTGTTCTAGGGAAAAGACATCAATGTATTTATTTCCCTGTAGCCTGCTGTTGCCATCGGCGATAACGCTTGTCTTTAACGGGGGATGAAAGAGGCCTGGCGGTAGGTAGCTTATTGGCTTGTCCCCTGATTGTCAGGGATAGATCACCAAATTTGACCTTGTAAATAGAATTTCTGCTTGAAGTTTTGAGCCCCCTCCAAGCGTATTTACAGTCGCTGGTTATCTAGTGTTGACACTAATTGCACTGGTATGTATTGCAGAAAAGCCTCAGGTGTTCATTAGCTGAACTGCAAGACCCTTCCATGAATTACAGTCCAACATAATATACTTCATAGATATATCCCTTTCGGCGTGCAGGAGCATATGCTCACAGCTGAAAGAGGGCACAGTTTTACGCAGATCGCTCCCTGCTTGGGTCTATATGGCAGGGGTGCGGAACCTCAGGCCCAAGAGCCAAATGCGGTCCCCAGCTTGCATGGATCTGGCCCCCCAAGTCTCAGGGCACCCTCCATCACTGGGCAGTTCACACTGGCTGCATCTGGATCACAGAAAATCTGGCGTGGGAGGAGAAAGTGGGAAGTATCTTTCTTCTCCTCAGTGGGGGCCAAGTCAGAAAAATCAGCCCATGATTTTTCTGTGGGTCAGTGGCCCCCAACCCAAAAAAGGTTCCCTGCAACATGGGCATTCATAATGACTAAGGGTGAACTTTCATGGGCTGCATGTCTGTATTTAAGCTCCATTTCTTTTCCTTGTGCCCATCTTCTTTTAAAGACCATGAGAAAAATCTATAAGGGTAGGTGCATTAACCCTGCTATAGAACCCTCTAGTACCCTGTATCAGTTCACAGATCTTTCCATATTATGGAAGATGGACTCTTGGGCCAGGTCTACACTACATGGGAAGGTCGAAGTAAGAGACGCAATTCCAGCTACGTAAGTCATGTAGCTGGAGTTGACGTATCTTAAATCGCCATCCATATAGGGGGAGGTCAACAGTATTAAACCCTCCCCCTGGCTTCCTTGCAAGGAGTAGGGGGTACCAACATCAACAGGGACACCCTCTGAGTTTGATTTAGCAAGTCTTTACTAGACCCACTAAATCAACCCCCAGAAAATCGACTGCGGCACTGTCGGTCTTCCATGTAGTGTAGATGTGCCGTTGGTGACTTCTTCCTTCTCTGCCAACACAGCCCGTCCCCATATTAGTGCACTTGAAAGAAACGGATGGGGATGGCATCCATGACTAAAGTGGATGGCAGATGTTGGTGCAATCGGTGGAAGAGTTTGGTTGCATTTGTCTGTTTTGTATCAACGTCATTCATTTATTTTTCTTTGAGGTGGGACTGTCCATTTCTCAACACCAATTTTTGCTGCCGTGACTACTCACAGCTGTCGCTTACATGGGTGTAAAGAACAAGAAGCTCACTAGTGCAAGCTCACGCACAGAGTTTTGATCTGGCTACCGCAGGCAGGAAGGGACGTAAAGACTAGCAGATCCTTTGCTACTCTGAAGGAACATGGGCCACCTGGGAGTATCAGTCTGTGGACTACTTCTGGTCAAATGCATCAGCAGATTGCTTTTTATTTCCCAATGTTAATGAGAATTAAATGTAGCCTTCAAAGGGGAAGCAACCCCAAAAGAACGTCCCATGGAGCCAAATGAGGAGAAAGTCAGGTACTGCGACATGCTGCGTGATAGGCACAACTTGTAACAATGATGCCTATAGGTCAGCTCTCCCACCCGTTCCCTTTCTGTCGCATTTAACTCTTCCAGACTTTAAGGGTTTGGGATGAAATTTGCCATGTTTGCATCAGACTGGATGGACACTGTTTGGAAAGTTTCAGCAGCCATTTCCAAACACAAGGCTGGCGGGGGGCGGGGAATACATCGTTGAACTCATGTTCAAAAACAATCTTGACACAGTTTCTTGAGAAAGTCTAGTTCCCACATACTTTGAACCAAAGACTTACCATGAAGCAGGGCCTAGATGGTTGCCAGGTGTCCCACTTTGAACCCTACACCAGGTTGAAAAGGGACCCTCCCCAGCCAGGTGAAATGGGCAGGCGATTGAGGGTGAGGGAGAGCCAGGCTGGAGGAGGGGGATGGAGCGAGTGGGGTGGGGCCTCAGAGAGGGGGTGGGGCAGCACGTATCCCTGTTTCGTGTGCACAGTATCCCAAGAAGATTAGAACTCCGCGCTGTAACCTGCTGATTATGTGATGTCAAATTTCTGCTTCTTGTTGTGGCCTGTGAAACTGTGTCTCACTGTCATTCTGGCTGAGGGTGAAGAAAAGGGTTAGCCGTCACATTCAGGTAAGAAACATCCAAGAAGGAAGGTTGAATTGCTGCTGAGGTTGTGGTTTATGAAACAGGAATCGTGTTGCCCTATAAAAGCCTTCAATGAGCTCTAGTAGCCAATTATAGTCAAATGCACAGCCAACGCCTTTTTTTTGGATGACCAGGGGCTGATTTGTTGTATTCGTATGAAGCTTTGACTAATCTGATCATTTATTTATTGCCAGTATGTTCTGATCTCTTGGTGTCTCCTTGACTTGATTTTGACTTTATTGCTTAACTCTTAGTTTCGTTTAGGACTGTGAACTGCAGCCAGTTTGGGTAATCTGCTTGCGTGATTTGTATTGGTTTATGAGGTGTAATCCAATTTACAATGTGGACTGCAAATCATGTTTCTCTCGGTAAGCGATGTGGGCCTGAACTCTTGAGAATCAGAATGGATCTCAGCTGGTCCACTTAGGAGCCTAACCTACTCCCTCTAAATTAGCGTTGCTCTCCCACGCTGTACATGAGGAGTAGCTCCCATATGGCTTATCATGTTGGGATGGGGAGGTCCATCCCACACAAGGCCTGAAGGGGTTGTGGCCAATTAACTGCCTAGGATTCATCGGGAGGAGGAGCCAATCCACTGCCTAGGATTCATCAGGGGATGTGCAGGAAGGCCAGGAGCTGAGAGCTTCTCAGGGCTGCAGCAGAGCCGTCTGCAGCCACGCCGTGGGTGAAGGGAGGTGTCTTTGGGGCTGTCCTCTGCAGTTGCTCCTGGAGTGGAGGTCGTTTGGACTGTCCACCCCACAGAGAGGCAGGAGCCAGAAAGGTAGGAAAGAGGCACTTTTGTGGGCTGGAGCCCACTTTGTCAGATGCCTGAAGTGGCAGCTTTAGTCTGGCTGAGATAGATCCACCTGCCCGGACGGCCATGTTACAATACGATGGGGCAGACCAGTGCTAACAAGCCTAATTCAATCCGGGTGGATGTGGCCCACTCCTAGCAGTGGAGAATCTGTGAATACCAACAGATGGAAAATTCCTGTTTGCAGAGAGCTGGCTACCCCCAGTCCCTATTCAGAGCCAGGCTGATACAGTGTCAAGTGTACCTAGGAATAAAATAGGTCAGCATGCAACTGCCCAGCTGGAATTCTCACCTTCTCTTCACCTCTTGGGAATGGGCCATCCCCGATTGAATTGACCTCCTTAGAACTGGGCCTCTATGTAAGTATTGTCACACACCCGTCTGTGCATGTGGATATAGCCCTGCCAAAGCCATGTTTCCACTTCACGCATCTGGGAAACTAGGTTCCAACCCACAAAAGCTCATGGCCAAAAACAATTGTTAGTCTTTCAGGTGCCACAGGATTCCTTGTTGTATGTCAGGGGCGTGGAACATTTCTTGGGTCGGGGCCACTGACCCTCAGAACAATCAGTTGGGAACTGCACACAAGTGAGAAACAAACAAAAAAACCCAACCCTCATGAGCGTGGCCTCTCCAATGCTGGAGGAAGCCCCAAGCCTCACGGGCCAGATCCAGGCAAGTCTCACCTGGCCCTCAGATCTTAGGTTCCCCACGCCTGTTGTAAGTGCTGGAATTTGAGCCTGATTCAAAGCCCATGGAAGTCTCATAGACTTTAAGGTCAGAAGGGACCATTATGATCATCTAGTCTGACCCCCTGCACAATGCAGGCCACAGAATCTCACCCACCCACTCCTAGAATAATCCTCTCACCTATATCTCAGATATTGAAGCCCTCAAATAGTTTGAAGACTCCAAGATGCAGAAGTCAATTGGA
Source organism: Apalone spinifera (assembly GCA_030068395.1). Classification (NCBI taxonomy): domain Eukaryota; kingdom Metazoa; phylum Chordata; order Testudines; family Trionychidae; genus Apalone; species Apalone spinifera. The sequence goes on from JANRFK010006693.1 coordinate 67,227,362, forward strand.
GTCCTTCCATAACGTCCACATCTTTGGGTCAATGTCAGCGAAACGACCCTAAAGGCCCTTGTGGAGAGGGTTAGAATGATTGGTTGAAAACCTATGAAGCGAGAGCAAGTTCATGAAAATCATGATAGATTCTCAGGCCGTTCATGCACCAATAAGAATCAAAACCGTTGAATCAAGTTTTCTCAATCAGCAGATTGATCAGCTATAACGGCCGGGACAAAAATGGATCATTCGGCGTAACAGGGAGTAGAGAAGAGGTCATTATTGATACCAGGCACTTGCTACTGTAATTTGTCACACGCAAAAAATCAAATCACACAAGTAGGTACAAATGTGTCAGATCATTAATATCGCCCACCATGCAGCAAATTGCTTGTCATGCTTCATTTATACTCATTTATGACTAAACAGGGGTATTTGGAATGAGATGCCATAAATATACTGTACACAGCCTTGTGTAAATACAATTTTTTAACTCCTGTGGTTTCCTGATGCATATAAAGCAGTGATGAACTGAATAGAGAGAAAAATGTAAACAGGGGTTATCTAGAGGTGCAGGCCAACGCAAGAGTAAGAATGTTGATGACTTATTCACATTAAATAGGAGTTAATGAGTCATAAATCTCTCCTCTTGTTGCCATCCAGAACAGGAGGTACTGCCTTAGTTGGAAAGAAGGGAAAAACTAGATAATATGTATTTATTTGTTAGAAACACATGTTGGTGGTGGGTTGTTTTTTTTTTTTTTGCAATGGAGGCTGATTGGGAACATGGAATTTGGAACTTCAGTAAAGTCTCATAATCACGTACAGGAGCCTGTCGACTCGGACTGGAATTAGTCATGGGTCTCCTGTCGCTATCATGAAAGGCTGCCTCTAAATGTCATCTTTAAAAGCCGTCCGTACTTTTTTCTCTTGTCTCTCCTAGATATTTTAATATGGCCTTTGCCATGGTATGATATAGTGGCCTGGGTATAGCAATGGGAGCAGGGAACTCTCTGATACTGGCTTCCTCTGTAGACTTTACCAAGTCTCTTAGCCTCTGACACGGCTTCCTTATCTATAAAATGCGGTCATAACTACCTCTGCTAATTAGATAATTAATTAAAGTTGGTGTGTAGAGAATGTTAAGGGTCCCAGTGATGACCACACGAGGAAAGAGTATGGAGTTCTCTAGAGTACGAGGGGTGCCGAGAAGTGACCTATAAAATGTCTAGATTTTAGATACAATACCTTGGGTGGCATTTCGTGGTTTCCCACTGAGATGCTCTGGGGGAGGAAAACACCTCTGTGCACTGCACACCCACAATACAAGAGGATTACAGTTAAGCAAAAGGATCACAACTATTATTAATGATCTGTTTCATGACAACAACATGCTTTTCCTTTCCACAGTGAGTAGTGCTTCATACTAACCTACCCATGTGCCTGTGCACATACCTCCTGCTCGGGATGAAAACAAGAGGAAAGATTTATGACTGACTAACGTCTATTTATTGTAAGTCATCAACAGTCTGACTCTTGTGTTGATCAGCACACCAGGGAAGCCACAGGATGCGTCTCCAGAGTTAAAGGATGAGTAGAGCTCTGAAAATCTGTGGATATCTGCTTTATTTCTGCAGCTATCCACATCTGCAGATATGGATACGGATATCCATGGCTCATCTTTGCAGATACGGACGTGGATTCCAGATATCTGCTTTATATCCACAGATATGCACATCTGCAGATATGGATACAGTCAGATATCCACAGCTCATTTTTGCAAATACAGCTGTGGATTCCAGATAGCTGTTTTACATCTGCAGATACGGATACAGACGATACAGATATCCACAGCACATTTTTGCAAATACAGCTGTGGATTCCAGATATCTGCTTTATATCTGCAGATATCCACATCTGCAGACAGGGATACAGATATCCACAGCTCATTTTTGCAGATATGGATGCGGCCGCCTTTACAAATTTTGTACCCACGCAGGGTTCAGCCAGAACTTCAGTACATACCTCCCTTCAAGAGCTGAACTGCACTAATGACTCACATGTTTAACGTTAGTTCTTGCTCAAGCACTTTGCTGAGTCACGGTTCCAGTGCTTATGTTCCGGACTAGAATCTCAAGAGACCATGAAATCAAAAGCAAGCTTTTCAAAGGGCAAGTGAGAAACACTTCATTTGAAAAGGTCAAAAATGGGTTGAAAAGAAGTTATTCACCGGGCATCACCTCGGCAAAGATGGCTTCTTGGCTGATCCATGTTGAAAATAAAAATCTGTCTCCAACTCAGGAAAATAGGCTCGGGAGCAAACTGGTACAGGTTGAACCTCTGAAAACCGGTACTCTCCGGTCTGGCAACATTCGTGGTCTGGCAGGACCGTGAATGCTCCTGGACCAGAGAGCTCGGGAGCAGACTGGTAGGAGGACCAGCAGCCGAGCCAAGGGCAGTGGGACCAGAGCCCCACAAAAGTGTGGGCCACGGGCTGGAGTTACCCAGAAGCCTGCAACAGCTCAGAGCCAGGCACCTGTGGCAGTGCAGAGCCAAGAGCTGGAGAATCCCAGCCACCCGTGGCAGCATGGAGCTGGAGGCCGGAGAGCTGGGGAAACATGGCTGCCCGCAGCAGTGCAGAGAATTACAGCAGCATGGACACGGGAGCTGGAGAACCCTGCACACCCATGACAGCTTGGGGCCGGCAGCAGCAGGGAGGACACCCTGGCTGGGGAGGGAGGTCTTGGAGGCCAGAGACAGGGGGCTGGCTGGCTTCAGGCCAGTGGTAGGGGACATCTCCCCTGGTCCAGAAAAGTCTCTCATTCGGGACCGGTCAGGTCCCAACGTTGCCAGACCAGGGAGGTCCAGCCTGTACAGTTATTTATTGCAGTGGTTGCTGCTAGGAGTTACTATTTTTGGTCTGGTACTGCACACTTGGAAGAAAATAATAAGACTCCCTACCCCCTGTGGCATAATGGAAAGCCAAGTAGGTGATATTCAAGTTGAAATCAATGACAGTCCAGCTCAAAGACCTGAGCCCTTAAAAAAACGGACCAGAACCTGTGGATAAGGGCAAGACATGGATCATAGAATCTTAGAACCCTAGGGCTAGAAGAGACCTCAGGAGTCATTGAGTCCCGTCCCCTGCCCAAAGCAGGACCGACCCCAACTAAATCAACCCAGCTAGGGCCTTGTCAGGCCGGGAATTAGAAACCTCTAGGGATGGAGATTCCACCTCCTCCCTAGGGAACCCCTCCCAATGCTTCCCCACCCTCCTAGGGAAATAGCTTTTCCTAATCTCCAACCTACACCTCCCCCCACTGCAACTTGAGACCATTGCTCCTTGTTCTGCCATCCGTCACTACTGAGAACAGCCTCTCTCCAGCTTCTTTGGAACCTCCCTTCTGGAAGTTGCAGGCTGCTATCAAATCCCCCCTCACGCTTCTCTTCTGCAGACTAAATAAGCCCAAATCCCTCAGCCTCTCCTCGTAGGTCATGTGCTCCAGCCCCCTCATCATTTTTGTTGCACTCCGCTGGACCCTCTCCAATGTGCCCACATCCCTTCTATAGTGGGGGGCCCAGAACTGGACACGATACTCCAGATGTGGCCTCACCAATGCCTAATAAAGAGGAATAACCACTTCCCTAGATCTGCTGGCAATGCTCCTCCTAATGCACCCTAATATGCCATTAGCCTTCTTGGCTACAAGGGCACCCTGTTGACTCATATCCAGCTTCTCATCCACTGTAATCCCCAGGTCCTTTTCTGCTGAACTGCTAATTAGTCAGTCAGCCCCCAGCCTGTAACAGTGCTTGGGATGGGATAGTAGAGGTTCCTCCCTGGAGACAGGTCATATTATAGTCCCCTCCTCCTCGCGTTGGCTGCTAAGTTCTTGCACAATTCAGGACAAAGGGCTGAAGCCTAAATTTCTGTCATCCGAAAATGGTCTTAATAAGAACAAAATGCGAAGAGATTGAGAAAATTCAGCCTTGGTTAGCAACACTGCTCCTAAGCAGAGTGTCAACGCTGAACTCTCTGCTCATCTTTCAGCAGAAAGACGTTTGTTGCTCTCTTCAGCTCGGTGCCCAGTGGCAATTCTCTTGCTCGGTGTGGGTACAAATCAGATGCTTTGAGGAGGGCACTTACTCCATGAGTGGGCTACGAAAGCCCACCTCAGGTTTCACACAACTCTGCCCCACCCTCAGGAATCCCCAGAAATGAAAATAAAGCAGGTTAATCTCCCTGGGATTGATTTGGAAAGCGGAGCTGCCGCTCAGCAGGCTAATAGGTTTTCTGCATGTTTGACTCAATGAAGGGGATAATTATTGAAGGGAAAGAAAGAGATTGGAGGCAGCATTAAATAGTGGCCTCTCTCAGGAAGATAATCACCTATTCATTTGCTGTAATAATAGTATTTTTCCACTTCCCATTCATTCCAGTACTTCAGCTGTCCCAACGGCAAATCCCAAAGACATTACTCATTGTTTACTCGGTGCTTACTCACGAACTGTCCCTTTCTCTTCAGTAAGAAATCCCAGGGGAGTTACTTCCATAAAGGGTGGTAGCAAAACACTGCACATCCCAGAGTGCTGCCAAGCCTGTGTTTGATTCAGGGCTCTCTCTGATCATGATATAGCGATATAGTCTTCATTTCTCAAGGGGATCTCAAAGGAGACAACTCCCTTTTCAGAAGAATCTCCTGGAACAGGAAGGACATCCTGGAACGAGGGCTGCTTTTATAAATTACTTTGCATATACATGGATTAGGAGGTCCCTGGAGCCAGTCCACAGGAAACCAATGTCTGGTTTTGCATTCACACTGGAAACCCTGATTCTCAGGCTTACACTCATCTAGGAGGGGAACAAAACCCATGCCCCATATGACGTATCCCCAATTCAAACAGGTTTGCGTTGGATGTTGGATGCTTACAACGAGATGGAAGGCAAGCAGGAGCAGAGAAGTAGCAAGCACTGTGGAGGCCAGGCCACTGGCAGCGCCTGGGAGATAAGCATCCAGCAGAGGGCAACCAAAATGATGACGTGGCTGGAGCACATGACCTACAAGGAGCGGCTGACGTATTTGGGCTTATTTAGCCTGAAACAGAGAAGAGTGAGGGGGGATTTGAGAGCAGCCTTCAACTTCCTTAAGGGGGGTTCTGAAGAGGATGGAGAGAGGCTGTTCTCAGTAGTGACAGATGATAGAACGAGGAGCAATGGTCTAAAATTGCAGTGGGGGAGGTCTAGGTTGGATATTAGGAAAAAACTATTTCCCTAGGAGGGGGGGTGAAGCACTGGATTGGGTTCCCTAGGGAGGGGGTAGAACCCTAGAGGTTTCTAAGTCCTGGTGTGACCAAGCCCTGGCTGGGTTGATTTAGTTGGGATTGGTCCTGCTTTGGGCAGGGCATTAGTCTCTATGACCTTCTGAGGTCTCTACCAGCCCGAGGCTGGAGGCCGCTTTTCTCTCTGGCCAGGGGTGGCATGTCCTTCGCAGAAGAAGGTTTGATCGAGGAGCCACTGAACTGCTTTCCTTCCTCCTATGTTTCTTTCTTTCCTGCTCTCTCTACAGCCAACATCTAGCCCCTCACCTCAGGGGCAACAACAATCTATAGAGACAACTCTTCAGTGTGGCTAGGTGTGGTATAAAGAGGTAGGGTGGATCCCAGCCCAGCAACTCTCTGGTGACAGCCTTGTCCTGCCCTCCTGCACTCCCCTCTACTGTCTCTTGTTCCAGAGGCCACTTTCCCTGTGACCTCTTGCACCTTCTCAACCCTTGTAGCAAGGCCACAGCCTGGGAGGGATCGGGCCGAAGCCTGCCTCTCTCTCTCCTCTGAACCTGCCTAGCACTTCTCTGCCAAAAGTGCTTCTCCTTTGCTAGGAGCCAGTTCTGCACCTTCCCTGGTCAGGACTCAACTGCTTTCTCTTCTGCTGAGCAGCCCTTTATAAACAGGACTGCCCAGCAAGCTGCTCTCCAATTGGCTCCCTACAAGCCTCTCCCCGATTGGCCGGGGCTCTGCGTAGGCTCCCTTTTGTCCACTTTAACCGCTTCTGGTCAGAGTGGGGCAGTCACCCCACTATAGTCTCCCATAGATATTTCATAACCCCATTAATGGTGACTGTCAACACTGAAAACAAGGAGAGAATTGACCCGAACAGCTTTAGGGAACGTACGATTTCTCTCTCATGGGACAATCTGAGGATCACATTGGTCGCTATGGTGCTTAGCTTTTTCACAGTTGCAGTGAGTGTGACCGACGTTTCTCTTTCTTCCTGCACAGAGCAGTGCACGTCTCAGCCGTGGCATGTGCAAACTTGTGAGTGTGTTCCAACCTCGGCCTGGCAGGGCTCGTTCCAGGGGCCAAGGGGATAACTCCTCCTCCACGAGCACTTCAGCCTCTATGCTCAGACTGCCATGGAGGGGACCTGTGATGATGTGGTTTGGTGAGGTGGATAGTCACATGGTATCAACTCCCACTGGACTCCTGTTGGTGGCAGGCACCTAGCTCCATGCAGGACTTTCCATAGGATCCAACCCTTCTCTGTTTGATCCAGATTAAGATTCGCCGCTTTATTTACAAAGACCCCCACAGGGCTCTCTGTGGTAATGTTTCTAATTGCTACTGATCTGAGCCAGATGTGAGCCAATGTGCTGCTGCGCTCCTTATCAGCCCTTGTGGATTATCAGCCTGCCTCTGGTAAATGCAAAAAAACACTTTAATACTGATGCAAAACACCTACCCTTAAATCAGTGTGACTACAGGGCCAAATCTGACATCAATGCCAATAGCCAGAAAGTAGTGAACATTCAGGGCAGCTCCACGCTGCATGGAAGATTGGCACTGCCCCGGTCGATCTTCCGGGGTTTGATTAGGCTGGTCTAGTATAGACCCTCTAAATCGAACTCAGAGAGCGCCCCCATTGGCACCAGTACTACTGCTCCTCATGAGGAATAAGGGAAGTGGATGGGAGCATTTGCTCCCATCGGCCTCCCACTATGTGGACTGCGGAAATGCAATATAACATACGCTGACTCCAGCAACATAATATACGTAGCTGGAGTTGTGTATCTTACTTTGACCTTCTGAGGTAGTGTAGACCAGGCCTTAGAGAGCTCTTACTCACACCTATCCCACACCATCACCCATTTACACCAGTGGCTTTAACTCTTCAGAAAGGAAATACAGGTAAGACAATGATAATCTGACCCTCAGCATATATTCAAGACAAATTCCATTGGGATCAAGGTGTTTGCCGAAATAGGGATGGAGTAAAAACTGAGTAAAGGGCCTCCTGACTTGCAAGTACAGAGATTTAGGCCTTTCAGGGGGGATGCTGTAGAATCAAGGTGGCTGTGTATCCACATAGTTCCATGGACTTGGGTGGAGGAGCAACACCAATGTACAGCAACTACGTGTCTGATGCATCATTCCAGAGTGGGTCGATGTACATTTTCTACGTTCAACGAGCAATGAAAGACGGCGACTCTTCAGAAACTTAGGGATACATTTCCATTTGATTTTTTTCCCTCCACCCTAATTTATTAGATACGTAAAAACCTGAGCTTCATTGTTTATTACATGCCTGGGTAAGTCCGGACAAAGTTCATGGCATTTAAACTCACCATGTGCTTTGATCTTTCAGACTATCCCCTTTGCAGAAAAAATGACTGACTCATTATCTTACCGGCAAGATAAGTATTTCAGCCATTCCCCTTCTACAGATAGGAGTTAGCCTTTGTCAAAAGAGCTGTCAGGAGCCCAGTCCCGGGTGGCACAATGTGTAAATAAGGAAGTCAATCAATTGGGCTGGTCACAAGGAAATCACTGATAATGTTCTTTCCCTGTGAAGAGGCTGGGAGATCAGATTGCCATGAACGTTGCTTTTTGGAGCAATCTGAGAACCTGCTAAGCAGAGGGGCTGGGTGTCATCTCTTCCTCTCCTTTCTCGCACCCCTTCCACCTTCCTCCCATTGAAAACAGGAACACACACCTAATCAACACACTGCTACCAGCTCCAGCAATTTGGGCACTATGGGCAGCATCACTGGTTACATAGCTCTGATCCAAACAATAGGACTAGGACAAGAATTTTCTGCTTAAATTTGGCATACAAATCCCACGATTTTCCTGACTCCCATTGAAAATCACAGCCTAACCCACTGGGCAGAAAGACACCTTTTAATGGGTTTATTTAGCTAGCTGGAGATTGTTCTGCCCATTGAAATGTCTTAAATATTTTCTGGGTGTCTCTTCCTGTGTTCTTAAAAACACACAGGAGAGGGAAGGGTGTGTTCATTATGAGTCATTTGTTCCAGTACTTAACCACCCAGACAGTTAGGAAGTTTTTCTTAATGTCCAACCTAATCCTCTCTTGCTGCAATTTCAACCTATTCCTTCTCATCCCATCATCAGATGTTAAGGAGGACAATTTTTCTCCCTCCTCCTTGTGTCACCCTTTTAGGTATTTGAAAGTTGCTATCATGTCCCCACTCAGACGTCTCTTTTCTAAACGAAACAAGTCCAATTCTTTCAGTCTTCTCTCATACCTTATGTCTTCTAGATCTTTCATCATTCTTGTTGCTCTTCTCTGGTAGAGGTATATAAAATCATGAGTGGTGTGGAGAGGGTGAATAAAGAAAAGTTATTTACTTGTTCCCATAATATAAGAACTAGAGGACACCAAATGAAATTAATAGGTAGCAGGTTTAAAACTAATAAAAGAAAGTTCTTCTTTACATAGAGCACAGTCAACCTGTGGAACTCCTTGCCAAAGGAGTCTGTGAAGGCTAGGACTATAACAGAGTTTAAAAAAGAGCTAAATAAATTAATGGAGGTTAGGTCCATAAAAGGCTATTAGCATGGGGGTAAGGAATGGTATATCCCTGGCCTCTGTTTGTCAAAGGCTGGAGAGGATGGCAGGAGACATATTGCTTGATCATTGTCTTCGGTCCACCCCTTCTGGGGCACCTGGCACTGGCCACTGTTGGCAGACAGGATACGGGGCTAGAGGGACCTTTGGTCTGACCCAGTATGGCCATTCTTATGTTCTTATGTTTACGTTCTTATGGACCTTCTGCTGATTAGAACCTAAAAGCATGAATGGTACTACAGTACTAGAGTCAATAGAACTACTTACAAAGACAGCAGAGGTAAGATGCTGTTTGAGTAAAGGGGGCAGGATTGGGTCCTAGATTTTGCTACTATGGATTGGTTTTCTAGCTCCTTGGTAAGAGGTCACCTTTAGTGTCCTTCTACCCTCTGATGGCATGCTGGGACAATCCTTCAGCACTCAGATAGAGGAGTGGGGCTACTGAAGGGTCGGCAATACTTACTGCAGCACCCTGGATTTTCAGTGAAAGTACTGACAGGAGCCAAGCTTACGTATAAACCAATAAGGATAGAAATAAAAAAGAGGTTCAAAATTTGTATGACCCCCCCCCCCCACACACACACACATTTAATTCACAGTAGCATGCAAGCTGTGGGTTCACAGTTAAAGGAAAGAAAACATACGACCACCCTCCACAGCCAACACACAAACTAGACTTTTCTTGAAATGCAGCCAAAGCAGCTCAGATCCTTATGGAGTGAGTCAGATTTTTTCTGGCCATCTCTCATAAAAAAGTGATCTCCAATAAAACTGAGTTAAAGTCCTGCTTTGTGTAATTGTTCGGGAGGTTGCTCTCACTTATGTGTTTTTTATGGTTACTTCTGGGCTCTTTCTGGATTAAGACTTCGGGAAATCCCAAAGGCATGTCGGTGCTATACTTACAGTTGTTCCTCGATGAATATTACAGCAGGTAAGAGATAGGCCTGAACCAAACCTGTAAATCCAAATTCACCCAGACTTTGGGTGTGTCTACACAGCAAAGTTATTTCGGAATAACTATGCGAGTGTTTCCACAGCAATTCTGTTATTTCAAAATAATTTCAAAACAACGGACGGTTTATTCCGACTTCTGTAAACCTGATGCTACGAAGAATAATGCCTATTCCAAAATAGCTATTTCAGAATAGGGGCTGTGTAGACACGCCACTTCTGCTGTTTCGAAATAGCCCCTCATCAGAGCCATTCTACATTATTCCTCCTGGGGCTCTAAATCAAGATAGAACATCTATATTAGGGAACCCTGCGTCGGATTAATTTTGAGGCTTCCCTGCAGTGTAGACGTGCTATTTCGGAATAACTACTCCAGAATAGCTTATTCCGCAATAACTGTGCAGTGGAGACATACCCTTTGGGAGCTGTGGATGTGAGTTGAAATGTTACTGCTCCACACAGGGATAATCCAAAATCTTGTGTCATTCCAAACCATATCTCGATCTGATCCAGTGCAGAGGAATGAAGATTGTACGCTCCTTTGGGAAGGGAGCCTGGACCACTTCTGAATTGTATCCAGGGCTGAGCACAGTAAATACCACATCATTCTGAAACTGCTTTCCCAATCTTTGCATTTTGCTTTGTGCCGCAGCAGTGACAGGGCTGGACTCTCTATTGTAACCCCCTTTTAAATGCTAGAGGCACCAGTATATGTTCTACTCAAGTAGCTGGAAGGTTTTTTTCTCTGTTCACCCACTTTGGGGCAGAAGAATATTCTCAAAAGTTTTCCAAGCCCCCAGCTGCTCTATTTAGTTGAGCAGCTGTGGAGAGTTTTCAGATGAATGCGTTTCACCAACCAACATATTGTCTTTCTCTCACCACCTTGGACCCATGGTCCTCCAAAAGCCAAGATCAACAGCATATAGTTTCAGCATAGCCACTGGTAGCCGACGGAACAGGGAAGCCCGGTTCTTGGAGATGTACAAAAGCTGTAGCATCAAAAGATAGGGAACGCTAGCCACATACAGTTCAGACGCATACGGCTGGCAGAACAAACACATTAGACATCCATCTCCTAAAAAGTTGTAGACTAGATGGTGTAGCAGAGCGCTGCTTAATGAACTTTACTCATAGCTTAATGGAGTCATTAATGTTTGCACTGCTCATTAGCAAGAGTCCACATGGTGCGTTTACCTTTCTGGAAGTGAGCTCTCGCGTTTAAAACAAATCCGCTGGCTATTTTAAACAAAATCATTCTCTGGGACACAGATTGGTTTGATGTGAGTGCAGGGCCATTTGGAAATGAGGGAGCTGTAACTAGTGTCTTGGAAAAGAGTGGAAAAGCTTTGACCTTTTGGTTGGCCTCATTAAAGCAATCCAGAACCCTCAATGGTGCCATATGCTTGTCAGATATTATCCAGTTACAGGATTACGTGACCAGCAATTAGAAAAGGACATAGCCTTTCATTATGCAAATCCCAGCTCTGCTTTACAGACACATGGCTCTTCAGACACATGTGTGATATGTGAGTAAAACAGTGTCAGTCTGATCCCTAACTAAGAAAACCATGCTAACGAAAATGGCTAATCCCATGGCAACAGACAGGCATTAATTGTTGAATTAATCTTTATACAAACAAACAAAAAAATCCCAAAACTTGCATTACAGTTTGTATAACTGTGATTCCAACCACATATGTACATTTACTCAGGCAGGTAAATTCTTGCTGTGTGCATTGGAACTGTTGTATATATTTGATGGAATAAATAATTCCAGAGAGTCAAAGATACTGGTTGAACCTCTCTAGTCCAGAATTCTGGTCCAGAAACATCCGTCATCTGGAATAATTGTAGTGAGCTGGCCGTCCACTTTTCATGAGTGTGGCCAAGTTTCCTGCCATCCTATAAAGTTTATGTACAGCCACCATTCCTGGCTTTGTTCTGTGCTGTCATTTAGCTCTAATTTACCCCTAAATGTCTTCCTAAAATGTACCCCAAATCCACCTGTATTTCTAATCTATCTGGGGCTTCTCCCTTCCACCTTTTCCCCCAGTGCCCATCCCTTCAACATGTCTTCCCTCCCTTGCCCTGCTTCTTCCTGCCCAGTTCCACTCTCTACTCTGAGAGTACTCCTCTTCCTCCCCCATGCCTCCTCACTACACAAAAAGAGCTGATCTGTGGCAGATAGGAGGAGCTGGGAGAGAGAGGGAGGTGCTGATCTATAGGGGCTCCCCAAAGCAGTGGTTTGAGGGCAGTTGCCCCAATCCACCATACCCAAGGGACGGCTTTGCTTGGCCAGATCAGTGATCCTTCTAGACCAGTACCCTGTCTTCTGACCAATGCCAGCTGTTTCAGAGGAAGTGAACAGAACAGGGGAAATTATTTAGTGACATCTCCTGGCGTCTAATCCTGGTTTCTAGAAGTCAAGTTCTGCAAATAGACTCCGCCCACCAAGTCCCTCTTTGTGAATAAACCACAACGCTTTGGGTGTACAAATCTAGAGCTCCAGACGTAGGAGACTGCAAAATTCTCTGCACTGAGGTTGAAGCTTAGTGGGTGAGCACATGATGGAAGGAATCGAAAAGGGAATGTGTGTAATCCCTTGTTCTGACCCCGTTGACCCATAATCATTGCTTCCAGACGTCCATGGGAACCACTGGAGATTGCCAGTGAATGTTTGCTATTACAGATGTGTTCCACGATTGATAAAATAATGAACCACTATCTGGTGCTTAGGCCAAGAAGAATCACTTGTTGTCACAGATGGTTTCTGTAATAATTGGTTGGCTACAGATGGCTGTAGTTTATTGATTAGGTAAATTGAGATATATGGGCAAAAGCCCAAATGAAGACCACTCCTGGGAAAAGGTATGTCTTTGTCCTAGCCAGTATATAAGGAGAAAGTTTTAGGGAATTAGATAGGAATAAATCAAGTGGCAGTCACTTCTCCAATCTTCAGAGCGGTTAGGTAATGTATAAAATCTTCTTTTCGGCTTTCTGAATGGTGCTGTGTTAATCGTTGATTAATAATCTACAGTTAAATGAATTCCACTTGAGCGTGTTCACCAACCTATAATTATTACTATTAACAAGAAAAGCTCAAACCCAGAACAGCTCTTGAGAATCTCAGCTTTCATTTAAAAAAAATGCTTCTAGCCCCAGTGGCTGCAGAATAAACCCGGAAAATGTAACTCCTAAAGATTTCAACATTAGAAGGAAAATACACATCTGTGTGTGTGTGTTTTGAACACGTGGTAGGGACAATACTGTTCTCTGCCCCAAGAAGTTGTTATCTGAACAGTCAAGACAGTCTAAAGGTGAGAGAGATGAAATGCTATTTTCCTTATTGTACAGATGAGGAATAGAGGTTTTAAGAGACTAAATGACTTGCCCTAGGTCCAATATGAAATCTGTTGCAGAATCAACAACTGAATCTAGCTCACTTAGATGTAAATCCCATGCCATAAGATCACCCTTCCTTTCAGACCAACTCTTACCTAATAGGGATCAATATATACTAAATCCCGTATGTCCAAACAACGGACTAAGAAATTAAACTACACAACCAAAAAACATAGATCAAAAGTGCCAGTGCCCACAGAAGCTCTCGAAAAGTGCTGCTAAAAGCCAAAGATAAGTACTGAGTGGCAATAGACCTTGATTAATAATTTATCCCCCTGCTCTTTTGCTGTGATATTGATGTTATGTATATTGAAATTAGCGATGCCCTTTAATGGGAAATGGAGCCAGGCAATTGACGGCAATCCAGCAGAAGTGGAATATCTTTGTCAATAATAACAAGGCATGAGTCCGGCTTTAGTGTATTAAAATAGGAAGTTGTCTTAGTGAACTCTGGGACCTTATAACATCTCCATTGCTCTCCATCTCCTCGGGTAATCATCGATTCAATAGTCTTAACATTGCAGGTAATTGGGAATGATATGCTGCTTGAGAAAGGAAGATGTTGGCGTGTTTATTGTTTTGATGGATGATATTGGTATTTATTGTTAAGCTTTTTTTCCATTTTTAATCGATTTAAATTTTCATGGCTGAAGGAAATAACGTGGGGGTAGCTGGACCACAGAGAGGGTCAGATAATTATTTCAAGACAACAGCTGTCGAGGGCTAGTCTACTCTAGAAGTACTATAGTGGCGGAGCTTCAGCAAGGCCGCAAGCAGCTGTCTGGTAAAGATTACGTTGATGGGAGATCTGTGGGAGGGGGAAGCTATGTCCGGGGTAGGCTGTTTTCTTGCTGACATACCACTGATGCGGACAGTGCTTAGGTCACTAACATACGTTCCTCAGGGGATGACTTTTTCAGACCCAGAAGCTGCCTCAGTTACATTGACACAAGCAGTAGTGTAGAACTGCCTGAGATTCAGACCAAGTTACAGGTTTATAACCATTAAAAGACAAATTGTCCACACCACGTGCAAAACATACAAAGTAAATATCCATCAATCCACTTCTAATAAGCTCTCAAGCATCATGTTGCACACTTTGCCTGTTGGTAAATTTCCATGATTGTCAATGAAAATATGTTGTTGGCTTGTACGTGTACAGTGAAATTGGCTTTTACAAACAACATGCAAATCCTTCCTAGCTCAGTTATATGCCTCACACTCAGAGGAGAAAGGGAATGGGGTCTAGAGAGGAGAGGTGGGCACCGAAACTGCTCGGTTCTAATCACGGCTTTGCTACACTCTGATACTGTGGTGAGAATACTAGAGAAAATAACCAACTACACAATCAAGACTATAGGCATTAATGTTACCAAAAACGGAATTTCAAAGCTGTCCAGGCAAATATTTGTGAAAATGGAATATTTAAAAATGCAGTTGTGAGACTTCACACCAGAAATGCTTGTAAGTTCAACCAATCAGAAAACAGAATCAATGCCGTGTGACTTATCAGCCCAAGCAGAAGTAATCAATGAAGAACAAACTTTGAAAACTCACCAGGAAATGTTTGCAATCAAACCATATAGGTAAAAGGGGGAAGGAGGGGGAGGAAGGGAATCATCAAGGATTTTTGATAATCAACCAATTGAAAGGAACTGTATAAGTTCCACAAACAGCTAGTTTGAGGCCTTCGCCTATTTTTCTATCAGCTTCATCTCATGCTTAACAACTGCATGTCTTTGAGCAGTCCCACTAGAGTGGCTTCAATGAAACCATTTATATGCATAAGTGCTTATTTTTGTATGCATAACTGCTTATATGCTCTGCTAAACTAGGGGCATAACACAGCAAATACATTAGTTGTGGCAATTTATTCACTCAGCAGTTGTTCTGAGCTTTTAAGCAGCCAACAGTCACGCTTCCAAAAAAGCTTAGCATTGAGGTACTGTGCCAATATTCAGCCTATAACCACCACATTGTTCTAGCAAGTTGAAAATTAACATAGGTCAGATTAGGGGTAGAATTTATTATTGGGGGGTGCATAAATTCACTGGCATCCCCTATGTTCAACCTTGAATCATGCCAAGTTTGCCATTTCAGCTGAGTTTTGCAATGAGAGGTTAGACTCTAGAATTCAGAATTCAGGGAGGAGGGTAAGAACCCGCATGAAGTAAAATGGAAGGAAAGATTTGCAAACGCTGAATCTGTTGCATTTCAGATGACTGTTGTGGTTGTATGATGAGCCAAATCCTCCTGGTGTAAATAGGTATAACTCTATAAAAGCTACTAGAGCTATAGTCGTTTACATCAGCCTACCTATGGTCCCATGTCTTTGAAAACACGTTTATCAGAAGATACGATAAATATACATGGATTCTAAGGCCAGATGACACCACTGTGGTCCTCCAATCTGATGCCCTGTATCACACATACCATACAGAACAGTTTCAATTACAGGTGGCCCCCGAGTTACGAGCGCATCAACTTACGACCTTTCGTATTTACGACCAACCTCCCATTAAGCGCATTACAGCCGGTCCTTGAGTTACGAACGCGCTGTGACGGACCTTCCCCCCATGCTTTATGAAGTGGACTCATGGACATGAACAGGGTTTGACAAACGGCAGCAAAAGCCACTCACCAGCCCCACACTGCGCATGCACAAGAGCCACATTGCGCATGTGCGCGCCACCGGTAAACAGGGTGCGCGGCTGAAATCTACTCGTCACAGGCAAGTAGATTTTATTGTTTGTCGAGCCCTGGACATGAATATACATAACTCAAAGGTGATTTGAGCGAATTATTTCGTGTAACCCATCGATCTTCATGTCATGATCTGCTGGTTCTGTTGATCTTACTCTGTTGTATGTATCATTTGTGTGTAGAAAATTAGACACATGGAGTGGGGAATACTTGGTGAGTTTCAAATGTGTGAATGGGACACATGGAGGGTGTTAGCTGCAACTTCTAGATGAGCCACTGTTAAACAATCTTTTGTCCTTAAGTCTGAGCAGTGGTTGGTAGGGAGTGGCCTCAACTCCTTAACAAAAGGAATAGGAAAGGAGAGGCCTGGGTCTTTTGGCTGGGCTGCACCTGAAGGAAGGAGCCTGAGACCCCAGGGTGGGGAAGAGAGCCCTGGTTTGGGGAGGGGGACAGCTGGAAAAGACGTTTTAGGGTGAGTTTGATTAAGTTTGCACTGAGGTTTCAATGTAGAATTAGTCAAGCGGTTTTGTTTCTTTTGATTTGTAACCTACCTTGCTCTGCCTACTTTCACTTATTACTACTTAAATCCTACTGCTCCCACTTAATAAAACCATTTTTATTTTCTATCAAACCCAGTGTAAGCGATTGTTACCTGGGGGGGCAACCAGTGTGCATATTCCCCCTTTCATTCCTAAAGGGGGCTTACCTAATTCTTTGGGGTTTGATCCCATCTGGGGAGTGCTCTCTCAGGAGGCTGGGCCCTAAACTGCTCTCTCCTTGGACCTGACATGGTTCAGTGTCTGTACTACTTCTCGGTGCAGGGACCTCAGCTCGGGGCCCTGGCTGGCGGAGACCAGCGGAACTGGCCCAGCAGGATCGGGCGGTGAGAAGCCCCAGAGAGCAGGAAGGCGAGTGGCAGTGGCCGTGTTAGGATGCCGGGAGGCACCACCGAGGGGTCGTCTGTGACCGCCCCCGTCACATGCGTGATCCGCGCTTACGAACAGTGTGGTCACATTTAAATGAATGGAGTCCGACTTACGAACAGATTGAGTTACGACCAAGTGTTTGGTACATAACTTGGTCGTAAGTTGGGGACTATCTGTACAGTTTTCACACACACACACACACACACGCACACACACACGCACACACACACCACATAAATGTCAGTGATGAAGAATCCACCACCAACTACAAACTGGCAAATTGGTCTAGTGATGAATTGTCTTTAATGTTAAAAAGTTACGCAATGGAAAATCATCATTAAATTCATTACAAAAGCTCAACCAGTTCAAAGGACTCCTATATCAATCATGCCTCATGGCAAAGTTTAGCCTTTCTTACACTGATCCAAAAAGGCAAAGAATGGTTTAGCAATTTCCCAAAAACAAAAAAGAGAGAGAAGCGACAAGTGTTCATTAACTGCTAGTATAAATAGGTTTATAACCTTCCGGTGTGAAGCACAGACATCTGCTCATCTCAGCACTAAACATCTGGTTATTCCAGCAAAGCATATAATTATATTTAATGGATGAGAAGTGTTTGATGGATTACAGCCAAGTGTCTGAATAAGACAGTTATACATAAAGACTACTTGCAGGGATTAGTTTGACAGGCTAACAAGACACAGTAGAACATTCCTTTGTCTGATATTTACACTGATATCAATGGGTACTTTCCATTACAGATGCCTTTATAGATATTGCAATCACTTATTTTTGTTGGTATCTCCAGCACAGTCTTTCTTTTTGCATCTAAGTAATCATAGGATGTTGAAATTTACTCTCATTAAGCCGACTAGTCCAACTGCCTGCCAAGGCAGTATTTTCCCCTATTGCTCATTTGCTAGTGTATTGGCTAGCCCCATGTTAAATAATCAAAGCAATGACACCTCTGCCCTTTCTCTTAGGAAATTACCATTGGCTAAAATATTGATTGGTCAGGAAGGGCTGTCTTTCAGATTTATGGGCCCCTATGCTGCAGCATTGTCTTCAAGTCATCATTGTCAAGTCCAAGTCGGGTCTCAAGTCATTACAGTTCAAGTCCCAAGTGGAGTCTCGAGTCCCTAAAGTCACTTTCGAGTCAAGTCCCAAGTCGAGTCTCAAGTCCCTAAAGTCACTTTTGAGTCAAGTCCCAAGTCGAGTCTCAAGTCTTAATTTAAAAAATGTCAAGTCACTTTTGTACAAGCCAGCAATATCGGCATTTCCAGACAATTTTTTCACCAAGTCAATGTAACAAAATTAGCAAGTCTCAAGTCAAGTCTCAAGTCACAAACAATGAACCCGA
>JANRFK010006693.1:67250066-67261740 GCA_030068395.1 Apalone spinifera
ACACCAGACTAACATGGCTACATTTCTATCACTACTTGGGCTACGGTGAGAGTGATAAAACTCTGTTTTAGGAACAAGGAGTTGTCTCCAGGAGGGAAAGCCCTGGGGGCACCACTCTCATCCAGAGTGAGAAAACAGACTCGGAGACACAGTAGAGGGCACCGGGATGGGCCTCTCTGAAGTGTGAATCCCGGATGGGGTTTTGAGTGACTCACACCTGTCTGTGTGACTCGGCCAGTAGGCCGAGTAGCCAAAAAGGCTGAAACAGAGGGGGACACTCGCAGGAAGAGAGTACCACCCTGTTACAGAGAGTTGAACTAGTCTGGTCTGAGCAATTATCTGAGGAGACTGCATCACCAGGACCACAACAGGCCACCAGGGGGCAGGCCACAGAGACTCCATCAGGGATCTCTCTCTGGTGTTGAGTGGAGACACTACTCAACAGGTGAGCAGTCTTCCTCAAGAAAGTTCAGTTAAAACCAACAAACAGAAACATGTGATAAAAAACATTCCCAACCAGCTCTATTGCCCGCTGCAAGCAAGGCAGTGGAGAAGGATTAATGGGTTGCAGAGTGAGAGGTATCCAGATTCTATCCCTCTCACTTATTGGCCAGAAGAGCTGACCAGGTGCACAGGCAGGAGAACGTTGTTCCAAAAAAGGGTGAAGCGATGTTCTCCTCCTCTCGAGGACCACAGAAGTGCAGTGACTCTCTGACACAAAAGACATTCTTTGGTTTTCACCGAGGCCACTGCAGCTACTTACAAGGTTACAATATTTCCTAATAGGTAGGAGGAAGGAACAGACCCATCTTAAAACTAAGCCTCATTGAAATTTTTCTGTCAAAACCTTATTCCATTATCGGGCCATGCCTATTTGTCGGAATCGAAATATTCCACCGTAGTGTGTTGATTTCAACAAAATTCCATTTCAAATTAATCAAAACAAAGAATCTCGATAAGATTTCAACATACTCTGTTGGTTTCAAAATGACTTGACTGACCCAAACATTTCAGTAGGTGGGAAATTGCAACTTCTTCTTCTTCTGCACAAAAGCAAATTTAGAAATAACAGAATTTGCTGTTAAATGGAAATGCCACTTCCCGCATAGCTCTACTTAAAAGACAATGAACAGGAAGATCGAATCTAAGGTGTCTATGTGTGGGGAAATTCCCATTTGCAGCAAGGTAATTCAACTCCACTCAGAGTAAGTTAGTCTTCCCTTAAGGATTATATGAGATAAATGGATGAGTCATCCTTCCACTTTGGGGAATTAAGGACTCTGGTTCCCAGTGTAGGCTGGAAGATACTCACAATTCAGATTAATTAAATAGAATTTATATATAAGCCACAAGGAACCTGGTGTTTTCTCAGGAATTTCTGTCTACAATTCATTTCAGGAAAGGAGGGAGGAGTGCATCAGAGAGAAGGTTTATTTCAAAATCCTGAGCAACATGTCTCCTAAATAATAGCAGTATCCAGGAAGGGTCTTATCTACTCTGAACTGCAGCCACAAGGGGGCAATGTGTAACATGGTGCAACTCACTGCTCCGACACCTCCTGCTGGTCACTTGGGAATTAGCGCCGCTCAATGCTTGAGCGCATCTCCCTCCACGAGCCGCTCACCCCCATGTCTCACCTACTTTTACCTGTTTATGTGTTAGTGGTTCTGCCACTTCACCTTAGGACCCATGTCCCTCCCAGACCACAGTGCCCTCTCCTCTGGGAACTGCCCTGCCACAGGGCCCCCACACTCTGGGGTTCTCCCCCTCAGGAAACCCCCAACCACCTACGCCCACTTTCCCTCAGTGACCCACTTCCAGTCCTCATCTAGCCCCTTCCCTCAGGGGCAAACTGCCATCTGAAATGGCCGCTCATCCTTGGCAAGCGAGTGAGGGTTTTCCTCCCCTCTAGGAGCCCTGATTTATACAGCCCCAGCTGGCCCTTTGTGATCTGCAGACTCACCTGTGTCCGCCTGCCACAAAGCCTCCCTAGACTGGTTTTAACCCTTGTAGGGCCAGAGCGGGGCAACCGTCACCTGCTCCCGTGTCTAGAGTCCATAGCCTACTTCCATTGCTGCTTCTTGGCCATGTTTGCATGTCCATGTCCACCTGGGATATGAGGGCATCTCCCCATTTTAAAAGGGTCCTGGGCCTTGTGCTAGAAAACAACAGTCTTCTCCCTGCTGGGAATACAAGCGGCTGCCTTGTATTTAGTTTGCTGTGGGAGAAAATGTACCAGGGATGGTGTCTAATCTGAGTCAAGTAGCTTAAAGTGTCCCTTTAACTGAGGAAGTACAAGGTGGAACAGTTCCCTCCTGTGAAGTGTTGCCCACAGCCTCTCGCGCTGCCTCCCCAGAAAGTGA
Organism: Apalone spinifera; assembly: GCA_030068395.1. NCBI lineage: Eukaryota > Metazoa > Chordata > Testudines > Trionychidae > Apalone > Apalone spinifera. The sequence continues at coordinate 67,252,430 of JANRFK010006693.1, forward strand.
GCCCCAGCCAAAATGCTAGCCTTGAACAGTTAAAACCACAAGGGCAAGACAAAATCACCAGGCTAAGTGTTTCTGTGTGGGATTAAGAGACTGCGTAATGGCTGTGAGCTGGCGATTCTGGAAGGGACTGTGTTTCCACACGCTGATTACAACTCACTGGTATGTCGTCCTGGCAACGTCGCCAGCAAACAGTTTAGTCAGAGGCCCCTGTTTCCCCTCGAGAGTGTCACTTGCCAGCATCCGTGATAAGGGAAAAGCCTGCAAAAGAGGATGGTGAAGAAGGAGGAGCAGGAAGACCACCTTGGAAGGTGGCTTGGTCCAGCCGATAGGCCCTGAGTCAGGAAACCTGGGTTCTCTCTTCTTCGTTTTTACACTGACCTCTTCGAAACCCGGGTTTCTTTTATTAGGTGTATTGCCATAGCCAGGGCTCGACAAATCAATGACTCGACTCGCCTGCGGTGAGTAGATTTCAGCCGGTCACCCCGTTCACTGGCGGCACGCGCATGCGAATAGATTTCGCTGCGGTTTGTCAAGCCCTGGCCATAGCATCTCTGAGCCCCAGTAGCCGACCAGGAACTCATTGCGCCAGACACTGTGCAAACACCACACAAAAAGCCTCAGGGCCGAAGAGTTTATAATCTAAGGATCCCTTCTGGCTTTTCTCCAACCCTTTGTCTGCCTTGTCTATTAAGATTATAAGCTCTTCAAGGCAGGGTCTGTTTCTTCCTATGTGTTTGGACAATGCCTCATAATATAGGATCCTGATCTGAGTTGGGATATTGAGAGCTTACTACAATAATAGCAATAATTTTGCCATGCACTTTTTTTTAAGGACAAAAGAACAGCCAGACTGAGTCAGCCCCAAGGTCCATCCAGCCCAGTGTCCTGTCTGATGACAGTGGCCAACTCCAGATGCCCCAGAGGGAATAAACAGAACAGGGAATTATCAAGTGGTCCCTCCCCGGTCACCCATTCTAAGCGAGACTAAGGACACCATCCCTGCCCATCCTGGCTACTAGCTATTGATGGAGCTAGCCTCCATGAATGTATCTCTCTCTAAGCAGGGAATGGGTGGTGGCTAGAGGCAGAGACACAGGGCCAAAGCTCTTGGATTCTAAGCCCAACCCCACCGAGGACACGCTGCAGACTAAGGGATACATGGTGCTGAATGCGTCTTGAGCGCTGCTCAGTGCTCTGCACTCCCAATGACTTCTTTGCGGGATCTGAGATGGCCATTGCACAATCAGGCCACGTGCCAGGTTGGTTCATTCTCTTCAACGATCTCTGCCTCTCCAGGTTCTTCTCGATGCCCATCACATCCCTGCCTCGCAGAGGTATTCAAGTGGACACCAGATGATCTCTGCCTTCTTCCCTCCTCCCCCTTGTTGTACCGGGAGATCTTAGATTAGTTTCATGCATGGTATTGGTGGAGCGCTGGAAGCCAACCTAGCCCGCAGGCATGTGGGCTTCATTTCACCCTGAAGGTGCTGCAGCTTGTGGCCATCTTGTTCCCCTCTGGAAGTAAGCTGCCAAGAAGATCTGAGCAGAAGGAAATTGACCTTGGGAGTCATTTCCTTGGAGTCGACCAGGAACCCATTGTGCTAGATACTGTGCAAACACCACACCAAAAGTCCCAGGGCCACGCTGTAGCTGCAGCTAAGAACTTTGCCCTGGGCTGGATCTTCGGTGACAATTCCAGGAAGCCTGTGAGCAATAGGGTGAGAAAATCTCAGCAGACTGGAATCAATTCCTGGCTCTGACACAGACTTCCCATGTGACCTTGGGCAAGTTCCTTAGTTTCCTTTGTGCTTCAGTTCCCACCTCTGCATAATGGAGATAACAACAATTGCTAAATTTCATCTTAACTATTAGAGGGTACATTTCAGGAACAAGGAAGATCCCTAACAAAACGGGGCTCTGCTTGTGATCTTGGTTACAAATAATAAATAGATTACAGGCTGGGTGGTTTTCATTGATTATTTTATTTCCCTGTGATTAGTGCTGGATAAGCTCTCTTTGGAAGGGAAAAATTGTTCTGAAATATTGTAATTAGCCTGTTACCCGCTGCAAATCAATTCCAAAGGCCTGTCACTGCCAATTCTGTCATCGTTACAATGGAATGGAAATAAGCAACTATTTCTAGGCTTTGGTCTTTTGATCTGATTGTGGCAAGACAGATATTTATAACTTACATCATTTAATCATTTTTGTTTAAAACATACAGTGTTTATTAAAAAAAGAGTCAGGGTTAGCTCCAAACAACATTGTAAATTTAGAATCCTCAAGAGTTGAATTTGATTATTTCTCAGGAATGACAGGCCTGGCCGAGGAAAATTGTTTTCTCAGTTTCCATTCAGATGTCTGATTTCCCAAGGATACCAACTTCAGGCAAGCTATTCTCAGAGGCCGTGTCTAGACTGGCATGATTTTCCGCAAATGCTTTTAACGGAAAAGTTTTTCCGTTAAAAGTATTTGCGGAAAAGAACGTCTAGATTGGCCCAGATGCTTTTGCGCAAAAGCACTTTTTGTGGAAAAGCATCCATGCCAGTCTAGACACGCTTTTGCGCAAGAAAGCCCCGATCGCAGTTTTAGCCATCGGGGCTTTTTTGCGCAAAACAAATCTCAGCTGTCTACACTGGCCCTTTTGCGCAAAAGTTTTTTTGCCAGGCATGGTCTAGGTTTGCCAGGCATGGTCTAGGTTTGCTTGGTCCTGTCTCAGTGCAGGGAGCTGGACAAGCTGACGAGTGTGAGGGCCCTGCCAGCCTGGCATTTCCATAACTGTATAATTTATGCAACATTAAGTATTAACTGTTCATGTATCTGTCAGCACCTCACCTATCCATTCATTTATGTCATTATCTATCTATCTATCTATCTATCTATCTATCTATGTCATAGCACCCAAGAACAGTAGCACTAACGGCAAAAATAGCATTGAGGTGTTTAAGATAAAGGAAACAAGACATGAAAGAATTCAAGCTGGAAGGATGTCCTCTGTAGGCAACGGTCTCTCTCCGGACATGGACACACACTGGCTGTGTCTAGACTGGCCAGTTTTTGCGGAAAATCAGCCACTTTTGCACAAAAACTTGCCAGCTGTCTACACTGGCCGCTTGATTTTCCGCAAAAGCACTGACTTCCTACTGTTTGAAATCAGTGCTTCTTGTGGAAAAACTTTGACGCTCCCGTTTGGGCAACTTTTGCGCAAAAGGGCCAGTGTAGACAGCTGAGATTTGTTGTGCGAAAATGGCGATCGGGGCTTTTTTGCGCAAAAGCGCGTCTAGATTGGCCACGGACGCTTTTGCGGAAAAGTGTCCGTGTCAATCTAGATGTTCTTTTTCCGAAAATGCTTGTAATGGAAAACTTTTCCGTTAAAAGCATTGGCGGAAATTCATGCCAGTCTAGACGTAGCCACTCTGAAGTAAAGTAGCTGAAGTAAAAACTTCCTGACTGTCAGGGGGGTTAAACACTGGAATAAATTGCCTAGGGAGGTTGTGGAATCTTCATCACTGGAGATATTGAAGAACAGGTTGGATAGACATCTGTCAAAGATGATCTAGCTGGTGCTTGGTCCTGCTGTGAGGGCAGGGGACTGGACTCGATGACCTCTCGGGGTCCCTTCCAGTTCTAGTGTTCTATGATTCTAGTTTGTGTAGCTATAGTTTTAGTACCTAGTAAGTGCCATAATTACAAATCATAGAACACTAGGACTGGAAGGGACCTCGAGAGGCCATCAAGTCCAGTTCCCTGCCCTCACGGCAGGACCAAGCATCATCTATACCATCCCTGATAGATGCCTATCCAGCCTGCTCTTAAATATCTCCACTGATGGAGATTCCACAACCTCCCTAGGCAATTTATTCCAGTGTTTAACCACCCTGACAGTCAGGAAGTTTTTCCTAATGTCCAACCTAAACCTCCCTTGCTTCAGTTTCAGCCCATTGCTTCTTATCTTGCTTGAGCCAGGACCCCACTCTATTCGCTTAGACTGTGCATTGATCTATCTATGCGAGCTGCGTGAGCAGCATCCTGATGTGACTTGTCACCCACAAGTATAGATCTACTCTAAAATGTGTGTTGCTCCTTCATGTTTGGGGGAATGGGGTGGGGTCGCAGGTGCTACCGTCCATGGAAGGTAAAGCTTAGGTTGTTCAAAGAACTGAACTTTGAAATGAACTGAATTTCATTTTTCTTTCTGTTCTTTTTTGGTAGTTTCAGGTTTATTTTTCCTTTGAAGAGGGACTTGAGTGTTTGAGAGAAACCTCACTGGTTCCCATTATGTGGGTTTTCCTCTCTTGGTAAATGCTGGCATGGATGAGTTTTCATATATCCCTATTTTATTGAATTATCTCTCCATGCTTCTTGTTCAAGCTTGATAGACCTTACCAGTCCTTGATCATTTTCATAATTTTCCCCCACTTCCTTTTGTCCAGTGCATATTTTTGCCATTGCCGATAATTCACATGGAAAGCTCTTAGGTTTTCCTCAAAAGCATCCTCCATCTCCTCCTTGATTAACCACAAGATTGAACACAATGTGGGTTTTCTTACAAGAGATGATTCACTATTATATCTCCCGTCAGCCTGCCCTCAGGCCTTGTCCATTTTATTTTTTTAGATTTCCTCCCTAAATGGAAGAGAGAGAGGATTTTGCAGGAAAAAACGAAATAAAGGATCTAAATGCTGGTTTTGAAAAAAATCATAATCCCATATGTTATAAGCATGAACAATTTATTCACTATATTTGCATATCGAGACATAATGCAAAGCAAATTCATGTGAGAAAAAAGCATGAGATTATGCTGCCATATAATCATGTAATCGTTTTTTCCAGAGCCAGTTTCTCACCACAAGATGCGTGACTGACAGATGAAAAGGAAAATTCCTTCTTTATTCCAAAAGGACTAAAAAATGGAGGGGAACCCATTGGCTAAAATGAAGCCTGCTTTTTATGAAACATTTTTTGGGGGTGGGTGGGAGCAGAGGTTCTGGTTTCTTTTGTTAAACTTCATAAAAAATGAAGCATCCCTAATTCGCGCTTCAGGCAATTTCTTTCAAATTGGACTGCTGGTTAGCTCTATTATAGGGAGTGCGTTTCTCCGATTCTTTACAACGGCTACCTTTAGGGCCCAATCCAAAACCTGCTGAAGTCAGTGAAAAGGCAACTTCTGTTGGCTTTGGCACACTTCTTCTACACTTCTTGCACTGAGTGAAATAGGCAAAGGCTAACATCTTTCACCTTGGCTGCCAAAAGTGAAGCACCTGTGGATGGGTCCGCATGACTAACACCCCGGTGGCACCCAATCTCAGAGACTGGCTCGGCTAACGTGGATTCCTGGGGCTCGGGGTGCCATAAAATTGCAGGGCAGACCAGGGCCAGATTAAGACAGGGGCATTAGGGGTTGCCGCCTGTCGTGCCTGAGAGCACATTGAGTAAGTAAACACCCCTGCCCTAAACCCTTTCCCCCTCCTTCTGGCCCTTGGCCGCAGTGCTGGGGGTTGGGGGGAAAGAACAGGTCCCTGGCAGGCTGGGGAGGGGTCAGAGGGGAGAAAAAAGGCCCCTGTGGCTGGGGGAGACCTGGGGAAGAGAGAAGAGGCCCCTGGGTGGCTTGGGGGGGGGGGATGGAGAGAGATAACAGACCTCTGGTGACTAGGAGGGCCGGGGGGGAGGGGAGGAGAAAACAACCCCTTGGCAGCTGCAAGGGGCCTGTGGGGGACAGAACAGACCCCAACACCTGGGAGGGGTAGGGGAGGGAAGAACAGGCCCCTGGCGGCTGGGAAGAATCTGGGGGAGGATATAGGCCTCTAGCCCCCAGCCTCCTGCACCCCCTCCCCTACATCCCGTTTAACGCAGCGCCCAATGATGACATTACGCCATTGAGGGCTATGGAGGCAGGGGCACGGATCGTGCATTCCGCCTAGGGCACCAGTTGCCGGCAGCTCTCCTCGAGCCGCTCCTGGTCCTTACTAACAACAATGCGCTGCTCTTAGAGAGTCCCTGCCCGCTGGAGATCCCAAACGGCTTCCCAAATCCGGACCTAGTTCCCCCACAGCCAAGATGACTGTGTCCTTTGGTGGCCACGTGACTCGGAACAAACCACCGCAAGTGCGTGTATGTGTGTACCGAGGGGAGGGTTCAATCTTTGCCGCTGCGTGGCTCGCACCAGCTGCTGGATTGCACATGTGCAATGAGGCTCCATCCACTGTGTGATTTGTGCAGTGAATAGTCCTCTTGCAAAGGGGCAGGGACTCTGGGTATGCTGCTGAGGGAGGGACGTATAGGACAGTGCTAGCAGGAATCATAGAATCATCCAACTGGAAGGGACCTTACGAGGTCATCGAGTCCAGTCCCCTGTCTCACAACGGGATCTAGCACCATCTAGATCATCCCTAACAACTGTCTGTCTAACCTGCTCTTTAATATCTCCAGTGAAGGAGATTTCACAACCTCCCTCGGCAATTTAGTCTAGTTGTAACCACCCTGAGAGGCAGGAAGTTTTTCCTGATGGCCAACCTAAACCTCCCTTGCTGCAATTTAGCAAGGAAGCGTGCTTGTTCCATCAGGAATGCAAGCGTCTCTTAAGCAGGAGTCCACAGCCCAGATACTCTTGTGTCCGGAAAGCCACCTGTGTGAACCACTTCTCTGCCAGCTAGCTCCAGTGCTGTAGAAGACCTCTGAAGAGAAGCATCCCTACCAGTTAGAGGCAGGTACATAGGAACCACACACCTCTTGAAAATAATAAACTGATGCAGAACTTCTCTGACCACAATAGAAAGCTCCATAAGAACATAAGAACGGCCAGACGAGGCCAGACCAAAGGTCCATCTAGCCCAGTATCCTCTCTGCCAACCGTGGCCAGATGCCCCAGAGGGCGTGAACAGAACAGGCAATCATCACGTGATCCCTCCCCTGTCACCCATTTCTAGCCCCTGACAAACAGAGGTACGGATACTGTCCCTACCCATCCTGGCTTATAAGTATTGATGGACCTAGCCTCCATGAATTTATCTAGTTCTTCTTTGAACCCTTTTGACGGGCTCATGGAAGCCCGCACAGAGGCTGGTGCATTTCCAGCCCCTTTTCCGGCGGGGATGGGGCAGAACAGCACGGGGAGGAGGAAGGCGTGGCGGCAGCTGAAGCCGTGCCGCCTGCGTGCGGCCCCGGCGCGAGGGGGTGGGGAACAGCATGGAGGGCGGGACGAAGGCGGACACCGGGATGTTGTCAGGGCAGGACGCTGGAATGCAGGGGCCGACAGCAGCCCGGTTCAAGAGAGTCCCGACCGCTGCCGAGCGGGGCGGTGACTGCAGGCTAGAGAGACTCCACAGGAAACGGGGAGCATTCCCCCTTCCAGAGACGGAGGAAACCAGCAGTGGCTGCCTAGAGACTGCCCCTCGGAGGAAGAAGCTGGACACTGGACAGAGGCGTTAGGTCCCCTGGGCGGAACATGGGGGTTTGAGGGCAAAGGGGGGGGGGAGAGGAAGCAGCCCAGGGCAGGGCAGTATTGGCGCCGTGGGCTGACAAGTTTCGGGGAAACGCCCCGTCAACCGAGTAAGGGCAAACAGATCCTTGCTCCTTAGGGCCCTCGGCTGGGACCCGGTGGAGAGGGAGGACCCGGGTCCGCCTCCCCCCCCACCTCCGGAAGCGACGAGAAGTCCAGGCCCCACACTGACTGGCAGAATATAAAAGAAAAACCTTTGCGATACGGCAAAATAATTGACTCTCAGGATTCTGGGCAGGATTCTGAGAAGGACAGGGGACACAGGGCCCGGGTGGGATGAACCTGTCACAACCCTGTTAAGGTTCTGGTCTTCACAACATCCTCTGGCAAGGAGTTCCACAGGTTGAGTGCACTGCATGAAGAAAAACTTCATTTTGTTTGTTTTAAACCTGCTACCTATTAATTTCATTAGTGAACCCCTCATTCTTACGTTATGTTAAGGAAGAGTCATGCAGAACAATACATACCGATTCCCTGATATCCCTTTATGTCGTTTTCTATGCATCAGTGGAATGGATGCAATCAATATTACAGCATACCTCTTGATGCATCAATAAATATGTTTTTTATATTGTGCACATCCCTCTGTGATGTAGTTATTATTAAAGACATCTTTGCATTCCTTTAAAGCAAGTCTCTGTGTGTGCTGGTGATGGATTTGATAGAAAAAACAAATATGTGACTTTGGAGATTATCAAGAGAGGCTGGCTTTGTTTCCTCACAATGAAAAAAATGTAGAAAAGTAATTAGTTCCTAGCAACCCTTATCTAGCTAGAATTACCTGCCAATTATTACAGAAAGATGAAAATAATGAAGAAAGGAATAAACGGATTGTCCAAAAAAACCCCATAATAATGTATTCAGATTGAAGGCCAGAATTCAACCTTGAGTTAAAAATCAATTCTAAACAAGGATTGACACATGGCAGCGAAACTCAAAGATTTTAATTTCAGTGCCCTCCTACCTACCAACTAACATAAGCAGTCTGAGACCACGACACACATCAGAAGTCGATCTGAGAGGGTCTGTCTATCTCCATAGTGCTTACTGCTTTGTATGGTGGGTTTGCCCTGAGGAAGACCCCTTGAATGCATGCCTGAAGCCAACAGGACTGAAGAAGTGAGCTGTTAAAGCAAATTAGAGGTCAAAAGACACAGAATATTAACTTTAAATGACATCAGGGATCGGGCACAAATTTTTAAACAGTGGGAGCTTTAAAATTTAACACACAAACCCTGGCCATAACTCATGGCTGCTTCTATCTCCCATTTATCCTGAATCAAAGTGCCATGTAACATATGCACAGTACATCTAGGCTCACCAGGGAGAATTCACGGATCATTGACTCAGTATTAGGTCAATCCAGTCTCAGTGAATCCTCTATAGACCCATGAAGTAAAACTGTGATATTTTTCTGAGGGAAAAAAAAAGTGATGCGTGTCCATAGTGATTGTGGTTTAACCGCCACGTCTGGGCTTTTTATTGTCAAAATATCTATCAAACGAGACAGGCCCACTGGTGTTTTGAGAGAGGCAGCACAAAAGAAGCCTCTTTAAGCTGATCATCTTCTGTTTTTCTTCGACACTTCATTTTCAGAAGGGATTTTAGTGCAAGTGAGAGGCCAGCCGCTTTGAGATCTGGGAGGGACGCAGGACTCTCACTAGGGAACCCTCAAGGGAATGTGGAGAGCTCACAAAAACCCAAGGTTGGCTGTATAATGGTAACGGAGGAGGTGAGCGCAATAAAAAAGGGAATGTGGAAATCATCCAAAGCCCAAGATTTGGCGGTGATGGGGGACTTCAACTATCCAGAT
>JANRFK010006693.1:67274616-67286264 GCA_030068395.1 Apalone spinifera
AAGTATAGCCATAAACTACTTGAGTTTTAGATGTGGCACAAGTTTTCCCTTCTATTTTTGGTACTTAGTTTATATTTCCTTAACCATTTGTGTGACTAGTTTTTCATGCATTCAAACCACAATTAAAAAGTAGCTTATTTCTATAAGAACAATAAAGTAGAGATTGAAGGTACATTTCCCACTCCTGAAAAAGAGCTTTGTGTGAGTTGGAAATCTTGTCTCTGTCACCAAAACAAAACAAAAAAAATTGCAACGTGCAAACGTGTAAAAGCCAACAAAAAGGGGGAAAGGGGCAGCCAAATTTTTTTTTGCTTGGGGCAGCAAAAAACCTAGAGCCGGCCCCGCTTCTCATTCATTAATAAATGCAAGAGACTAACTAGAGCATCCTCGCAATTAGGTTATCCAACACCATTCGCTCAACATCACAAAACAGCTGTCATCTGGCCTCTCCAGCAAGTATAAAAAAATTAGTATAAGATGTTTAACTTAGTCTGATGTATTGCGGATGCTTTGTGGATCTTTGCACAAGCTTCAGTACTTCTCATGTTGCGTACCAAGCAACACAACTTTGTTTTTGCCAGACACAGTCCCTCTCTGTTAAACATCTGTTGTCTGTTCTGTATTGTACCTCTGGACACATTGAACTTTAACTTTTCCTTGATTAGAAACGGACTGGTGCCAAAGCTAGTGGCTTCGTGCCAGGAAAATAAAACAGGCCTACATGGAAATAGTGCACTGAACTTGCATATGGAGTCACCAGAAGGCTTCCCCTTTAATTGAATTTGGTGCTTGTTTTGTGTTTTAAACAATGTGGATCACATTTACCGTGATGCAAACTGAAACAGGATACCAGCACTTCCTGTCTGCATCTGCAGGAAAAGCAGCATTCAGAAGTTGGAAAGTAGACAGCAACATTATTTCAGTTCAACACTTGATTAAGGGGTGCACCTTTTACATGTAATCATCTGGAGTTATCGGTTGTAAAAAATGGTTTGCAAAGTCTGACATGCTCAAAAACTGAAAATGCCCTCCGAGGTGATACAGACAACGAGATGATTTGATGTATAGTTTTCTCCTTGTGCACGGTTGTGAGATGAGGACACAGTGAATTCATACATACATAAGTCAAATGCGAGGCCCGATTTTTGGAGCTGGCTTGTGCTTCTTTTTAAACTTGTGGCATTCCGTTGATTTCAGCGGAGTTACTCCGGATCTACACCACAGCAAGTGATATCGGACCAGAATCCAGGCGCAGGAGACTACGTCTGAACTCCTTAGTAAAGGATGCAAATTGGGCTTCTGCGTAGCCCACAACACCGCACAATCAATAATGTGCATTTCAGCTAATAATTATAACCCCTCCTCCACACACACACATCCCACAAGGCATATGGGAGCAATGGTTGCAGTAATTTACATGTCTGAAAAGAAATCTACAGATAATCCCAGACACAGTACTTTCTTCCAAAGTATCCCTCTTTGCCTGAATATCTATTTTCCTTCACTAGCAGTAAATAAGGTTAAATCTTGTCAAAATTACAGGAACCAAAAAAAAAAAAAAAAAAAGACGGAGATAATTTTTCAGCTTTTAATTTGTCATCTACTTGCAAAAAGACATGGGGAAAATAAAAATCCTTGCCTAAAATTCCAGTGGTTCTTTTCAATATAACAAACCTGCTCACTCTTTCAATCTCATTCAAAACTTAGACAATGTCAATTTCAAATTTCAGATTGTCTAGCGCCCATCCAACAGCAGCCATGAATTGAGACTGAATCTTTTCCCAGCATTCCTCTCGAAGTTGTGCTTTTACTACAGGTTTCAGTTGTGATAATCAGTTCAGTTTTGGTGGGTTTGTTAAAAATACCATGTGGGGTTACCAAACTGGATACATTTGAAATAAAATAAAAAATCTGTTTCAAAGCCCTCCTCTGAACTGTGAGTCTGAGTTTGCTGTCAATTACACCATTGTAAGCAAACAAATTTCCATGCATCTGACGAAGTGGGTCTTTGCCCACGAAAGCTTATGCTCCAATGGATCTGTTAGTCTATAAGTGCCACAGGACTTCTCGTTGTTCTTGCAAATTTCCATTGATATCACTGGAATTATTCTGGATTTGCACCAGATCAGAAACTGGCCCTCAATTTTTTTTTTAATGTTACCCCAAATATTTTACTATGTGCTGATTAAATGGCCATTTGAATTCCTTGGGCCAATTCTCTCATTCACCACTGAAGACAACAGAGATATGCCAGCATTGAATTTTCCTTCCTATAGCCTTACTTGAGAGAACTAATTCAGTTGCCCTGAGATTGTGTTTCTAAAGTTCCCAAAGCAAAAAAATGCATTGTAACTTTAAATATAGACTGACAGTTTTTGGCTTGCATCTCATATTACACACAGACAGCTTGGTGTCTCTAACTGCAAGCTAGGCGGCACCATTAATATCTCAGAAGAGAGACACTAAATCTTCCGAATGCTTAGCCTTTCATTCCTGAAGGGAAAAGCAGTTAGTTTATATTTTCTCCCAACTAGCACTTAGAATGAAATGTAACAAATTTCCGAATGCTACACGCAGGAATTAAACTTTGCAGATGTCTGTTTTGCGTCTCTCTGCTACTTCCAGACACACACCAAAGCAGACTGTTTCACCACTGACTCTTTCCTTTAAAGAAATCCTCAGAATTGGTTTGCTGAACGGCAACGGTGTTTAGAAGTCACCTGGTTAAACAATGGACTGGTACATTCACAGTTCTTGCAAGGAGGAGAGGAAAGGAGGGTACTCACATGTTGGAGTTACTACAGAGTTTTGGGAACTCATAATGTATGCCTTCAGCAATGCCTTCTTTGCCTTGACAGCTTTTCTCCCCTGTTCAGAATCACTGGCTGGATTAAAAAGAAACGGCTGGAGAGGCAGGAAAGAGAGACCAAGGACCCGGGAGAATGCAGCACTTGTTCAGACACTCCTTGCTGAGTTCCTGACCCCTTTACAACTGGAAAAGGAAACAGCCCATGTGTCATTCTCCGCTGCCTTTCCAGCTCACATGAGCAGGGAGGGGCCCCCACTTTCAGATAGCTGTTTTCAAGTTTGACGTATCCCTGCCCTCTGCCTTCCAGGAACTTCGAAGCTTCAGCAACACGTAGAAAGAAAAGGCTTTTTAAAGGGCTTGGTTTCAATCCTGTCCAGCCTGGTATCCTAAGACCAGCCCCGTGGATGAGGCATCCAAATTCCATTCTGGCTCAGAAATGTCTATGCCCGGAGATTCTAACTGTACCTCTCATTGAACTGGTATAAATCAGGAATAAATCCACTGAAGTCTGACTAGTTCCACTGGTGTTAATAAGAGGAAGGAGGAAGTCAGAGATCAAGGCACTTGGCTTGGTTTTCAGGAGAGTGGGGTTTAATTCCTGCTTCAAGCACGTATTTCCTGCACGACCTAAGACAAGTATCTGAGTCCGTGTACGCCTCAGTTGCCTATTGATAAAAGGGGGACGAAAATACTTCTCATCTCCTTATACTTTTTCTTTCTTGCCTATTTAGATTATTAACTCTTCAGGCCGTCTCAGAGGGGAAGCCCTTTGTAAAAACAATGAGCAGTTCTGTGGCACCTTAGAGACTAACAGATTTATTAGGTCATGAGCTTCTGTGGGTAAAACCCACTTCATCAGATGAGCTGGAGTAGAAATTACAGAATCCAGGGTATGTAGAACAGCAAAAGAAGTTACCTGTCTATTGTAGGAATGGTGTTAAGGAGGCTAAATCAGGGTGGATGTGTCTTATTTGCATCATTTGCTGTAGAGATGTGAATATCCAACAAATTCAACACTATCAACTTAAGCTTTAATAATGAGCTTACCTGGTTAACACATTACAATGAGTAGTCCTGTGGCACCTTAGAGACTAACAAAAAAAATGGTATCATGAGCTTTCATGGGTGAAGCCCACTTCATTACATGATAAGCTGGAGAGGAATAACAGAGACTACACTGCATTGCAAAGGCAATTTTCCCTCTTTTGATATTCGCATCTCCACATGAAAAGCTGCGAATGAGACACATTCTCCCTCCCTTATTTAGCCTCATTAACACTGGTCCTACAATTGACAGGTAACTTCTTTTGCTGTTATATATGCCCTGGAGATTGTAATTTCCTACTCCAGCTCATCTGATGAAGCAGGTTTTACCCATGGCAGCTCATGACCTAATGAATCTGTTACTCTGACTAGACTCCTTGTTGTTCCTTCGGGCCGTGTTTTTTTTTTTTACTGTGTCTGTACAGCATGTAGCATAGCATCTTATCTCAGTTAAGGCCTCTAGGTATCCCCCCCCCCCAAAAAATACAGGGAATGTACTTATTTATTTGCTTGCTCTCTCATTTGCTCACTCGTTTGTTCGTTTATTCATTCATTCATCTTGTTATGTATTTGTTTCTTTGCTTGTTTGTTTTATTAGTTCATTAGAATCAGACCCAAGTGGCTTGGTTAAGAACTGATCAATCCTCAGTTCTCAATGGACTGTGTGGGCCAGGATAAATTCATAGCATTCCTTCTACGTCAACCACACAGTAACTGTCTGACTCAAAGTGTGTGGGAGAGGGGGAGACGACAGAGAAAAGCGGAGAAAGTCAGGGTCGAGACTGAAATGCTACCTGTTATGCAAGGGTGTGTCAGCGTCTTTCTGTTAAGTCACCTAAGGGACCGGCTGCTACCTACATGGCTGTGTAGTCAGCTCACGATACTTATTCAACAATCAGGATGGTACTTATTCAACGTACATGCCGACTCCAAACAACTTAGCCTTGTTTGCATGCACTGATACAGTAAGCAACTCATATCAGCGCTGTGTTCAACAGACTCTCACGGTAAGTAGAGAGCCCTCGGATACTCACTGGCATGCAGAGCACAGCAAAGCAAGGGCCACAGGGACAAAAAAGCCTGCCGTGAATCCACTGGCTTCCACAGATCAGTTTGTACCAGATTAAGATCTGATTCGCAGTGGACGGACACCTGCAATGAATGGCAGATATTGACTAGAACTCTATTTACCACTGTCTTCGGCTTTCCCGTTCTTCCCCTAAATCCCGCTGCGTGCACAGCGCATTGTGGATCTACACAAAGGGGAGGAAGGAGGCAGAGGTGCCGCCAAGCCCTTAGGGCGTGTCTGCATAGCACCATAGTGTGGATGCAGCCTACGTCAATGAAAGGGGCTATTTCGCCAGTGCCGTTGATCTGCATCTACACTGGGTAGCGAATGGACCTCCCCATATCACACAGGGTGCGAAAGGATTGCAGCGAAGGCCGGCTCTATGGTTAAAAAATTCTATTGCTCCTGGCTGTGAAACCTATCTCCGTTCCCATCTGGACTAATTTCTTTGGAACTGGTTCAACATCTGCATTGCTCTTTGGGGGGAAGAGGGCAGCAGTTACGCCAACTCTGTGACTTGTTTGGGGGCAGAAAAGAGAATCTAGCCCTACAGGACAGATGGTGGGGAGTCCCGGAGAGCAAGAAGGTGAGTGTCAGTGGCTTTTTCAGCACACCAGGGAACAGCCCCAAAGGGTCTTCTGTGACCTCACCCCGTGACACATATCTCTGTCTAATTATAGGTGCTTACCATTAATCGTGATTATTACAGGAGTGCCCCAGGACCAAAGAAGAGCAGGGTCCCACTGTGCCAGGCACTGTACAAATAGAGGAGTGGACAGTTCCTGTCCTGAAGGGACGATATGGTCCGCATCACTGTAGTACCGCACAATGTTCTTCACCATATTTGCTCTACTTCACTTCCTAACACCCCTGTGAGGTAAGGGAACTGCTATTATCCCCATGAAGAACTGAGGCAAGACTGAGTCCTAGAGCGTCAAAGTATCCCGTCTCTGAGCTTCCCCTGAAATCCACGGGAGCGAGGTACCTTCTGAGGAGTTGACCATAAGTGATTTGCCCAAGGAGGCCCACTGTACGTCTGTAGCAGAGTAATGAATGCAGTCCAGATCATCGAAGATCGCCCTAAACACTGGGGGGGTGTCTAGACTACACCGCTCTGTCGACAGAGAGATGCTGATTAGGCATATCGAAATTGCTAATGAAGCCGGGATTTAAATATCCCGTGCCGCATTAGCGTAAATATGGCCGCCGCTTTTTTTCTAAATGGAATTTTTTTCAAAAAAAGACCCACGACTAGACTGCTGGGTATCGAAAATAAAGCCTTTTTCGACAGATCCTGTAAACCTCGTTTTTTGAGGAATACACGATCTGTCAAAAAAGGCTTTATTTTTGACAGATCTGTGTCTAGACTGCCGGGGTTTTTTTGAAAAAACTCCATTTCGAAAAAAAGCAGTGGCCATGTTTATGCTAATGAGGCATGGGATATTTAAATCTAGGCTTCATTAGCAATTTGAACGTGCCTAATCTACATCTCTCTGTCAACAGAAAGGTGTAATCTAGACACACCCTGGAGCATCTTTCCTTTTTAGTGGATTTTTTTTAGCCCCACTTCCTGCTTCCCAACTGGACTGGGAGCCCCTACAAGACCATGATTCAATCTGCAGAGTGTGGGGCCCACTTTGCAAGGCCTTGCCCTTCAGCAGAAAGTCAGCGATTCTGCGTCATGGTGCACCTTTTGCGTCTGCCAGCAGGGGAAGGGTCTATGAGCTTTAAAGGGGAGACAGCCCACTTTCCCAAGGAGTCTGGGAGAGGAATATTGAACATAGAAACGTTCAGTGTTCTCTCCCTTTGACCCGCGAGTCAACTACCCTGAGAGAATAGAGGCAGAAGGGAAATAAGGATCATGGAGGGAAGTGAGGAGAATCAAACACTATCGTTGGCCATGAATGTCCCCTTTGTCTGAACTTTCCTCTCGTGCTTACATCCACCAGCTGCTGTGGGCAGGGAAAATCATAGGGAAAAGGGCCACTAAACCGCAAGTGAAAGCATTATTTTGCCAAACATTGCTGTATGTCTCCAGAGGCATCAGCTCTCTGGTAGCACAGGCAGGTTGAGCAGCTTGCGTGGCAGCCTTTCATGGGCTGATACCTGAGCCTTCTTGGCCCACAGTGTCTCCCAAAGAGGGAAGGCAATTGAACGGATTTTTTTTTGCCGTGGTGGAGACATTTGTTCATCCGCCCATCTCCAAAGCTTTGAGAGCCTTCCTGAGAATGTCCTGGTTGCCTGTGTCTTGCAAAGGATGACAAAGCGCTCTGCAAATCAGGTGCCATTTTATTATAGAGGGGTCACACTGGTGTGGGAGTGGGAACACACACACACATCCCTATATCTTTGACCGCCTCACTTGCCAACTGCCCACTAATCTACCTGTGCCGGAACTACTTCTACTAGTCCATACCACTGGAGCAGGTTCATTTGGCCTCCATTTTCTTAAATGCAATCCCCTTGATACCACTGGGAAAGAGAGACCTCAACCATTCGCATCTGGCTGATGAGGAAGTTATTTACTCAGTGACACAGGAAATCGGTGGCTGACCTGGGAGGTGAACATCAGTTAAATGTCCTGTCCTTATTTCTAGGTATCTTCAGTATTTATATTGCTGTATTATCAGAGTGTTGAAGTACCTCATCATCTTTAATCTATTTATCCTCCCCACGTGCTTGGGAAGGAGGGCTGTATGATTGTCCCCATTGTACAGATGGGGAATGGAGGCGCAAGGAGGTTAAGTGACTCACTCGCGTTCCCACAGGAATTCTGTGGCAGAGAATTGCAGTTCAATCCAGATTCCACTGGACTATGAATCTCTCTTCTTCTCAGGGCCCTGAGGAGGCCAGGGAAAGCACAGCACCAGTTGAGGCTGCTCTAATATTCGCCAGTGGCTACACACAGGGCAACAGCTCAAAGCCACTGTTGCTTCCTCCGCCAGCTCCTCCTCCTTGTCCCAAGTGCAGCAAAAGTCTAAACTGAGAATTGGGTGTCACACACTAGCTGGCCCATCTGGGGGTTTGGGCCTTACCTGTGACTTAGCAGTTATCTACCAGCTGACCCTGAGTGGGTGGCTTAATTCCATGAGCGAGCCTTGCTGCTATAGGGAATAAAAGTGGCCGGATCTACTTGTGCTGGCGGAGTGATCTCTACGCAAACATCTGTTTCCTCACACATCTTGGGTTGTTTTCATGTTCGCTGCCTCCCTGCCATGAAACTCGGGACATTACACTGCTAACACATTACATGCTAACACATGACTTACGGGATGTACTGCAGAAATGGTCAATCAATCTCATCTATGACCTTTATGTGTCTCATTATTGGGTCTAATTACCTTAATTTGATAGCTACACGCACATACAATGAAGCCTGTTGTTTCTAGAACCAAAGATCTGCACATCACCATTAGAAAAGCTGCTTTGGACAGAGTGTGTGTTGGTTAACAAATACTGTCTCTGTGTTTTCTGGAGCCCAATTTGTCATGGGTGGCTATAATAACTGTGGGCTGCTTTTCTCACCACTGTGTATTCTTCTGCTGAAAGTCAGAAGTCTTGAGTTAGAGCCAATCAGATGCAGCTAAACTATGCCCTGGCTGCAGTAAAAATATGATCAGCATGCAATTTATTATTAGAACAGGCCAGGCTAAATCTTTACCCACACCACCGCAGACACACACGTCCAATTTTTAAAACTTATTTGACTCCTGAGCAAGGAAAATAAGAGGCAACCGATTAGCCCGTTTTTAAAATATGATATAGTTTTAGCGGGACCCATTGGAACCAGTGTTCAAGGACTACAACATCCATAACGCTAAGTTATACACTAAGGATCCCTGCCTCCCTTTCCCCTCTGGAATGGCCTGAGAATTTTGGCGTTTTGATCAGTATGTTCTGAATGTTGTCTCTAAGCTCAGTGGAAATGTTGCCACTTGAACAAAGCAGGGTAAGTCAATAAGGGGAAATTTCCAAAGCACAAAAGTCACTAGATGTTGGCGTTACACCTAGACTCAGATCACCAATTCCTATGTCCCACGGAATTACATAAGAACTAAGCACAAAATGACCTGTCACGGTCTAGGCTCCAGCTTTTGCTGAAAGTCGCTGGCCTCTCACTCCCATTTTTGTCTTTCATAATCCCGCCATCTCGAGGCCCCCAACGTGCGATCGCTTGAGCTCAGGCAAGGCTTTATGAAGGGAAGCACTCCCTCTGCAATCAACAGGACAACGCACGTGGAGGAAGTGGGGGAAACCATCCGATGACCGAGTTAAGCAACTGTGTGTCTGCAGGGCTGAATCGTATTTTGCTCTTCCTGACGTTAAACAACTGATCGGCTCAGAAGTTTAACTATAAAAGGAAGAAAAAGACTCCAAGTAAAAAACGGTGGTGGTTTAAAAAATAATACAGCTGTAAGTAGCGAGGAAAACGCCACTCGGGCATCAGGGCTACCACAGCGCTATTTATAATAAATCTAATAATAGGAATTGTGTTAAGACACAGGGCCAGGAGGTCGCTACAGATATTCACTCAGCGCTTTGTTTTTATCCACTGCAACTAAGTCCTTGTTTTAGCACAGAGACGCCGTGTTTTCGGACGATGGGTTGTGACAGTCGCATTTGCACTGAAAGTATCTCTGCTTTGGCGATGAATACAGAGCAATGAAAGGCAGACAGTTACCTGTGACTTCAAACATCAAATAGAAGGAGTATATTCGGGCGCAGTTATGTTAATCTAATGCTTGCAGAAGTGATCAGAATCATTGTGAGCTTTGCTTTGATTGAAAGCAGACCAATCAATGCCCTGTCCCTTCCGGCATCTGCATGGGGTGCATAGAATCCTAGAACACTAGAACTGGAAGGGACCTCGAGAGGTCATGGAATCCAGTTTCCTGCCCTCACGGCAGGACCAAGCACTGACTCCACTGGAGGCTGGATGTGGTAGGTGCATGAGAGAGGGGAATGGAGGAAGGAATCTTTTCTCCAATGCATGGGTGTAGAAAACAGACATAATTTGGTGGCTTTTTCTCCAGGACATGGGGTATCTCGCACCGGTGAGTTTAGAGGAGGATGGAGGTGTTGTCACTACTGAGATGGTATTATAGTTTAAGTGGTGCCTTCTTCCGGCTTCCGGAGACATAATTTAGCTCTTAAGTAATAAACCATATCAGCATGGGCAGGCTTCCGATACTCACAGGAGATACAGGAGTGAGGGAAGCGTTCCACCATCAGCCACCTCGGAATTCCTTCAGGAACTCAGGAATATGCACCCGCTTGCCATTATCATACTGATCCTTAAACTCCGCGGAGAGAGGTCGTCTCTCAGATTTCTCCTGGGAGCCGATTGGGGGCAGCACACGAAGAAGTTTGGAATGTGCCCCTTCCACACCTACATTCATCCAACTTGCGTGCCTGGGGCCCTGTTTATAACTTCCAAGGCCCAGCAGTCCAGGCAGGTCACACTTAAGACCAGTCCCCTTCCCGGCGGACAAAAGACTCCAAATAAAGATAAAGAGTTCAAAGGAACATCCAGGCAAAGGATCCTTTGGCCCCTCGCTGGACTCCGGATGGGATTCGTCTAGAGAAGTTCTGCAGCGTGTGTTATGCAGGAAGTCAAACTATACCAGGGTGGGCAAGAGGCAGCCAGCGGGCCGCATACGGCCTGCCAAGCCACTGGATCCGGCCCGTGGCTGCCTCCCGGGACCCTTAGGTAGAGAGCACCTCACGCTGTGCTCTGGATGCTGGGGAGGGAGGAGAGAGACTTACTGAGCTGTCCCTCCCCCCAGCAAAATCTCTCAGCTTCTGGCCAACAGGTGCTCAGAAATTTTGCTGGGGGTAAGGGCAGCCTGTAAAGTCTCCCTCCCTATTTCTCCCCATCCCCCATGCCCAGAGCAGAGTCACATGGTACAGCCAGCCCATGAGCTTGGGACTGCAGCAGGGAGCCTGCCTCAGTTTCCTGCAGGGCTGTTGGCTGGGAGTCGCCTAGGTAAACTCCTCCTGGCCACAATCTGCCTCTGGCACCCTGCCCCCACTCTTCTCTCCAACTACCTGCCCCAGGCCACCACTCAAGCCCTCTGAACCCCTTTTCCCCTTCTCCCAGCTCACAACTCCCTCCTGCACCTTCCACAAGCCAAAATCCTCTCCTGCATCCATACCTCCTCCCTGAACCTGCACCCCAAGCCCCTGCCCAAGGTCACAACCCCCTCCTTCACCCAAACTCCCTCTCAGACCTCACACCCCCTCCTGCACTCCAGTCCCCTTCCCCAAGCTCCCTTCTGCACCCAACCTCCATCCCAGACCCTGCACCTCCTCCATAGAAATGCGTCCCTGGACCACTTGCCAAAACCTTGGAGTGGCCTCCCGTTAAAAATTATTGCCCACCCCTGGACTAGCTGAACATTCCTTCCAGCCTTTGAGAATCCATGAAACTATAAAATCCTTCCAGGAACCCCTCTGTTTTTTTATAGGCTCTATCCTGCCTCATGTGGTTCTCCCCAGCTTGCCTGACAGCCTGCCTACCTTCAGGAAGCCATTTTGGGAGAGAAGGAATTCCCCCGGATCCTCTGTCCGGGCTCTTTTTTCCCTGACCGGATTCTCCTTTCTGCAGTCCACCCTGACCCTGGACAGTAAGGTTTCTTTCACTATGGCTGTGTCTAGACTGGTGCGATCTTCTGCCAGAGCTATGCAAATGAAGCTCAGCGTTGGAATATCGCCGAGCCTCATTTG
>JANRFK010006693.1:67290210-67314573 GCA_030068395.1 Apalone spinifera
GGGGCAGCCAGCAGGCTCCGTGGCGCATTGGGCCACGGCCCTTTAAATCGGCGGGGCGGGGCTAGGCGTTGCCAGGGGTGGCACCGGCTGCTTACCTGGAATGCTGCCCCTGGCAAAGTGCCGCCCCAAGCACCTGCCTGATTTCTTGGTGCCTAGAGCCGGCCCTGATGAGAAGGGATTTTTACTCCCTCTCTCTTCATATACAGCATTAGCAGATTTACCAGGCATTGCTCGGGTCCTTAACTCAATTATTGTTTTAAAATACAAGGAAAATGTACATGCCTTGTTGAAATGGTTATATTTTACAAACTACAGTGTTATTTTGATTAAGCTAATTTTAGCATTTTTTTCAAAAATGGGAATTCCATCAAGAGTATTTTTCCTCATCCCTATAAACTCTTATCATTTTCTGTGTTTTAATAAAAAAAAGGGCTATTGCCAATTTGGTTTCCAATCACATTGTCTTCTCACTTTCCAAACGTAAGCACTGGCAAAACAGAACACTACTCCAGATTTCTCCATTTTACCTCTTTTCTGCACAGTGTATTGGGAAGCAGTGCTATTCCAAGATTCATTCTATGGGTTTGGCTCATCTTGGTTCAGTCCCTTTCAACATTCATTCGGTTATGTCAATTTTGAGGCTTGCACTTGCATTGGTGAGTCTGTCTCTTTTCTGTTTGGTTTTACGAGACTCAATCCCATTCCAGGCACATCCTATTTTCCAGCCACAACCAAACGCTTATGTTTCTTTAAGTTATGATAAGAGGGAAATGTATACTGAATTTAGTGGTCGTAGCTCTTACCATTTAGGAGGAAACTTAAAAAAAAACAATGAATAGTCCTGCAGCACCTTGGAGACTAACAAAAAATGTAGATAGTATCATGAGCTTTTGTGGGCACAGCCCACTTGTTCAGATGCAGGGAGTTAAAGGATCTAGTGTTTATTTGAACCCTGAACCCCTTAACTCTATTCATCTGAAGAAGTGGGTGTGCCCACGAAAGCTAATGATACCATGTCCTTTTTTTGTTAGTTTCCAACGTGCTACAAGGCCATTTGTTGTTTTTTAAGTTTTTTTAAGTTACAGACTAACACGGCCGCCACTCTGAAACATTTAGGAGGAGTTTGTAGAATCCTAGAATACTCGAACAGGAAGTGACCTCAAGAGGTCATCAAGTCCAGTCCCCTGCCCTCACGGCAGAACCAAACACCATCTAGATCATCTCTAATTGATGTCTGTCTAACCTGCTCTTAAATATCTCCAATGACGGAGATTCCACAACCTCCCTACACAAATTATTCCAGTGCTTACCCACCCTGACAGGAAGTTTTTCCTAATGTCCAACCTAAACCGCCCTTTTGCTGTAGTTTAAGCCCATGGCTTCTTGTCCTATCCTCAGAGATCCAGGAGAACAATTTTTCTCTCTCCTTCTTGTGACATCCTTGGAGGTATTTGAAGACTTCTATCATGTCCCCCCAGTTTTCTCTTTGTCAAACTAAACAAGCCCAATTCTTTCAGCCTTCCCTCTTAGCTCATGTTTTCTAGACCTTTCATCATTTTTGTTGCTCTTCTCTGGACCCTCTCCAATTTCTCCACATCTTTCCTGAAATGTGGTGCCCAGAATTGGACACAATATTCCAGCTGGGGTCTAATCAGTGTAGAGTAGAGCAGAGTTTCTTCTCTTGTCTTGCTCACAACACTCCCAGCATCATGTGTATGGGTTTGGTTGGTTGGTTGGTTTTTGCAAGAAAGTCACACTCTTGACTCATATTTAACTTGTGGTCCACTATGACCCCTAGATCCTTTTCAGCAGGACTCCTTCCTAGACAGTCACTTCCCATTCTGTATGTGTGAAACGATATGTTCCTTCCAATGTGGAGAACTTTGCATTTGTCCTTATTGAACTTGATCCTGTTTGTGATCGAACAGACAAACTCTCCCAAATATACAGTAGATATTCTTGATGGTCTTGGACGAGCATAACAAAAAGAGGAACGTTCCCATTTTAAAACTCCCAGCTTTAAGCATTTTGAGTATTTGTCTCCTCCCATATTCCTGTGCCTCTCTTCCTCTGACCATAGCATGTAAAAGAACCATATGGTAAAGCCATTCTTGAACTGCTGTGAACATCCCTGCAATAGTGGTTTTGTCTGCATTGCTTTGGGCTACCATGCTTATTTTTATTATACTCAACCCATGAGATTTCCCCATATCCCTTCCCCTTCCCCCCCATGAGATAGTCACCATGTGGATTGTTGTTACAAAAATCGAAACCCTTTCCGCACTCTGGGAAATTCATTTCCATGGTGGAACGTACGCTCTGTGTTTTCTAACTCAACATTCTAACTGTGTTTTCTCAGTTTGTCAGGTGCCCTACCATGTTAGATCCTGGTCCCACAAAACTTTCTCAGGTGAGCTGAAGGCAAAGGGGCTGATGGGCCACGACCCCCTAAGCTGCTGAACTCTCTCCATGGCTAAGCATTGGCAGGCTCTGCAGCACCAGCCTGTGTGTACAGTGCTCAGTGCAATAAGGACCTCGCTGATGCAGCCTCTAAGGCCCCACATGGGCTGTGTGGAGCAGCGGGGGCGGGAGAACAACCTCCAGGACCAGTTAGTTCCTCTCCCAATTAGATGAGTGTGGAGTGATTGGAGCTTTGGTACTGCCAATACCCGGCACCATCCAGCACAGCTTGGAGGGGGAAGTGCTTAGCAAAGGGCTAGGCCATGACCTCTATTCCACAGTTCCAGAGGAGGAGGAACCCCACCTAGAGTCCTGGTGAGCAGAGCCCGGCCCCATCTAATCACCTGACAGGAAGTCAGGAGGTAGGGCTAGAGCTATAAAAGGCCATCTCAGGAGCCCCGTCAAGCCCCAAACACCAGATGCCTGCCCTGTGCTCCCAAGCTGGGAGGTGGAGATGGACCTAAAAGAGGCTGAGGACTAGCCAGGACCCATTGATCTCATATGGAGAGAGATTATTCCATATGAAGAGACATTTAAAAGACTGGGACTTTTCAGCTTAAAAATGAGGAGATGAAGGGGAGATAGGCTAGACGTCTATAAAATCATGACAGGCATGGAAAAAGTGAATAAGGAAAAGTCATTTACTTGTTCCCATAACATAAGAACGAGGGGTCACCACATGAAATTAATAGGTAGCAGATTTAAAACAAACAAAAGGACATTTTTCTTCTCGCAGCGCAGAGTAAACCTGTGGAACTCCTTGCCAGAGGATGTTGTGAAGACCAGGACTTTAACAGGGTTCAAAAAAGAACTAGATAATTTCACAGAGGTTAGGTCCATCAATACTTATTAGCCAAGATAGGTAGGAATGGTGTCCCTAGCCTCTGTTTGTCAGGCTGGAAATGGATGACAGGGGAGAGATCACTTAATGATTCCCTGTTCTATTCACTCCCTCTGGGGCACCTGGCATTGGCTGCTGTCAGAAGACAGGATACTGGGCTAGATGGACCTTTATTCTGACCCAGTATTTCTGTTCTTATGATCTGGGAGAACTGCCAACCCTGCCAGAGATTCCAGCCCCCAACACTCCGGGGAACTTACATTGGATCCAGGTGTGTCCGGAGTGGGAGTTGGAAGCAGCCCAGTGACAGCCGACTGTCGTCTGGCTGACTCACAATCTCTAACTGAGTTAACGTGTAAGATCCCCGCTGACCCAGTGGCAGACAGAGCAGCCACCGTTAGGGCCCTGGGCTGGGACGCAGTGGAGTGGGTGGGCCTGCGTCCCCCCTGCTACTCAACACATGGGTGGCAGTCTCCGCCGCTCCCCGCTGTTTGAGACCCAGCCGGAGGCCAGAGCCCCGAACATGGAGCAAGGGGCAAATCAAGGACCAGGGTTACCAGTGAGTCTTTTGAGCTGCCCTTCACTCACCTCTTGTGGCAAAGCCACAGTCAATCCCTGAGAAGGCTTCACTGGACAGTCTGAGAGTTGGTCCTCCATTTGGTTTCATGGCCTTTCAACAGGGGAGGCCTTGTCTGGAACAGAAAGTTTTAAATAAGAATGGAAGTTACTGATTAGGCACATCGAAAGTGCAAATGAAACCGGGATTTAAATATCCCGCAATTCATTTGCATAAAACATGACGGCCGCTTTGTCTCAAAATGGAGCTTTTTTGGAAAAAAAGGCAGTCTAGATGTGGATCTTTCAAAAAATAAACCCTTTTTCGAAAGATCCCTTATCCCTCATAAAATGAGGTTTACAGGATCTTTCGAAAAAAGGGTTTGTTTGTTTTTTTAAAGATCCACATCTAGACTGCTGGGTTTTTTCGAAAAAGCTCCATTAAAAAAAAAGCGGCAGCCATGTTTATGCAAATGAAGCACGGGATAGTTAAATGCCAGCTTCATTTGCATTTTTGATATGCCTAATCTACATTTCTCTGTCGACAGAGAGGTGTAGTTTAGACACACCCATAGATAGAGAGACAGACAAGCAGGCAGACAGATAGATATTGTCGGTCCTAAGTCCTGTTTTCCAAAGTCTCATGGGAGTTAGGAGCCAAAGTTCCTAACTTGCTTTTGAAAAGGGGACTTCAATTTCCAAGGGTGGCACTTTGGAGAATTTTACTCCCGGGCTGATCACTGTTCCTGCCAACTCTCTGGTACAGGAATGACAACATCTGCAGAATTCAGGATTGGCTTGCAAAAGATTGATGAACAGAAAAAAAAAGAAAGGCTCTGCTGGATAATTTATTTGCAGCCAATAATGCAACCGCATCCAGAATTGATATCGCAGTGCAAAAACACAACAGGCTGGCAGATGATCATGTGTGGCAGAAACAAGAGCCATAATTCTGTGAGTGTCTCCAAGCATCAGCATCATCCAGTTCTTATCAGATTCCAGGCGCAAGTAATTATTGCTTCGATGTTCTCATATTGCATAAATGCCTGGTGCGTGTTTTTGCCAGGAAGATATTTGGCTAAGTGATTTTGTTTTACTTAATCTTCTAATCTACGCAAGAGACCCGCTTCTCTCATCTTTCTCTTTTGACATCTGTTTCACAATGGGGTTCTTTCCTGATGAAGCAGAAAACTCAGCTCAAGCTTAACTTAAACTTGTTCTGCTGCATTATAAAGTTTGTAAGTTCTCTTTCTCTCTCTCTCTCATTTTTAGGTTGTAAAAAACCCTGTTATTTCATAAGGGCCTAATTCTTTCTTCTTCAGATAAGCCCTGAGATGGAGTTAAGCTTTTTATCAGTAAGTTGCAGGGGGGCTTTCAAGCACACTCTGAGACAGCCCCATGACATCCTGTGACTGATAAATGACTGTTTCAGTTTTCTAATAGCAGAGCTCATGCTTAAAAATGTCCCACTTTATGGAACAGCCCACACGTTAAAAGAGAACATGCGACAGGCCGTACATTGCGGAGTCAGAACCAACCCTGCGTATATTTATATCCATGCTGTAAGCCCCACAAAACCTTCTGATATAAATGCTGATTTTTAAACACAGAATGGTTTTTCTAGTCATTTCGTACATGGAACCAGAAGCGGCCTGAGGCGGGCTGTGGCAGCTAGCGCCCCAGGCGGAATGCGTGATCGGCGCCCCCCCCACAGCCGTCAATGGAGCGACGTCATCATCGGGCGCCCCGGGCTCACCGTTGAAGATGGCGCCCTAGGCAATGGTCGAGTCGGCCTATAGTCACGGGCCGCTCCTGCATGGAACCTACAAAGCGGCTTTCAATGTGAGGGTACATCTAGACTGCACTTTTTTTTTTTTTTTTTTTAAACTTTTTCAGAAGAGATTCTCCAAAAAAGCTGCTTTCGAAAGAGTGTCCACGCCTCCAAACTGGAACAAAAAAGCGATCTGCTTTTTCAAAAGAAAGTCCAGACTGCATGGACACTCTCTCGAAAGAAAGCCCTGGTTGCTAGTCACAGAATGGCCACCAGGGCACCTGTGCTTTTGTCGATTGCCTCTTCTTCCGAAAAATATTCTTGTTCTGCATCCACACACGCCTTTTTTCGAAAGAGCTCTTTCAAAAAAGGCATTCTTCCTCGTAATGTGAGGTTTAGCAATGTTCAAACCCCCCCACCCCACACACGTTCTTTCGATTTAATTTCAAAAGAACACAGTGGCAGTGTGGGCGCAGGTGATATTTTTTCAAAAAAAGGGCCATTTTTTCAAAAAAAAAATGTAGTCTAGACATACCCCATGTGCATATCTTTTGCAACACTCGTGCTTCTGCTTGGAGTGAATATGTTTTACATTCACAACATTCACCCCAGGTTATAGCTTCGACGCCTCAAAAATCCGGTAAAAAATAAATAGGTGTCCTCTGGAAAGTTCAGAGATGTCTGGTCAATGTGCAGTGAACTTAAAAAAAAAAAAAAAAAAAAAAAAAAGCAGCAGGGAGGGACGCAGAGGCTAGGCTGTGTAAAGAAGCCGACATAAAATAACATAGACATATGTGTACGAGTGGGAGCCGCCTCCCCCCCTCGTATTCCCCTAGTTCGGGGTAAAGTTTTGTCAGTCTGTCAACTCCAATCCGAAGTCAGGTGTGGGATTCTTCTGCGATGCCTGGTTCACGGGGATGGGGGGGTCCGGGCCCACCCTCTCTCCTGGATCCCAGCCCAGGGCCCTAAGGGCAGGTCGGCTGCGACTTACCTAACCAGCGGGGCCAACGCCCAAAACTCACCGGCTCCGCGCCCTGCCCTGGGCTGGGCTACGTCCTATCCTGCTACCTCCCCGTGGGACCCTGCTCGCTGCGTGCACCCTGCCCCCGGTTGCCGTTGCCTTTCTCTCTCTCCCCCTCTGGCCTCCGCGGCCTCCGCTGACTTTCCGTCCTCTGCTCCCCCAGCCTCCGCCGGCCTCCTGCCTCCGCTCGCCCCGCCTCCACTGGCCTCCCTCCCCGCTCCTCCTGCAGCCGCTCAAAAACCCCGCGCCGGCGTCCTCGCGGCGTGACATCAGCCACCGCGCCTGCCGCCTCCCTCCCCCAGCCTGTCCAAAGCCGACCTGCCTGCGCACGCCCTGCCCCTGCCTCTCAGCTGAGCGGTGGCGGTGGTGCAGGGGCCGCAAGCTGCTGGCACGCCCCAGGCCACTCCCAGAAGCGTGAGGGTGACCGCGGGTTCAGTGCGGGGCGTACCCGTCTCCGCAGGGTGGAGACCACCCGCCCCGTCACAATATGAAACATTTGTATAGTCCAGGGCCGGATTAAAGGGGGCTAGCCGGGCAGCTGCCGGGGGCACCAACCTATGAGGGGCACCTGATGGCAGCTCTAAGGGGTGCCGCGTGCCGGGGGGGGCGGGGCCACGCATGCGCCATGTGCCCGGGGGCGGAGCCGTGCATGTGTCGTGCGCCCGCTGCCCGGGGCGCAGGAATGGCTTGAGCTAACCTTGGTATAGGCCCGTTGTGTATCAGCCTCCGTCATGGCACAGGTTTGAGGCCTCCACACACAAAGGTCTGGGGAAGAGCAATGCATGGAAACGCCTTGAGGAGAAGGTCTTCCACTGAGGCAGAGATTATTTAGAAGACCAGGATGGTGGATTGGAAAGTGTTGACCACCCTCTGAAGAGAATGGAAATGAAGACCACCAAGACTATGTCTGTGGTGGGACTGACTTCCTGGTTCCTGCCCCCGCCACCCCGAGCATGGCCTCAGCATGGACTGGGCTGGGAGCACGTAGGCTGCAGGCAGAGAGGAGGCTGCTGAACTGGAATCCCGTTCTGTACCGAATAAAACCTGTCCCTGGTGGTTTGCCACAGTGGGCCTCGTCTGAGGTGCACACACCCTGACACACAACGCAGAGTGCAGCAAGGAGCCCAAGGCCTTATCTCCCAGAGTTGTGTAAAAAACCTCTGTATTGCATCCAGTTCTGGGCCTCCACTATAGAAAGGATGTGGACGCATTGAAGAGGGTCCAGTGGAGGGCAACCAAAATGATGAGGGGGCTGGAGCACATGACCTATGAGGAGAGGCTGAGGGATTTGGGTTTATTTAGTCTGCAGAAGAAAAGAGTGAGGGGGGATTTGGTAGCAGCCTTTAACTTCCTGAAGGGGGGGTCCAAAGAGGATGGAGAGAGGCTGTTCTCAGAGATGGCAGAAACAGGAGCAATGGACTCAAGTTGCAGTGGTGGAGGATATAAGTGCAGTCTAGGTTGGATATTAAGGAAAACTTTTTCACTAGGAGGGTGGGGAAGCACTGGGATGGGTTCCCTAGGGAGGAGGTGAAATCTCCATCCCTAGAGGTTTCTAAGTCTCGGCTTGACAAAGCCCTGGCTGGGATGATTTAGTTGGGGTTGGTCCTGCTTTGGCCAGGGGGCTGGACCCGATGACCTCCTGAGGTCTCTTCCAGCCCTAAGATTCTGTGATTCTATGAAGTCACAAGGCTTCCCCTATGTTGAATATCCTCACACTGGGGTCGTGAACAGGAGGGGCTACACTTGTATGGGGGAACTAACTTGAATATTTTTTTCTGGTATAACTCCTCTGCTGGACACTGTTCTGAAAACAGCAGACTTTACTCCAGTGTAATTACTCTTTGGAAGCAAATAACTTATGGAATATAGTATCCACATGGAGAAGTTATTCTAGAAACGCTAAATTACACCAGTATAGGTAAAGCAAAATAGTTATTCTCAAAGATCTGTCCGTCGTGTTTCCTTTGTGTGGACAAGGCCTTATTCCCTATTCAGAAACATGCACACAAATGGTTCTGTGTTGTCCGTATCAACACCAGCATTTTCATGCAAACAAGAATGCTTGTTTTCTCCTACTTATGCAAAACTTTCAGGCATCCAGTTGAGGAGCAAAAGTGACACCATGGGACCAACTATCAAATAAAGCAAATAATGAGCAGTCCAGGTGTATGGTCTATGAACAACCTAGCAACTGAAATGTGCATGTCTACACATTTGTTGAACAGTTACATATAATTAATAGATTCACTTTGTAGGAGAACACCTCGTGCCAGATAATTGAAGATGATCTCAAAGAGTCTATATGAGCTCATTGACAAAAAGAACATTATAAGAACGATATTGCCAGCGCCAATCAGTCAAATATCACGAGTCAGACCTCAACAAATTAGGAGATTGGCTTAAAGTTGTTTGTTTGTTTGTTTGTTTTTTAGGAAAATGAATGTTGATTTATTTTTGTTTTCCTGATAGTTCTCCTTCTGGAGTCCAAAGGGTTCAGCTGAGGCCAACTTTTAAGCTTTTCCTGGCAACCAGGAGGGCTAGAAATCCATTTTTAATGAAAGATGCAGTTTTTCTGCAATCTCTTTGTTCCAGCAGCTGCTCCTTGCAAGCCTTGCAATAAAATCACAAGTTAGAAATGTTGTAGCAGCCCAGAAAAAAAATTAGACTCTCAGGGTTTGTTCGCTCACCTAAGTCAGGTGGCATTATTACTGCTCCTATATCGGGTGGACATTGCAAAGCATGCTGGGAGCAGGAGAGGATTAACTTTAGGTTTTCTTTCCCAGGGCAATCTCATGACGTTTCCAGTGGTCTCTGAGCCGTCTGTTTCCTGATATAGCCATAACATTGATTTGCCTGTCCATTCAGTTGAGATTTGTCACTTCCCGTTTTTTCAGCTCTCGTGTCTTAGCGCCTAGGGCACCTTCCACCACATCAAAAATGGGCACACGTATGAAGAACTGTTAATGAAGAATTGTTTCTTCCTGTCCTTCAAGGTGGCCCCATATGGGCAGCGGTGAGAAGGAAGGGATGGAAGCCAAGAGCAGATACTTGGAACATGTGCATCTTCCCATTTTCAGTCTAGAGTTTCCTTTCCTTTGGGAATAGAGATAGAAATGTAGCCGTGTTAGTCTGGGGTAGCTGAAACAAAATACAGGACTATGTAGCACTTTAAAGACTAACAAGATGGTTTATTAGATGATGAGCTTTCAGATCTGAGGAAGTGGGTCTGGCCCACGAAAGCTCATCATCTAATAAACCATCTTGTTAGTCTTTAAAGTGCTACACTTTCCTTTGGGAGTTCTCCAATCCTCTTCCCATCTCCAAAGATTTCTTTCTTGGTCCCTAGAGTGGAAAATCTCTCCATATTCACTTTCTTCCTGTGGTCAGGAAGAAATTCTCATTTGCATCTGGGGCATTATTACTCTGCATTGCAAGGCGGAGAGGTTTTGTCCTTAGCAGGCTCCCTTTCATTTTCACTTCCCCTCACGGTTATCCTCTTCTGCAAAAAAAACACAGTGTAGACATAGCCTGAGGGAGGCAAGTAACTTGCCTGAAATCAGCCAGCAGGGTAGTGATATTGGTAGAATTAGAACCTGGATGTCCAGCACCCCAATCTGGATCGCTAACCATTAGCCCACCCAGCCTTACTGCAATAAGGTAGTGACATTTTGGTAAATAAGCACATGGAGGCAGTTGTTCTACAGTACTGCATATTGCAATATGTGTGTAGGACCAGAGCGTAACTGAAGTGTGTGCTGTGTAGAGTGCCAAGTAGCTGCATTACTCCAGAAACTAATCTGAAAACAAATTATGACTCAGGAGAATACACCAGCTGTGCTGTGCCGGTGTATGCTGGTTGTACCCCATCATGTGGACCCAGCGTACAGCGATAGAACGGGGTTTTTCATCACTGTAGGAACAACATCTCCTTGAGCAATGGTAGATACATCAATTAAACATTTTCCATTGACTTAGCTGTGTCTACATGAGGACCATTCTGGCGATCAGGGTGTGACTTTCACACCCATGGCCAACGTAGGTCTATTGACTCAGAAGATTGGAAGAACGCTAATGTGCCAATTTTTAAAAAGGGTAATTAGAACGACCTGGGTAATTATAGGCCTCTCATCTTGACATCAATCCCCAGCAAGATAATGGAGCGGCTGATATAGGAGTCAATTAATAATGAACTGAAGAAGGGTAATTTAATTAACACAAATTAAGATGGGTTTATAGAAAAATAGACCTGCAATCTTTTATTCAGGAGAGTACCCGTTAGAAGGGTAAAGGTAACAGTGTTGTTATAATAGTCTTAGGCTTCCGCAAAATGTTTGAATTGGTGCAATCAAAACACTTTGATTCAGTCACTTTGATTCAGTCACTGCACAATTAACAGAGCGCCCCTTGTGTGGGTTAAAAAATAGCGAATTGATCGGTTTCAAAAGGGGAATGTAAACGGGGAATTGTTACCCAGCTTCCTTTGCAGAGGGATCCCACTGGGCGCAAGCAAACGATCTGCATATGAATGTGGCTCCATGTAAATGTTAGCTCTGGGCACACAAAATGTAGGCCAGACTTAAACATGAGGGACCCTATGCTGGGGACTTTAGCCAAGGCCTAGTGGGCATGACGGGGAGTCAGCTGAACAGGAGGACCCAGTGTGATGCTAACAGCAGCAACACATGGAAGGGGAAGGAGAGGAGCATTGGCCCCGCCTCTCTCCATCTCTTTGCTCCGCCCCCTCCCTGCCTTTGCTCCATCCCTTCCTGCCCGCCTCTTCCCAGCATTCCCGAGTGTCGTGGGCAGGGAGTGGTGCTATGTGGGCTGTAGCCGCCCACCCTGTACCTTTCCTGCCGCTGGTGAATGGAGGGCGGGGGAGGCACGAATGGTGTAGACTCCTCATGCCGGCTGCTCGCCGATTCCTCCCATGTTGGGAGGGGATGCACATCCCTGCCCGCCTCCCCCACATTGCCTGAGGGTTATATGGCCAGAAAGGCTAATGGGGGGGACCCTCGAGTAGGATCAGAGATGATATTTGACCTCTGTATTTGGCGCTGCTGGTATACTGTGTCCAGTTCCGGTGCCCACAATTCCAGAAGGGGGTTGATAAAGTGAAGGGCCCTGACAATGACCCCAGTGTTCGAAGTCAGGCCTTATACGGACAGAATTGTAGGATGGGAAGGAGGGCATCCGGTCCAACCCCCCGCACTTGCGGCAGGTCTCAGTACTGCGGCGACCATATCAACAATAGAGGCTCTAGAGAAGAGCCGAGAGAAGGGTAAGGGGCCCACTTTTACTCTGTTGTTCATTCTGAATCGGAACAAAACCAAATCTCAAAATATCAAAATCTTCCGCAAAGTGTGGGGAAGAGCAAGGAAGACGTAGGCTCTTTATCCTGAGGTCCTGGCAGGCACATCAAGGCCTTGGAGAGAGTCATGCTGTGTTGTTGTAGCCGCGAATGTCCCCGGATAGGGCGAGGCAAGGGGTTTGAGGTCAGATCTTTTACCAGTCGGACTTCCCTGGGTGAGGGAGACAAGCTTTCTAGCACAGAGAGGGCCCCACCGGCAAGTCTGCACAGACGTTCCCTTGGGGAATGGTTGTGACTTCACCAGCTGAAAATCAGCCTCTGGGTTCTGAGCAGACCACCAGAGACTTCGGCAGCCACAGATCAGGGTCTGCCTGGTTTGGGATCTTAGTTCCCTTTTAATGTTTGCTTGACGTAAAGGGCTAGATTGAGCTTAGGGTCTTCCTTGTCTTCTGCCAGAGCCTGGCAGAGACAGGAAGAGTTCTGGTGGCTAGCTGGGACTGTTCGTCTCCCATGCGGCTTTTACCGGGGGCAGCCCATTCCCAGAGCAATTGAGAGACGCTTCCCCTACTGGGAGAGAATTGCTCTGGTCTCCCAGCCGGATCTTCCTGCCCATGACTGCCCCCTGCAGCCCCGACCTGGGCACGGAGGTGCAAATCTCCCCACCCTGTTTCAGTGGGAACGGGTGCCACTCAAGAGATGAATGATTTTAAAGTATTCCCGCAGGCCGCTACTTCCCATTTGTAAAAGACCCTTAAGGTTCCCCCCTGGATCCCATCACACTGCTGGAATCCACAGGCGATGCCAGAGGAGGTTGTGAAGAGCAGGACTTTAACAGGGTTCAAAAAAAGAACTAGATATTTTCATGGGGGCGAGGTCCATCAATACTACTTAGCCAGCATGGGTAGGGATGGTGTCCTGAGCCCCTGTGTGTCAGAGGCTGGGAAGGGGCAACAGGAGAGAGATCGCGTGATGGGTCCCTCTTCTGTTCGCTCCCTCTGGGGCACCTGGCGTTGGCCACTGCCGGCAGACAGGACACTGGGCTAGACGGGCGTTTGTTCTGGCTCAGTGTGGCCCTTCTGATGTTCTTATCAAAGGTTCGTCTTTCTCCTCCCACCATCCTCAGCCGCGTCTTGAACTCTGCCCCCCGAGAACAGAACGACTTTCCAAGGCCCTCGGTGCTTTGCTCACCTCCCCACACCTGCTTCGCTCTCGAGGAGTACAGCCTGGGATCAGACGGCAGCCAGCTCGTGGCATGGGACTCTGGGTTGTTCACACTGTTATCTCTGCAGGATGCGTATACCCTCCGTCCCCTTTTCCCCTAACCACCGACTACACAGATGCCAGCCTGGATTCCATGGGGCTGCTCAATGGGGCTGCATTTCAGCGGACCATTTACCCCAGGGGTGGGGAACGTCAGGCCTGGTGGGCAGATGTGGCCTTTGGCTTGCCTGGATCTGGTCCCCAAAACTCATGGACCCCAACACTGATGAGCCTGCGCTGGTCCTCTACCTTTCCCCCACCCCACCGTGGGGCTGCAGCACACAAAATCACAGCTCTGCTGTGTGAGGGGAATGTGAGGAGTGTCTTTCTCCTCAGCTGGGGGGCTCGTCAGTGAGGGGTTAGGTGTGGTGGGGTTTTCTTTTGCTTCTCACTTGTGTGCGGCCCCTGACTGATGTTTCTGTGCGTCAGTGGCCCATGACCCAAAAAAGGTGCCCCACCCCCACTGTACCCCCCATCAATGAGGCAGCCTCCTGAATTCCCTTTTTGTAAATGGTGAGCAGCTAAGCACCCTGGCTTATACAGGGTGGCAGCTGCCCAGAGGTGGCCAGTTGCAGCCCGCCGACAGGAAATGCAATCCGTCTCTTTGAATTGCTCCGGGGCTATTTTTGTCAGCTGTATAATTGCAACCATAGCTGGGTAGCCCCAGCCCATGTCCTGAAATTCAAGATTTGTGTTCATGCTTCCACTTCCACAGGAGCTGGGCCTAGTGACCTCTTAAGGCAGAAGTAGCTGTGAAAACTGTCTCAGTAACTTTAAAAACAAGGAGGAGTCCTGTGGTACGTCAGAGACTATCAAAAATAAATGTAGTATCATGGGCTTCCTCAGAGGAGCTGGAGAGGAATAACAGAAACCCAGAATTTATAACAGCAATAGAAGGGGGGAAAACGTTGTCAGTTGTAGTACCGGTGCTAATGAGGCTAATTAAGAGGGCTGGACCTATCCCATGCTTAGCTTTTGTGGTAAAAATGAGATATTACAGGCAGGGAAGGCTGATTTTAGAAATCAGGACTAGAAAGGCATCCCCAAGGGTCAGTGAATAGGAATGCTGGGGAATGCAGCCCAGGCAGGAGGTGTCCACAGGTAGTAAATTCTCAGTGCTTCAAGCCAGGACGGAGGCCAAGGCCTGTGTATGAGCATCCGCACTGTCTTGTGCACCTGGGTTTACAGCTGCTGGACTTGGGACTCACAACCGTGCTAATGTGAACATACTGCCCTACGCAGACCTTCTGGCTCGGGGCTGTTGCTGGTGCTGTTTCCAACTCTAACCCACCCTCCTACTAGGATCCACAGGCCCAAGTCCACTGGCGTTCCTGGCCTAGGGCAGACAGTTTCTGGTATAGATGGGGGGCTTTGGGCTCAACCCCGAGTCTGAGCCTGGTTTTACGATGCCATGTAAACGTACCCACCTGACAGTGGCACCGGTAGGAACTGAAGTCATCTCTTCTGCGTCCTGGCCTACTCCAGGACCAGCCCTCATTCGCAAAACAGGAAGAGCTCCTTATTTCTAAATCAAAGGGAAGCAAAGAGATGCAGCTACTCTGATTTTTTTCCCCTCCATTCACACAGTACCTGTCACTCCTAGTTCTTTAACCATTTCGCATTGCTCCATAAATAGCACTCACCCCATCATACAGATGGAGAAATCCATAGGCCGGGAAGGGTCCATCCACAGCAGACATAGGGGTAAACCCCAGATCACCTGACATTCAACCCCAACTGCTGGGCTTTATAAGAAATCCTGGTGTTCATCACACAGCTCAAAGTTAACCTGTGGAACTCCTTGCCAGATGATGTTGTGAAAGCCAAGGTGTTAACAGGGCTCAAAAAAGAGCTAGATAAATTCATGGAGGATAGGTCCATCAATGCCTACTAGCCAGGATGGACAGAAATGGTATCCCTAGCCTCCGTTTGTCCAAATTGACAGGGGAGGGATCATTTGATGATTCCCTGTTCTCTTCATTCCCTCTGGGGCATCTGGCATTGGCCACTGTTGAAAGACAGGACACTGGGCTAGATGGACCTTTGGTCTGACCGTATACGGCCGTTCTTATGTTTTTACGAGTACCGCATATGGGCACCTGATAAAACCAGATCAATTACTCTGGAGCCACTGATTCATTTCAAAATGATTCAAAATGATTGTGCCTCACTGCTCTGGACAAAAGTCTGAGTTAAGAGCCGTCTTTTCAGAGGGTCTTTCATGTGCCTTCTAATATTACACCAGCAATTTTGCTGGGGAAGCCAACTGTGAACACTGTCTCCAAGATGCCGTTCGTGAATGGCATTTCGTGAACTGATGGGCAGGTGCACACGGTGGAACTGTGACGTTTATTCTCCTGTCAGTTACATGCCCAACAATGCGGGTGCAAAGGGGAAGGCCCCTGGCTATCTAACGAAGACATCCTTGTGTGCGCTAATCTCAAGGATTAATTATTTATGCTAAGCTATCTCTTCGACCTCGTATTTAGCTGGGACACTCTGAGAACTTGTCCCAGACTTGGGGAAGAGCTCCGTGCTACTTGAAAGCTTGTCTCTCCCACCAACAGCAGGTGCTCCAATAAAAGATATTACCTCCCACACGTTCTCTCTCTAATCTCAAGGATGCAGTAAGAATTGTGCTTTCGCTATAAACCAGCTTCGCTTGGGTGAGCCCTTCTGTCATTTTCCTTAGCTTTGGATCAGACCCCTCTTCCTTAAGATCTCCTGGACATGTAGATGACCTATTTTTACTCATTTTAATGGGAAATGAGTATCCAAACTCCCCCATTAACTTCTGAAATATCCACCCCAGTGTATAACTTCCTATCTCTTAAATGGACCTATATAGCAGCTATTCTAACCGTACTCAATGCTAACTCCCTTAATCAGACAGTGTATCATACACTGGGCACTTCTATTCCATTGCCCATCATGTATAACTCCATGGTACACCCACATTCTGAATACTGTGTGCAAATGTGCTTGTATCATCTCAAAAAAAAAGATCTCTTGGCATTGGAAAAGGTTCAGAAAAGGGCAACAAAAATGATTAGGGGATTGGAACAGCTCCCATGTGAAGGGAGATTAATAAGAGTGGGCATTTTTCAGCTTGGAAAAGAGGAGACTAAGGGGGGATGTGATAGAGTTCTATAAAATCATGAGAGG
The DNA here is from genome assembly GCA_030068395.1 of Apalone spinifera. NCBI lineage: Eukaryota > Metazoa > Chordata > Testudines > Trionychidae > Apalone > Apalone spinifera. The sequence continues at coordinate 67,306,592 of JANRFK010006693.1, forward strand.
TATGGAGAAAGTGAATGAGGAAAAGTTATTTACTTCTTCCCATAACATAAGAACTAGGGATCACCAAATGAAATTAATAGGTACCATGTTTAAAACAAACAAAAAGAAGTATTTCTTCATGCAACACACAGTCAACTTGTGGAACTCCTTGCCAGAGGATGTTGTGAGGACCAGGACTTGAACAGAGTTCACAAAAGAGCTGGATAAATTCATAAAGGATAGGCCCCTCAATGCTTATTAGCCAGAATGGGTACGAATGATGTCCCTAGCCTCTGTTTGTCAGAAGCTGGAAATCAGTGAGAGGGGAGGGATCAATTGACTCCCTGTTCTGTTTACTCCGGGAGCACCTGGCATTGGCCACTGTTGGCAGACAGGATACTGGGCAACATGGATCTTTGGTCTGACCCAGTGTGGTTGTCCCTATGTTCTTAAGTTATTCCAACCAGGGTGTATCTGGAAACGACAATATCCAGGGCATACCTGTGTTTCCATCACTTTTATGAAACACTCGTGCAAATCCAGGGGAATGCTTCCTGCTGGCTAGTGCTGAAGGGGTAGTTTCCCTTCAGGCTCATAATTTACAAGAGACACCCCCCTTCACAAACACTTAATAAATGGCATGATTCGTGGGGGGGAGGGAGGAGAGGGTGTTCTAGCCTCTCTCTCTCTTGAATTCCTGTTGCTGGGGGCACTCAGCTGTCATGCAGCAAACTAAAAAGCAGCAGCCTGTGTGAGAAAACAGCCCTGCACCCTGAAAAATGTGAAGAGAGTGGGCTAGGGAAGCCATGAGCCTCAACACAAAGAACATTATGGACCCCTTTACTCTGCTGCTTCCTGGCGTCCCGGCCTGCCACTTGGGGGGGGCGGTGTAGCATCAGGGAGGCACGTAAAAGCAGCAAATATGTGGCTGTAAAAAGGTCTGTGCGTATGTTCTCTTTGTTTTTGTCCCTGACTCGCAAGGGATAAATACCATGGCCCAAGCTGTGCCCTTAGATAAGCACACAGCACAGTTACCACCAAAGTAAACAGGCGTTGCACATGCATATCGGAGGGCGGAATTTGGCTCTCTCACAAGCTTCACAGCAAGCCCGGTGTGGCTGAACTTTATTTTCCAGCGTTGTGCAGTCCCCACCCCGCCAGCAGATGTTTCAATGGGATAACGTCACCCATGGACACCGTTCCAAAGCAGCCCTCTTTGAGATGGTTCCAGCCTCTTCCGTGGGTGGTGAGGATTAGAGAGGCATTAGGTAGCCCAGGCTGTGTTAGTCTGTGAGTGGGAGAGTCAGTGAGTCTGTCTAGCAACCCTAACAAAAAATTCACTTTCGGGTCATGAGTTTTCCAGGGAAAAATCCACTTTTTCACTCAAGCTCATCTGAAGAAGTGGGTTTTGCCCACGAGAGGTCATGGCATATCGATATTGATAGCAGTAGATAAGGCACACCATAGGACTTCAAGAATTCAAGGGCATCATGGGAAATCTTCCACTCTATACGAATGGTGTAGAACTTTATGGTCCGCACGGCTAATATTTTCAACAGCGAGTACCAGACAGTTGTCCAAGAAAAATATTAGAGCTGGCCTTTCTTTTAAAATATTTATCACACCATCTGAATGTAAGGATTCAAACAAATGATAGATGTTAACAAATTTTTGCTAACAAAGGTCAGCTAAAAGGTCCCCTCCCCCCATTCTTTAGACTGCCATTCAGATTATAAAAGCAGGTTTCAAATGCAGCCGGTAATCAAATGAAATCTACACATTCTTTACAAAAGCCTTGGAGAATGCAAATGTTGTTGCTCCAAGCTGTTCTTTGTCTTGCACGTTTCCAGTGTGTCTCGGGATGTCTTTATTTTCCTTTTCAGATGTTCAACACTGAAACATTCAAAAGCTTTTATTTCTACTACAGATATCTTCATTAATAATATTATGCTTGTCAGCACCCCAGGACAGAATTTCATGTCCCTAATGAGCATATGCTAGACATCCTGATATTTTGACTTGTGATGCTTTTAGTAGACATGGCCTGAGGCAAGAATTGAAGCAGGACAGAGGAAGAGTTGAATGTAATTTCATATCAAATAAACATGAAGGGAGAAAAATTCCTGTTTCCAAGAATTATCACCTATAGGTCAGCTCTGCTACAAACCATGGGGGTGAATCAAAGTGCATATGCAGACTTCTTCTATTTCTAGTTCCTTGCACACTGACCTTGCTATTTTGGACATCCCCTTCACGGTCCATTCTTAGCATGGGTCCATCTTTCCTGAGTCTCCTGTAACAACATTATTTCTTGCCCTAGCTGGTCTCTTATCTCTTGAATTTTTATTTTCTGCAGCTTTGAAACTTTATGCATTCCTCTCAGCTAGCTCATTTCTTCAGTCAAAATATTTTGGGCATCAGCTTTCCACATACTCTGGCATTCTGACCCAAATTGCAGCATCTTCCTAGCATGCCCTGGGTTTTATTTTTATTGAAATGTCTCTAGCTTTCTGCATTTTGTAGAGAAGAAGTTAGACCAATTCTTCTTTTGATGTCACCTTCACACAACTTAGAGGGGTAGTTGTGTTAGTCTGTAACTAAAAAAAAAGTAAAAAACAACAATGGTCCTGTAGCACCTTACAGTATGTCTACACTACAGGATAAGCTTGATATGCAACTTCAGCTACGTTAATTGCATAGCTGAAGTCCAAGTACCTTAACTCAACTTTCAGTGCTGTCCATACTGCAGGAAACCAAAGGGAGAACACTCTCCCTTCGACTTCCCTTACTTCTTGTGAAACTAGGACTACCGGCATCAACCAGAGTACCCCTCAGTTTGAATTAGTGTGTCTTCACTAGACCCGCTAATTTGTATCCTGGATTCTCTGTAGACATAACCTTAGAGCAGTGTTTTCCAAATGGTGTTCCAGGGAACCTCGGGGTTCCATAAAGTGAAAACAAGGGTTCCACAAGAAAATTCCATTACAATAACATTTTATGATTTAAAAAATGATATGTGATTTTTGTTTTTAAATATGTGCAATTAAACTCAATGTTGATCTCATGACCTTGTTTAGAATTTGTTTATTATTATCCTTACTTATGTGTGGTCTCCTTTTTCAACTCCATATATGTTATTAGGGGTTCCACAAAATTCTTCCGAGTTTAAAAGGGTTCTGTGGCCAAATAAAATTGAGAAGCACTGCCTTAGAGACTAACCAAATAGAGAGACAGAGACAGAGGGAGAGGGAGAGGGAGAGAGAGAGAGACAGCATAATTATAATGAGTTTTCACAACTCACTTCTTCAGATGACAAATATGGAGCAAGAGGCACATAGCTTCAAATAAAAAGCAAAAAATGAGGGGAAAGAGAGAGGGAAAAAACCTGTCAATTAAAGTGTCCATGCTAAAGGAGGCTAATAGAAGGGGCTGTAAGTGCCTGATATTTAGCTTTTGATGTCATTTGGGTGTTGAGTGTCCATCTTTCCTGAATGCCCATCCAGTTCATGACTTTGTTCAAGCCAGGAGAGAGAGTGTCAAATTTGCATACAAAGGCCAGTTGACTCTCACACTGACTCTCTAGTTGAGTCCTGAAATTACTTTTTAAGAGAATAACCATCTTTCAATCCATTAGCCGAGTGTCCGAGCAACTTAAAATGTTCCCCAGCAGGTTTCTGTGTGTTACCTTTTCAGATATTTAATTTGTGTCCATTCATCCTTTGTCATAGATACTGTCCAGTTTGGCCAATATCCATGGCAGAGGGGCATTGCTGGCACTTGATGGCGTAGGTCCCATTGGCGGATGTGCAGTTATATGAGCCTTGCACGAGGCATAAGGGATCGGACGGCAAAGGCTTTCCTTGCTGACCGATCCCAGTCTTGACTGCTGCTTCGTGCCGACAAACAGCTGAGCCAGCACAACGCGGTGGCCATTTTTATTCTAATGAAGCGGGGGATATTTAAATCCCTGCTTCATTGACTATGTCGGTATGTCTAATTTACATGCCTCAGTCGGCAGAGGCATGTAGTCTAGACATACCCTCAGTGTGACCAATTTACTGCCTGATTCCTTTACCTCAGCTTCAGCAGGCATGAGCTGCTACCCCTAGGCCCATCTAATAAAATCCCCAGACATGTGCTTCACTTGAAAACCATTGATGGTCCCTCTCAGATCAGTGGGGATACTCACGTGCCGTGCTTAAGGATCCTGCTAAATTGGGCCTTCATACTGTTCCTTTCCTTAGCCTTATTAAAGAATTGGTGAAAGTTGAACCTCTCTAGTCTGGCATCCTTGGGACCGGACCGGTTCAGAACCAGAGAATTTTCCAGACCACGGAAGGTCAGTATTGTCTAGCAGCATTACCAACACGTGGCCACTCTCATGAAAAATGGATACCTAGCTAACTAAAATCATTCTGGACGACAGATGTTTCTGGACCAGAGACTTCCGGACAGGAGAGGTTCAACCTGTGTTATTTTGGTGTTCTCGATGACTGCTCTTTTCTTCACTGTGACCAGAATTAGCACTTGGGGTGTGTCTAGACTACAGTTTTTTTTTAAAAAAAGTGGCCTTTTTTCGAAAAAAACTTCCCGAGTCTAGACTGCAGCTGCGTTCTTTTGAAAGTAAATTGAAAGAATGTGGCAGGTTTTTCGACTGCGAAAAACCTCGTTTTACGAGGAAACACGCCTTTTTTTTTAAAGTGCTCTTTTGATAAAAGGCGCTATGTAATGCAAACTGTGCTTTTTCGAAAGAGAGCATCCAGACTGCCCGGATGCTCTCTTTTGAAAAAGTGGCTTGCTTTCTTGACCGTACTGGTTGTAATCTAGATGCTCATTTTCGAAGGAGGCTGCATCTGACGAAGTGGGTCTTTGCCCACGAAAGCTTATGCTCCTACACTTCGGTTAGTCTATAAGGTGCCACAGGACTCCTCGCCGCTTTTGCAGATTCAGACTAACACGGCTACCCCTCTGATACTTGACGCTGTTTCTAAAGTATCTTTCGGAAAAGCCTCTAGACGTAGCGTTGGTGTCCAGTCAGACTCCACTAAATAGCAACACGTACTTAAAAATGAACCCCTGCATCTACATTTAGGTGGCAAAGAATCAGGTTTGCCTCAGCTTCACAGTCAATAGATGATCCCAGATTGACAGTGCATTCTTTGACTCCTGGGCCACCTTGGCTGCCTTCAGTTGTTAAAAGTTCTCTTTTAGACTCAATACCCTCAAGCTGTATAGATTAAAAGACTTGTTTTTGGGGGGTGGGGAGGAAATAAATTCAGATATTTCCACTGCAATTCAGATTCAAAGTGCTGAGATTATATGGACTCAATTAACATAATTATACTAATTCTGCAAACACCCTGTCACTTCATTGTACTGCATTAGCGGAGAAAACATGCTCATGTAGCCAGCTCCTTCCTGTTTTATTTTGGCATTGCTCCAGCTAAGCATTTACATGTCCAAACACTTAAAGATCTGCTCCTAAGATTGGGCTCCACAGTTTTTAAATTTTAGAACAAGTCACATGCGTATCTACATTTTTATCTGAATGAGACCCATTTAGCAGCCTAAACCATCCTGCAGGTTTTGTTTTATTTTTCTCCCCCACCCCGCCATTATCTTTGTAATAATTTAGCATATAAATAGAAGCCAAATTATTCTGTCTCCTGTCCAGATTGACAGATGAAAAACTGTTCCTTAATTTTCAAAGAGCGGCACTGATGAGTTTTCCTATCTAATGGGAAATGGTGATGGGTTTTGCAGCAGAGAGTGTCAGATTGATGACTTTAGACTGATGACCCTTCCTGAAAGAAGAAGCCAACTCCTGTGAGGCTGCACATGCTTAGTAGAATGTATTGAAAACACGAGAAGGATAAAGATTTTTAACTCTAGAACGGCGTGTTTCTAATGAAACAGCCACTTGAGGAACCAAGTCCAGTGGCTGATGTTTAAAGGAAGTTTGCACTGTTCATTTTTACACATAGAGAGCTTCAATAAACCTGCCTTAACGGCAGCTTGCAAATTGCAGCAGTAAACTCAGGTTAATAGATTAATGATTTTCTCCTGAATGTGATGAATTGGCAAGACACAAACCTAAAGGAAAAGAAGGCCATATAACATTTGCACACATAATGGGTTACTCTGTATATGTTAAGACTCTATTATTTCTTGGATCTTAAATCACCATTAGAATGGATTTTGCATTGCTGATTATAGCAGCTAACACTAAGATTCGTTTTTGGACCTCAAGAGATTGTTGAATGCAGGAAGGTACAGAAGAGAAGAGGTCACAGAAGAGGAAAGATTATAGTAATAAACAAATGCCATTCCCCATTGGAGCAGAACCACATTCCTCCATGTTTGAGGGGGGAGTTTTCTACAGCACTCAACGTTGGCTTCTGTGAAGTATTCTCATTGCAGACAATGAGGCATTTTACCTTTGACTTCTATGGTCACAAAGTTAGGTGAATAGCGATCAGTTTTGAAAATCGTTGCCAAAGTCTTTAGAACAAGATGGGAGGGGATAAGGAAAAGCAATAGGCTGTTATGTTATTGGGCTGCATGCTGGGTGCTCGTAGGCTGATGTTTGATGGCTTGTATTATGACGGAGGTCACATCAAATGCTTTGGCCTTTCAAGCTATGAATCTGTAAAAAGCTTGCATGCAAGACAAAGACCCATGTATTAAGAATGGGCAAAATCCTGCTTTCATTTACATGCAGAACTGGTCGAATAATTCACTTCAAACCACTGGTCCCTTCAGTTTGGCCATCTCTCCTGTCCACCCAAACAGATTGTGATACCTACAAATGAGCCCATTACTTTGGGGCATTGTGCCAACATGTCTCAGCCTGTGAATTTCTTGCACACTCTGGACTGCTAGCATTTTATTCACTTTCTGGAATTTCCACTGTATCAATGGATCGTGGGGCTTGGCTGTAGACAATAGATCGCGTGATAAGCTACAACCAAATTTGCTCCAATCCCACAAAGCGAGACAAACACCTACAAGATCTTTATCGGGCATTCTGAAACTTAAATACCCACCTAGGAAGTGAGAAAACAGATTGACAAAGCTAGAGGAGTACCCAGAAGTCAACTACTTCAAGACAGACAAGAAAAACAACAGAACACCACTAGTCATGACCTACAGCCCCCCTCTTCCATGCATCGACAATCTACAACCGATCCTGGAAAACGATCCTGCACTCTCACAGGCCTTGAGAGAGAGGCCAGTCCTCGTCTACAGACAGCCCCCCAACCTGAAGCAAATACTTTCCAGCAGCCACATGTCCAATACACTCACCGAGAAACCTGTCCCTGCAACACCCCCCGTTGCCAACTCTGTCCACACATCTATACAAGCGACACCATGGAATCATAGAACCATAGAGCTGGAAGAGACCTCAGAAAGTCATCAAGTCCAGCCCCCTGCTCTAGGCAGGACCAATCCCAACCAATCCATCACAGGACCTAACCACATATGCCACCACATCAGGGGCTCATCTAGCTGCACATCCTCTAATGTGATCAAGTGCCAGCAATGCCCCTCTGCCATGTCTCTTGGCCAAACCAAACAGTCTCTGCGACAAAGGATAAATGGGCAAAAATCAGACGCCAGCAATGGTAACACACAGACTTGTAGAGGAATGTTTTAACCTAGCTGTACATACATGGGCCCCCCAATCAGTACATGGATTGAAAAGTAATCACTGAATAATATTTATGAACTGTTTTGATGTTGCTCCATGTACAGTAGCTGGGCTCCTTTTCCCTCTGTTCCATCATGATATTTGAGGTCTTCTCCCACAGTGCCCAGATGCAGTATTTGCATTGCAGTGCTGGACAACACATAAGAGGCCAGATTGCGCCTCCCAGAGAAGCAAGCCAGCATAACGGTGGGAGGCATTTTCGCAGGGGCAATTTAATAGGCAATACCTGAAAATGTGTCCCCCCTGAAACCCAGGAAAATGACCAATGGCCACAACCACAAAAGATTCATGA
>JANRFK010006693.1:67340612-67357638 GCA_030068395.1 Apalone spinifera
GAAAAGGGATGCAGTCTAGACACAGCCCCTTAGTGTACACCTGACCCTAGAAAGCCATCTAGTGTTTGAAGTCTATCTTTGGCACCAACAGCAACAACTGTCTCACAGCAATGGAAAACCAGAACCAGAAACGATAAAGAAAAAAAAATGTAGGTTGTATCAATCAAATTAATTTCAGTCCAAACTTCTGCCACAGTCAGTGTCGTGGGAAACATCCGTATTAAAGATCCAGTGTCGTTTAACTTGCTGCCAAGTACTAAACATCCCATGTAATTTATCTCTGTCTTCAAAATCCTGGGATCTATGAATAGTTGGGTGGGTCTGGAAGGGTAGGAAATCCTTAGCCGTGTTTACATGGCACCCACTGGGATAGCATCAGGCAGATGAAGATGAGAGTAAAATGTGATGCTGGCTACAGAAGAATAGAAATAGAAAATAAAATTGGGTCTAACTCCTGATCCATGTCTAGACTGCTTCAGGGTGAAGGTGTGACAAAGTAGGAATTGTATTTGCTCCGTTTGCTTGTTGTGTTGCTTGTGATTTCTACTGTCCTGTCCCATAGCAATTTGTGTGTGTGTGTGTGCCTCAGTTTCCCTGGGTACGTGCACCACTATCTAGATGGGGATGGGAATTCTGAGGGTGACTCACTGAGGGAGAATGCTGAAGCCAGCCTGTTGTTCACAATGGCCCAGGCTCACAGTAACCTGAGTCTGGGAGGGGGTGTGTGACTAGGTGATAACTTTTGCCCAGGAAGCTGGACAAAGGGGTAGGTGGAGCTGCCTGCAGGGCTGCTGGGGCTGGTTGCGTGAGTTAGTTCTGGTTGGTGTAGGGTGCAGGGAGGGGACCCAGGCTCTGCTTCCCCCCGCCCCTTTCCTCAAGCTGGATGGTTCTGATTCCTTCTGGTTCTGTGCTAACAAGTCTGGTCTACGCTGTATCCTTGTGAACCAATAAACCTTCTGGTCTACCTGCTGGCTGAGAGTCACACCTGGCTGCAGATGGGAGGGGGGGGTTCAGGGCCTGGTGTCTCCCCACATCCTCCGATGACAGAAGGATCCACTTCTAATCTCCAGAGAGGATGGAAAGAAGATATTCTCAATAATGAGGGATGACAGAACAAGGAGCAATGGTCTCAAGTTGCAGTGGAGGAGATCTAGGTTGGATATTAGGAAAAACTATTTCCCTAGGAGAGTAGGGAAGCACTGGGATGGGTTCCCTAGGGAAGTGGTGGAATCTCCATCCCTAGAGGTTTTTAAGTCTTGGCTTGACAAAGCCCTGGCTGGGACGATTTAGCTTGGACTGGTCCTGCTTTGAGCAGAGGGCTGGACTTGATGACCTCCCGAGGGCTCTTCCAGCTCTATGAGTCTACATTTGAGAGTCTTTTACCATCTTTCCCTCTCCATATTGCAGTCTATATATTTTTGCAGTGCTAGGTTCAGTCATTATATAGACAGCTGCATTCATTTCCTACTGCTTTTTTTTTTCCTTTAGAAAAATTAAATTTGATCATGAAGAAGCCACCAGACAGCAGAACTCCCCTCAATTGGGCTGATCTTAAGATCTCAACCTAAAGAAGACTCATGGAAGGTTGCGCTTTAGAGCCCTGTTCTGTCTTCTGATGCACACAGATCTGGATTCTGGTCTCATGCAGTGATCTCTCAGTTGACTGACTGAGTTATTCCCCATTCGTATTGGTCTAACTGAACACAGAATCAACCCGAGGTTCCCTGCTTTGCTCATTACATCCCAGGGCAGAACTGGGTTCTGCCTTTTAAGATCCTGGGATTCCTTGTGGCAGGGACTACTTACTAATGAGAGCGAACGCATTTAACAAGTGTTGTTTAAAATATTGCTTTTAGGAGTTAAGCATACACAGTTAGGAGAGCTAGAGGAAGATTAGCAAGTCTGTGCTCACAAGCAGGGCTAATGATAACAAAGGGTTTATTTATGTTGCACAAAGGAAACCGACAAAGGGCTTTTTCAGTCACTAATCTCAGCCCAGCTACATTCCTTTATAGCTAAAGCACACAAAAGGCAATCAATACTTCTTCAGTACAATTTCAGGCCTAAGAGACTAGCTCCTAACTCAGACAAGGCTTTTTATATATAGCCCTCAACATTCTGCCCAGCCAGTGTCTGCTTCTTAAATCCAACCCAGTTTCTGAACACCTGAATGACATTCCTCAGAGTATTGCTAGTCTCAGGAAAGCAAGATGCTTCTGGCTCACCTGTGATTTGCAAGTTAACACAGCACCTGTGCTGAGTTCACTCCCTGTGTTGGTTTTACTGATTAGCAAACAGCCACAGCTGGGCAGAAGCTATAAAAAGGGGACTTGTCAGCTCAGTTGTTTGGCTCTGGCAGGGAGGAAGGAAACAGATATAGGAGGGCAGAGAAATGCTAATTTAAGGAAGGGCAACAACAAATCTGAAAAGGAATGTTCCTTGATACAGGAAAAGCTTTGTAGGTATATGAATATTTCAGAGAAAGGGTCTGTAATAAATAGGGTGAAACTCAATAAAGACACTTGCAAAATACTCTGCTTAGGAAGGAACAATCAATTGCAACATACAAAATGGAAAATGACTGCCTAGGAAGGAGTATTGTAGAAAAGGATTTAGGGGCCATAAGTGTGTTGCAAGCTAAATGAGTCATCACCATTCTGGGCTGTATTAGGAAGAGTGCTGTAAGTAAGACATAAGAGGTACAGTAATTCTTGTGCTTGGCTCTGCCTTGATTAGGCCTCAGCTGAGTGTGTAGTTCTAGGTGCCCCATCAGGAAAGCTGAAGACTAATTGGAGACAATCCAGAGAAGAGCAACAAAAATAGCGAAAAGTCTAGAAAACATGACCTAGGTGGGAAGCCTTGGGGAAAAAGAGGTTTGCTAAGGCTGAGAAGGGACATAACCTTTCAACTACTAAAAGGTTGCTACTAGGAAGAAGTTAGTAAATTGTTCTCCTTGGCCTCTGATGATAAGACAAGAAGCAATAGGCTTAAGCTGCAGCAAGGGAGGTTTAGGTTGGACCTTAGAAAAAACTTCCTAAGGGGCAGGGTGGTTAAATACTGGAATAAATTGCTTAGGGGGTGTTGTGGAGTCTCCATGGTGAGAGATATTGAAGAGCAGGTTAGACAGATGATGTAACAGGTCCTGCCATGAATGCAGGGGACTGGACAAGATGTGCCTTCTCAAGGTCCCTTCCAGCCCTAGAATTCCATGATTTATGCTACTACAAGATCTGTGTTCAAGTTCGCTAGATTGAAAGACAAGCTACAATCAGCCATTGGTCTCCAGCCAACAATTTCTCTTGTTTTCCTCAAATGAGTAGTCCCAATGAAACCCATGTCCTATGTAAATGTGAAGCAAACAGGGTTTAGCCATGAGTTTCATAATGAAAGCATAGAACCACAAATGCCAGTTCAGCTCTGAGACCCTTTATGTGCCAAATGAAACAGTATAACATAAACAGGTAGTTGGTTATGAAACCACAAAAGAGGCATGAGCCCGAAACAAAGCAATTTCAACAGGGAAAGCCTTTTCATTGGGAATGGTTACTTATTGTTTAAAAACCGTTTGCTAACAACATGATTTTAGGTTTGACAGTTAAGTTGTGTAAACTGGCAGTAAGACATGAATGGACAAAAGAGGTTTGATTCAATAAAATAAACTGTTTGCAGTCCCTAGTTTAATGTGAGGGGCTGCATTTAAATCTTTGTGCTCTCACAGGCCACTAGAGGAAATTCTATCCTGTCCCAATGTGTGGAAGGGATTTTTTTTTTAAATAGATGTTTGGCTTTGAGCCTTTTAACATCCTCTTTTGAAAGCAAGCTGCTCCATCACCACATATTGAGTTGATCTAGACCAGTGGTTCTCAAAATGTGGGCTGTGGCTCAGACTGTCTTGCAGGTGAGTTGCATTGGCTCTCCAGCCCTGCTTCCACCCCAACTCCACTCTGCAAGCTTGGAGCACCAGCTGTGGGTGGGAGTAGGGGCAAGCCTCATGGGCTGGAACCAGCTTGCAGGGGAAGGAAGCAATTCCCTGCACAGCTGCTTGCCCTTCCCCCAGATGGGGGAATAATTGTGCAGGAAATAGCTCACTTGGAGGCTTTTCCTGCTGCTCCCATTGGCTGGAATCACAGCCAATGGGAGCAATGGGGGGGGGGTAGTGCCTGGGAGTGGCAGGAGACATGGAGCCAAGCAGCCCCCCCCCATCCTCCTGCTGAGACCCTGCACCCCAGTCCACTCCAGCACTAACTTGCTCTCCCTCCTCCCCCCCCGCCCTCTCCGGCACCCATTTTATCCTCCTGGGTGGTTGGCTGGTGGTGGTCCAGGGAAAGGACTCCATTGGATTTAATGGAGCTGGCATGGTTAGCAGCTGTGGGCAGCAGCCTGGATGCCGGGCTCCACATTTCAGCCACCTTCATAATGTTCTCCATTATAGTATCATTCTTAAACTCTCCTTGTTAAGTCAATGGCTCGGGGCTGTCTCTGGGGTTACTTTGCTTTTGTCAAGGCATGTTCCACTGCACAATCCCTAATCTAGGCAGGTCATAGATGAAGTCACGAAACATGTAATTAAAGCACTAAAGGGGCACTGTGCATAGTCCTGGTCCATTTTTTTTTTTTAATGACAGTCAGGGGTTTAGGTCAGCCCAGAGGTTATGGGGACCAGGCTGACATGCAAAGATTTTTAGGAACCTGAAGTTAGAGAACCATTCCTTCTATTGCCTCCACTCACCCACTTTAGAAGATGAAGTTTTATATTATATTTAGTGGATATTTATGGGAATTAAGATAATAAAATACTAGAACTGGAAGGGACTTCGAGGTCATCAAGTCCAGTCCCCTGCCCACATGGCAGGATCAAGCACCATCTAGATCTTCCCTGATAGACATCTATCTAACCTGCTCTTCAATATGGAGATTCCACAACCTCCCTAGGCAATTTATTCCAGTGTTTAACCACCATGACAGGAAGTTTTCCTAATGTCCAATCTAAACCCTACTGCAATTTATGCCCATTGTTTCTTGTCCTATCAGAGATCCAGGAGAACAATTTTTCTCCATCCTCTTTGTAACATCCTTTTAGCTACTTGAAAACTGCTATCATGTCCCCCCTCAGTCTTCTCTTTTCTAAACTAAACAAGCCTAATTTCTTCAGCCTTCCCTCATAGCTCGTGTTCTAGATTTTTTATCATTTTTCATGCTCTTCACTGGACCCTTTCCAATTTCTCTACATCTTTCTTAAAATGCAGTGCCCAGAAGTGGACACTCTGTTCCAGCTGAGGCCTAATCCATGCTAATAACTTAAGTGGAGAGATGGGATAGAAATAGTTAGGTCGATGCACACGAGGTTTTTAGGTCATCTGTAAATGGAATAGAAGGCATGTGTAGATGAATTATACACACAGCGCTGCCCAGATATTTGACCATAAACCTTGCCCATGGACAATAAACATTTTTCATATATTATGCATAGCGGCTGATGACCACCAAGGGGCTTAGAGAAATAAAAATACATTTCACTGGTTGGCGTTTAGGAGTAATTGGACTTCAAGGCCTAGAATGGTTTACCTTGGAATCCTTCATTCCCACAAATTTTATTTTTTTTTCTTTTCAATACAATTTGGGAATAAAAATAGTGAGGTCTTAAAATGCAAGCAAGCAACCAACGCCAGCACGGTCGCTATGCAGCCAGGAGCGTCTGATGTGATGAGCTCATGCAGAGTGTGTAACTGTGAAGAAGAAAACAGCTGAATCTCTGGAGGTGAAGACAGCAAAAGGATGTCCCATGTGGTGGGGGGAAGAGGGAGTTGGAAAGGTACCTTTGGATGCATTCTTCCAGGGTTAGCAAAACTTGAGTGCTCACGTCTATTGAGTATCTTCTTGTTTCCATAATGGAGTTAACGAAGGCATATTGCAAGTAGAACAATGGATCAGAGTTGCTGGGAGATGCATCAGAATAGGCTTTATCAAGGGAATGGATGGTTCAGGAAGGATGAGGTAGATAACCCTGCTATAGCCACTGTTCCTGGCCACCGCCCATCTGCAAGCAGGTAGCGCTTGATTTTTTTATTTTTTTTTAAACCTGAAGGCCTAGCAGAAAGTAGGGACCACAGGAAGCTGGTTGCAACTCCACGATCCCTGGCACCAAATAAGATAAATCTATAGAGGGGTCGCTTTAAATTTCATCCTGGCCTAAAATACCACTATGGCTGTTCAAAAAAAATCCATCAGGGTGTTTTTTAAAGGAAAACAGTGTTTTTGAGCAAACAAATGTCTGCTTTCCACAGAAAACTTGACTTTCCTTGAGGGGGAGGGGAACAAACACCCAAATCCTAAAAGTTTCAATTTTGAAATGGTGCTGCAATGCCTCCTGGGAATTGTAGTTTGGGTACAGCATACTCTCATTCTCCTCCAAGGGTTACATTTTGCAGATGGACTACATTTCCCATGATGCACTGTAGAGCCCCCTCACCCAAGGAATTCTTCAATTCAGGGCTCTGAAATGCAGTATGTTGCCAAAGGTGTGGGAGTTGCTGCAATTGCATTCGGTAGGATCGTCTTACTGTGTGTTCTGCTCTGTGACTAAATAAATTCTGCCTCTACAGAAAAGTTTAGTCTTTCAGCACACTTCTTAGCCTTGTATAACTACAATATAGAAACACAACTCACGTTAGCACCGGTTCTTCTACAAATTGTGCTTCTATTTCTTTGCCATAATCCCATAGCTGCCATGAATAAAGGATGTAAGTCTACCGTGCAGATTCTGTCAAACAGAGAACATCTCCCCTGGCACTTTGATCTATAATATTCATTAGTATCCTACATGGTCCCAGGAAGTTGTTGCTTGCTTTTTCATATAGTTTTGTTTAAGTGTATTTGAGTGCATGGGATGTTTTGCTTGTCTCATTGATATATATTTTCTTTTTACACAAACTGTGCTATAAAGCTGCCATCTGTGTCTGAAATAAGTACCAAGGACTCTGGGGTTTTCCCCCGTGGAGAACGCGGTTCGGTGTGAAACCCTGACTAAAATTCATATAGGGTTTTCACAAAAAAAATTTTAAAAGGGAAAATGGTTTTTGTTGGATTGAGTGCATCAGAGTTAGCCATTTTTCAGAGCATTATATCACCGGCCCAGTCATCTTGCTACAACAATAGTAATACTTGGTACTTCCATTGTATTGTTCATCAAGATACTATGGTACCAATGATAATGCTACTCCACAACATTATTTTTGCTATGTGTGGCTCTTGTGCCCATTTTACTGAGGAGTTAGATTCAGATCCTCAAAAGTATTCATGATTCAAACAGTCAGCTGACTGTAAAACCCAGGCATCATCCTCCCTTTGTCTCTAACCGTGGTCCTGACAAACCCCCTGGACTATTATTATTACTATTGTTATCAACTGGATTACAATAATACCCGGAAGCCCAAATCAGGATCGGTGCTTAGGACTGTATGAATCCATTTTAGAGACAGCCACAGCTTCAAAAAGTTTGTTCTAAATTTCTCCTCCTTCCTGAAGATTTAAGGGTATTGCCTGTGTTTCAGAAAGGAAAGACTGGAGGATGTTGTCACAGGATTTCCTGTTACCAAACATGTAGCTGGGGACAGAATGTTGGAACATATTTGTGACAGAACATAGAATCCTAGGGTTGGAAGATCTCAGGAGATTGGTCCAACCCCCTGCTCAAAGCAGGACCAACCCAATTAACCCATCCCAGCATGTCATGATATTTGTGTTCGTTATGCTCTGAACAGAGTTCTCCCTACAGGATGGGGGAGTAGGCAGATACCGGGCACAGTGTTGGTATATATCACTTTGTATTGATTACGGTACAAACTGCACTCACTCCATGCATATCCTTTTATACTACACCAGAGTCTGAAGGCCAGAATGAAATGTTGTCAGTTGAAATTCAGGCTGATCCCAGGGAGTAGGGAGCAGGCGTTACACGTGTCTTAGAATCATAGAACACTAGAACTGGGAGGGATCTCGAGAGGTCGAGTCCAGTCCCCTGCACTCGCAGCAGGACCCAGTACCATCTAGATCCTCCCTGACAGATGTCTGTCTAACCTTCTCTTAAATATGTCCAGTGATGGAGATTCCACAGTCTCCCTTGGCAATTTTATTCCAGTGTTTAACCACCCCGACAGGAACTTTTTCCTAATGTCCAACCTAAACCTCCCTTGCTGAAGTTTAAGCCCATTGCTTCTTGTCTGATCCTCAGAGGCCAAGGAGAATAACCTCCTCCTTGTGACTCCCTTTTGATATCTGAAAACTGCTATCCTGTCCCCCCTCAGTCTTCCACTTTCCTAACTAAAGAAGCCCAATTCTTTCAGCCTTCCTTCATAGGTCATGTTCTCTAGACCTTTCATGGTTCTTGTTGCTGGCTTGTTCAGGATTGAAGTCTGATGCCAGGCAATTATTTATACGCCAGTGTGTCATGGTCATCAACTTTGTTTGTCTCTGAAGCCTTTTCACCCATAACTCCAATTCTGGGCAGGCCACCCTTATCCAAGATGTTCCAATTCCCCACAATTCTTGCATAACGACACAGCTGGTGTTATTCCCTTCACTGTTAATTCTTCCTGTTCCCCAGGGACATATGAGTTGTTTTTGCACAGTCACTGACCGCTCATGACCTTGCTTCTGGGGCCAATGTGAAACTGACGTATTCCCATCAAGCAAGGCCCATGTGGCCTCTGGTATATTACAACTTCCACTGTATCTCCCAACACATCTATTATTTAAATATCAGTTCTTTGAGAGAAATCCCACTGAGCAGAAATCCCATTGCCTGCTAATGAGTCTCTGCAAGCATCCCGGGCTGCCCTGAGGGGAGCTTATACCTTGAGCGGAGCACAGTAAGCTGTGGCGCTGAGGAGGTGAATTGCTACTTTATTCTGATGATGAATTAAACAAAAAAACTCTGTGCTATTTGCACAGAAACCTTCAGAGACGAGATGTGATGCAGACTGGAGCTGGGGGGACCTAACAAAGCACTTGTAGGGAGCGGATGCAGTGGAAACTAGTTGTTGTTCTCCACAACAGCAGGCTTCATTGGTCCTCCTAAGCCCAGGAGTTATGGTGCTTGTGTCACCATAGGAGATCTGACAACTTGTCTAGTAAATAGGAATTTACAACTGTTCACCAGATGGTGTTGACACACCGTTTCTCAAGTGCTTTGCTCTAGCGCGCGAGCAAATGTTCAGGCTTGGGAAGACATATTGTTTATTGCTGTTATTTTTTCGATGCAAGGGAGAGGGAGCTGTGAGAGCAGCTAGAGAGTTTCATGGCTGCCTTTGTCGTGTGTTGGAGTAAATTCCTAAGACAGAATTTCGCTGTGGAAGTGAGGCATTGGTGTTCTTTTGGGATTTCTGAGGAAAGGAATGACTTCAATACTGTGTGTGATTTCTGTCCCAGGACTGGTATAGGCCTGCAAATAAAACAAGTTGTGCTCACACCCAGACTCCATCACAGGGGAGCCGATTTGTAAGAACCTGGACATTTACCATTGCTCAATCAAGGGTCAGGACTACACACAGTTATGGAGCACTCTCCCAATTCTGCCTTCTCCTTTCTTCCCTCAGAGCCACATCTGGGACAATATTTTAGTCACTGCACAAATTCAGGTGATTTGCACTGGGAGTAAAGGAAATTCAAATAATGACGGTGAAGTAATAAAAAACCAGTCTGTAGTGCTTTGTGAACAGCAGTAAGAGTATACCTTATTACATTTTTTTAAAAACCACCACTTTTCAATTTTTATAGCCTGATATTACAGCCTGATGCAGCATTTCAAAAAAGAGAAAATTAAAATGAAGCATTTAGAGCAAGCTTAATTTTTTTCCAGAATTTTCTTTTGCAGGGAATTTTCAAGAGTGCTGGGTTTTGCTCCGATTTTGGAATGAAGCCATGTTTAAAAATCTCTCACATTTGCCAAACAAACCTTCCGTCTTCTCTACAGCTCTACTGAAGGCAAACAGCACAGCAAAGGGAGACAAGGAAGGAAGGAAGGAACATATTGTATCATTATTCTTTAATTTGAACTCCATGTTCAAATCAACGGGTACTTTGGCAAAAAATGAATACCACAATACAGCCCACAAATGTTGACACTGATTCTAAGCTTCACAACTTCATCATAAAAAATACCATCCTTGTTATTAACCACTCAATGTGCCCACATACATACACACTCTTGGCGTATGGAGATGCTAGGTATAAAGTCTGAAGGCCAGATTAAACCTCTGTTACTTCATTGCTACATTCTGGTGACTCCACTGACTTCACATATGAGGTCTCAGGCTGCCCAACCTTTTAGAAGAAGTGAATTTCACTTGGCTGCCTTCCCACTGTATCTGAGGCCATGTTTATACATACTGTGCTGGAGATCCATCTTCTGGCATTTGATTTAGTGGGTCTAGTAAGGACCCGCTAAATCAAATGCTGAGGGGCAACCTCAGTTGAGGCCGGTACTCCTCGATCCACGAATAGTAAGAGAAGTCAACAGAAGTGTTTGCATCCATCAAATGCCTGCTCTGGAGACAACACCAAGCTCTGCTTAAGGTAGGCCGACTCCAGCTACGTTATTTACGTAGCTGGAGTTACGTACCTTAAGCCGACCTTCCAGGTATAGAGTAGACCTGGCCTTAGTGACTGATGTAGAATACAATGAACCAGAAATGGGGCTTGAAGCAATGCATTTTACTTTAGGATTGCAGCCTGTAAAAACTTAGACATGTCCTCCTTTGAGCAAAATATTCCCTGCCCAACACGTTCACTGACCCCATTCCTGTTGATGCAGCTAAGCCCAGAAAAGCCCTGAGATTTGTCCAGGGATCAGCGTCTTATGAAACTGCATGCAGGGAGCGGGGGCTGGAACAATTTTTATAGTACGTGGGGGTTGCTGGGAGTCATTGAACCAAACTATAAATCCTGGATATATTGGAAACCACTTCAAGGCAGGGGATGCTACAGTACCCTCCGCACCACTTAGTTCCAGCACTTATAACTGCATGCATCTTCCTTGAACCCCTTGCCTCAGAGGTTTCTGGACTGGAGGCCTCTTTAGGATACTCACATTTCATTGACAGGAAACAACGGCAACAAGTCATAATGTCATTCAGCAGCTTTAGTCCTATTGCATTCAAAGAACCCAACGTTAAAAAGGATGTTAAGGTTACAAAATCAAGTAGCCAGATGTTGGAAAATGCCAACACTTGAGTGCTTGTTACAGCGATCACCACTAGGGGGTGCTGTTACACCCAGTTTTGCAAGTGTGTTTTTTAATATCCTGCCAGGTGAAATTCTGCATTATTGTTCGCTTTCTAATGTGGGTTACGTGGTGGGGAGTTGTTGCGCACACACAGCTTGAGTTTGTTCTTTGCTTTGGTCTGGGGTGGTGAACCTTTTTTTGAGTTGGGGGCCACTGACCCACAGAAAAATCAGTCGTGGGCCACAAGTGAGAAGCACAAAAAAAAATCCCTCACTGACATGGCGCCTGACTGAGAAGGAACAAGACACTCCCCACATTCTCCTTGCACACCAGAGTCTCGGGGAGGGGCAAGCCTAGTAGATTTTGTGTGGGGCAGCGGGGAGGCTAACGCGCCAATGTGGGCTCCCAATCCTGGGGGAGGGCTGGGTCCGAAGAAGCTGAGGGTTACATCTGGCCCCCCGGACCTGATGTTCCCTGCCTCTGCTTTAGTCTCTCAAATTACAGT
Source organism: Apalone spinifera (assembly GCA_030068395.1). Taxonomy (NCBI): domain Eukaryota; kingdom Metazoa; phylum Chordata; order Testudines; family Trionychidae; genus Apalone; species Apalone spinifera. The sequence continues at coordinate 67,352,339 of JANRFK010006693.1, forward strand.
CAGTTGTTGGGACAAAGATCCTTCCTATGAATCAGGCACTGACCTGTGGGCTGGGATTTTGGAGAGAAGGTCTGCTATTTGGACTGGTATTGATAGTGTAAATAAAGCAAGTGACACTGACAAAATACCCAGATGCTGTGTAATAAATGTCTCTTGCAATGGGAAACCTCCAGCAAGGCCCACGCAATCTGCTCAGTGGAGATGTGCATTATGCACAAATATTAGGCAGCTGCTACAGGCTCGGTGTCCCATCCAGACATGTTAATTTTGAGCTGGATGTAAACTAGACCTGGAGACTGATTTGAAGTTAATGACTGGAAACCTAGTTTTTATCTGGCTTCATCACCAGACCAATGTGAACGGCTTCTTGCCTGCCCAGTTTGGCCATGAGCGGTAGCAATTCACCAAACTGTGCCAATAAGGTTGTGTCATTGGAATATTCAATCAGTGTTAATGCTCGTGCTTGGTCCCCAGAACTTCTCATTTTACAAACAATCCTCAGTTTAAAAATTCATCTTCTGAGCTAGGCAGTGAATAACTACCAAAAACAAATGCATTCAAATCCCCAGCAGGGCATACTGGTAAATGTGTAAATGTTTGGAGATGTTCTAATAGCCACATGACATTAAGACTGGGCCAAATTGATAACAATATGTATGTGCAGTTGTTGTTTATTCACTGCATGTCTCTGTTGTGGAGAGTTCCAGGCAGGATGGATTTCCTGGTAAACAAAGGCAAATCAAGCTGGAACTTAAGCTGTGTAGAAGCCTCTTGTTAGTTTAGATTGCTTTGCTTCATGAATTCCTCTTGTTTAAGAACTGGGTTTCCACAATACATGGGGAAGTATAAGGCGACCTTATGCTGCCGATACCTGTCCTTTGAATACATAAGCCTGGAGATTGAAGTCCTCTACCAGTCTGATAATGTTCCCTTGCATTACATTAATTTTTTGGGGAAGGGGATTCCTATTGGAGTTGAGCTGATATTAATGGAGTCATATTTTGAATCCACTTAGGACAAGATGCTCTTGTAGTTATAAGACTCTCTAGTAAGTTACATTAGCTGAGTCCCCAGTCCAGCAATTAGGACCAAAGTGGGACCCTTCAGGTCTCTAGATTGTGGCAGCATCAGCATTTCTCTAAATCAGACCCCTTTAGTAGCTGGCAGAGAAGAGTAGGCTTGACTGAACCCGGTGGTGTATCAAGCAATTGAGTGGAGCTGCTCTTTCATTTATTGGAAACTGACCAGTTTTTTTACCTGGTCAGCCATAATACTGAAATCCCAATGAACAACAACAAATGACTGCCCAACAATGAAGGAAGAGACCTGAATCCATTCTGGGACAGATTTTCTCCTCTGGGTGCAGCGCTCATCACACACAGAGTCCACGGACCTGTCCTGATACCGTTGAAACAGGGTGATGCAGGGAAATGTTTTGCATGTGACTTCCACCTTTCGACATGCCAGTCCGGTTGTATTGGCTGGATAGAAATAGAGCTCATGGTACACTTCCTCCTCTGTCCCTCTCTCCGTTTATTTCAGCAGCAATTGCAAATGCAGAATGGTTCAAATTTCAAGCTGCTCTATTTGATGATGAAAGGTCTCATGACACAGAGAGAGACAATGAGTGCAGGTTTTTTAAAGAGATCATGAATAGGGGAAAAAACAGTTTTCCTAATGGTTTTTGTTCTTTCTTTCTGTCTCTGTCTGTCTTTGGCTACATCTAGACTGCAAGCCTCTTTCAAAACAGGCTTTTTTGAAAGATACTTTTTTAAAAAGCCTCTTTTGGAAAAAAGAGTCTAGACTACAGCCAGTACTTTCAAAAAAGCTAGCTGCTTTTTCGAAAGAGAACCCAGGCAGTCTGGATGCTCTTTCGAAAAAGCAGTTTGCATTATATAGCGCCTTTTTTCGAAAGAGCACTTTCAAAAAAAGGCATCATTCCTCATAAAACGAGGTTTTTCGTGGTTGAAAAAACTGCCACGGTCTTTCGATTTACTTTTGAAAGAACGCAGCAGCAGTTTAGATGCAAGGGAAGTTTTTTCAAAAAAAAGCCCTGTAGTCTAGACACGTCCTTTCTCTCTCTCTCTCTCTCGGGTTCTCTCTCTCTCTGGCTATGTCTACACTGCAGGGAAAAGTCAGAAAAGGATATGCAAAATGTGAACCACAATTTGCATATCTTTTTTCCGCTTTTCTTCGGAAAGAGACTTTTCCACCATTTGGCACATCTACATGGGGCCAAATGTTGGAAAAAATCCTGTTTCAGAACATTCCTTCTTCCTCGTAGAACGAGGTTTACAGGGATGCCGGGGGGAAAAAAGCATCTGCTTTTCTGAATTAATTTTTTTTGGGGGGGGGTGGGAGGAAAGCAGACGCATTCCTTGGACATGGAGAGCTTTTCTGAGATACCTATGGTATCCCGGAAAAGCTCTGCAGTGTAGACATAGAGAAAGAAAGACACAGAGCTCTCACTTTTTCTTTCTCTTTATAATTCTTTTTTCCCTCCCTTTCTTTGTCTTTTGCTTTCTGTGTTGTGCATTTCATCCAAGCAATGGATTTTCTTTCACCTCCCAACTGCCAATTGAGTGAACACATGAGTTAAGCTACACGTATGCAAAAGCGTTTGCATTATCAAAGCCTCAGCTGGTCATACCAAGTGCCAAGCTTCATAGTACATCTATGAAAGAAATGGACCAAAACTTCAAACTTAACCAACCTTGAATTTTGGCAGCTAGCTCTGGATCTGAATAATACAAGTGGCTCATAACTTTATAATTGGCTGAACCAAAGCCTTGGAGCCAAACACTAAAGCCAAACCTCAGAACAAACTGTGCTTTTGGGTGTTTGAAATCTGGGTGTCGTGAGGCCGCTTGTATTGTGTATGAACGGAGATAATTTGACACCAGACTAGATTATAGCTTCGGGATAGCTCCATTGTCTACCATGGAGTTGCACTTGGGATGAAATTAACCCAAGCTCCTCTATTTGTCAAGATGGACTGGAAAATGCTCTGCCAATGCAATGATTTAAGAGTAAAAAAAAATCTGCTATCCTAGAGTATCTTGGAAGTTTGTGTCTCAGCTAATGAGCAAACATCTCAACTGTGTTCAATAAGCCATCTGGTGTGTATATGGCTTACTGTAATGAAACATAAATTATTGCTTTCTCTTTTCTCCCTTGTTTTTCACACTTCAGCATTAATAAACCACTCTCGACATAAAGCCAGACTATCCCTGCACATACCCATGCATCAAACCCACTCATTGATCTTAACAAGGTTGCATGGATATATGAAATAGCAGAATTTAGCCCCCTGTCCTTACCTGCAGCATATAATTACGAAATGAACAGATAAATAACGGTGGGAGCTGCTGGGTGCTTATGCAGGTGCCTAAATATGGATTTATAAACCTAATTTTAGACTTGGTTCAGGAAGTTTCGTATCTTCTTTTCCCATGCATATTTCATCACAATAAATAGCCTTAACTCTGACCTAGAGTTTAGTGCATTTCTTATGTTACCTTGACGTTCCCATTGATATTGTCCACTGATTAGCATCACTGAAAAGCATATTATCAGGTTTTTTTTACCAATTTACAGTGGATTTGTGGGAGGGGAGCAGGAAACGTAAAAATGCTTCTTCCTGTGAATAAAAATTGATGGTTTTGGGAGCAGCCTTTCAGTGCTTTGTGCAGCCTTGAGGTAGGGGACAGCAAACCATCTTTGTAGCTTTGAGGCAAAGTCATTCAAGTGCTCAACTGTTCTGAAAGTACCTTCCTACTACTACTCTCTTATGCTCCACAATCTTGTCCATATTATTAAAAATCTGTCGGATGTTGTGACAGGACATGCCTCTTTGGGCGGTTAGAGCAATAGAGAGAAACCATAAGTACTTTGCAAAAAAGTCTGGTACCTAAAGCATATGCTGTGTAATAAGTGTGTTACAACTCTACTTATCTGCTGGCTTTCAGATTTTTAGTGAACCCTGCATGTTTATTTACTGAGAAGTTTCAGCTCACCAGTGGTGGGAGGGAAGGAATGGGTGCCATATGAAGAGAGATTGAAAACCCTGGGACTTTTCAGTTTAGAAAAGAGGAGGCTGAGGAGGGATATGGCAGAGGTCTGTAAAATCATGCCCTGTGTTGGGAAAGTGAATAAAGGAAAGTTATTGACTTGTTCCCATAACACATGAACTAGGGGTCACCAAATGAAATGAGTAGGTGGCAGGTTTTTTAAAACAAACAAAAGGAAGCTTTCTTCATGCAGCGCACAATCAACCTGTGGAACTCCTTGCCAGAGGATGTTGTGAAGACCAGGACTTGAACCATGTTCAAAAAAGAGCTAGATAAATTCATGGAGGATAGGCCCATCAATGGCTATTAGCCAGGATGGGTAGCAGTGGTGTCCTAACCGCTGTTTGTCAGAAGCTGGGAATGGGCACCAGGGGTGGGATTGTTTGGTGGTTCCCTGTTGTGTTCCCTCCCTCTGGGGCACCTGGCATTGGCCACTATGGGCAGAGAGGACACTGGGCTAAATGGACCTTTGGTCTGGCCCAGTCTAGCCATTCTTACGTTCTTATGAATGTGCACATCTCACTGGAAGGCAGCATGACCTAGTGGATAGAGCTCTGGGACTTGAGGAAACATGGATTCTCTTCCCAGATCAGGCAATGACCTTGTACCGCAATCTCCCCACCTATAAAAGGAGAGAATGAAGCCACTATCATCTGTGACATGCTACGGGAACTACTGATGAAAAGCAAGGTGCTGTTCTAAGCATTCTCACCCTTTCTATAATCCACGGTACCTTTTGACAGCCAGGTACTCATTCTTTCTGGTAAGCAAAGAAAAGGATTAATGATGAACAAGGGCAGAACCCTTCAGTGGTCTTACTAAATAATATTTCCTTGTAACGCTGGCTCCCTTTGAAGACACTAGTGTTTTTTCCGGCTGACTCCAGTTGGAGCCGAGCGAGGCCAACGCAAAGTGCTTTTGCAAGCCCCACCCATGGAGTGTGATCTCTAATGCGTGATTGTGTTGTTTCTTTTCATCTTCCGGAGCTAAGAATATCCTGCATTTAAAAATTGTCAAGGATTTCAACAGACCTTTCGATAAATAAGTAGGCAGGAACGTCTTTGCCTGAGCTTTGGCTCCGAAACAGGCGTTTCAAAAGACAGATGTGCTCCGGGCTGCATTTAGAGAGAGGTAAATGGGTCGGTTAATTAGAGTGTCACGCAGGGAGCCCCCGATGTTTTGACATCAGGGCCAGGTGTGAAGGCGAGCGAGCACCAGGTATATCTCACA
>JANRFK010006693.1:67363455-67381240 GCA_030068395.1 Apalone spinifera
CAATTTAGGCAATCCCATGGGATTCTATCCCTTCCCCCGCAGCTGGGCTCATTGGGTGCCTGCCCTCTGCAGAGCTCTTGTGTTTAAGACCCTAAGGCCTTCCTAGTGATGCTCTGCCATCTGACATAACAGCTGCTGCAAACCTTTAAAGCAAGGCCTTGGGATCCCTCCCATGAGGTAGCCTCCTGCTCATCTGCTCTCCCCTGTGATAAATGACCCCGTTTAGTAGCTCATAAGTATTCATTTCTTACCACAGAACAAATAGCTCTCATTAGATACCGGTTTGACCAGGGCTTCCATCTTCCCCCACGAACATTCCCATGCGGCAGAAAAGCCTTTTGATTTCATCCTCGTGCCTCTCCAAAGGCATGGCCTGGTTGTGAAATATGGCACGGAGGCAGGAGTAGCACGTCGCACCGTCATTTTCCTTACTGGGACTGACGACTCGTCCGCGTCTTCCGTTGATTTGGGGCAATTGCTCTATGGAATCCCCTCCCAGTCCCGTAACGTGCTACGCATGTCCTGCAAAATGCTCAGCCCCTGACACCGCACCAGAACCCATGGGAGTGGAGGCCCCCTAGTGGCTTGGGGGATTAGGCCTCACAAGCCCCATTCCAGTGTAACATACGTTCCACAGGGCTGTTGTGCTAAGTAAAGGAGCTCCTGAGTGCAGACAGCCATGGCAGCTCCTTCCATCTACCTCCATCAACGTGCTTTGACTCTCTCGCATGGAGGATCCATCTCCCAAGCTGAGACAGGCTGTTGGAGGAGTGTTGGAACAACAGGAAACCACACAAGAACACTTGTTTTTATGTTTTAACGGATAATAAGCAAGACCCTGACAGTAACTCAATCTGACTAGCACGTTGCCTTAGAAACGGCACAAAAAATGACAGGCTGATGTGAGGGTGCAAACTGTATGCAGCAGTTCCTGGAACGAGACAGGTGATTAGCGTTGGCTCGAGGCAGTCTGTTACTGTGCAAACTTCCCCTCCTTTACTCTCAGACACAGTCTCTGATCTGTGCTGTACGGTAGCACCTCAGGGTTACAAACACCTCTGAACAAAAAGTTACGTGTCTTTCAAAAGTTTGCAACTGAACACAGACTTCAAATGGCTTTGCAACTCTGCTGTGCAGAAGAAAAATGCTACTTTCCTTTTATTTTGTTATTAGTTTTAATTAATTTAACACAGTGGTATGTCTACACAGCAGTATTATTTCGGAATAACACATTATTCCAAAATAAGAGGGCATCGCCACTACAAGCCTTTATTTCAAAATCATATTGAGCTGGAGGACTTCTTACTCCGACTCATGGTAACCCTCACTTCACGAGGAGTAAGGATACGTCTACACTAGCCCCCTAGATTGATCTAGGAAGGCTAATGAGGGCAACCAGAATTGCAAATGAAGCGCAGGATTTAAATATCCCGTGCTTGATTTGCATGTTCCCGGCTAGTTGCCATTTTAGAAATTGACTAGCCCAAAGTAACTGCCCGCATCTACATGCGGCAGTAAAACGGGATTCCGATTTAAAGCCCCTAATTCGAATTAGGTGGTAAATCTCATTGCAGAAGGAATACCAGCTAATTCAAGTTAGCTGACCCTTTTGCCGACCCCCGATCTACTCCCACTGAGCACTAGTCAAAAATGCAGTCTTTTCCCAGGGCCCTTCAAGCCCAGCCTGGAGCATCTATTACAAGTGTAGTCCTTCAGTTCTTCCAGTGAGCCTCAGTCCCAATCCCCTGCCGCATAGTCCAACGGGGTCACTCTTGAGCAAACAGTGACCATGATCCAAATCTCTGCCAGCACCTATGCACAATGGAGATGGGAACCATATGCACAGCTGAGAGAGACTGAGAAAACAGAGGCCAAATCGTTGACCCGTGGCATCCACTCGACGTGTAACGTTGGATCAGCCATGTGCCTGTGTGCCATGATGCGTCTAGGAACTCAGTCATTGTTATTGCTTTTGCAGACTCCTTAATGTGACATAATGACAGGGTGGCGTGGAAATGTAGCCCTCATTTTCAAATGCAATAGGCACGAGGCTCCGATGAAGTCCACTGGGTGATGCTAGCGGAGGACAAGGCCCGTCATGTCTTAACTGGCCGGGTTCTAATTGCATGCCAGGGTTCGTTAAAGGCCAGTGTTGCAAATAGTCAATAAAAACAAGCCGACGCATCAGACCCAGCTAGCACGTCCCTTATGCAGGCTCCTGGCCATGTTGTCCCATTTGATGCCTTTGTCCCCTCAACCTAGGGGCCTTTGAAGCCTTCCGCAGGCCTCTTAGCCCAGCCCCCTTATGCACTCCATTGCACTTTGCTACTTGACTCCTTCACACGTTCCCTAGCAACCATGCTGCTCTTTCCAGGCCTGCTGATGGGGAAAGGGGTAAGGCGGTAGTGGCCTCTGAGGCCTGGTGATTCAAAGGGGCCTGGGGCTCCTGGCCACTGCTACTATGGCAACAGCAGTGGCTGGAACCACGGGCCCTTTAAATCTGTGTCCGAGCAGCACTCGGCTCGGAGGGCTGAGGGGAGCTAGGCCATGCTCTGGGTGAGAACCAGCCCACATCCTTGTGTGGTACCACCACTGACCAGAAAGGGATCTGATACCTGGCCATCTTCCAGTGCTGCGGCCATCACGGAGGACCAAGTGACCGAAATAATTTCTGCAGGGCATCCCAAGACGAACCAATCTCGCCAGAGTCCCTCTCAATTTACAGAATCACACGGCTTGGCTAAGCTGATAAAAACTGTATAAAGTCAAGATTTTGCTCCTGCCAAATCTCCTGGAGATGGTGGGATGGAAGGATCCTGTTTCTAGTAGCTCAAACAGATTGAAATCTGTGTGGCAAGTCAGACACTTGTTCCATCTATTCAATATATCCCAGCCAAGGATTTCACCAGCAACAAAAAGTTTAAAAAATGCGGCGACGATTCTCACAGTTTGGCCTCTTGGAAATCCTATGGCTCACCAACTCTTGCTCCCAGATCATGAGCAGGATCCTGGTACAATCCCTTCATGATAGTTGCCACCCTGCTTGTAGCTCAGAGTCTAGGTGCTTTTCCTGGTGACACCCGCTTGGTTGCTGTTACAGTGCCACATACTGGCTCATGCACAGTCATCTTTGAAGGGGGGTAGTGGAAGAGCGTTAATCATGTCCATGGAAATATCGGAAGCGTGGTTGAGACATTGAACTAAACAGGATGGCAATCAAGTAATAAATGACAAAAGAAAAAGGACTTGGTTATTAGACAGAACAGAGTGCAGGTGGGTTATCCCATGGCCTCAGGGTCCTTACACAGCATAGAGACCGGCAAATCAATCAAGCAATACACTGCTGTGGAAGAAATAAAATACATTGGCTGAATCATTATGTATTAAACCGAATTCAAGTTGCACAGCCAGCCTCAATCTGTTTCTCCTGATGGCGAATGATGGGCTTATATAGTTTCCAGAGTCCTGATGGATGATATAACCCCAGTTGTTTAGCGGGTGGAAGATGAAGTGGGGAAAGAAAGGAAAAAGAACTTGGTGTGAAAAGTTCTTTATCTCTTCACGAACTGGCGGAGTTCTGCCTGGTGCTAAGGACCCTTGGGAAAGAGAGAATTCAGCACCTTTCAGGAACGGGCCCAGACCTTCTCTGTATTAGTGAAACCCGCAGCGTATTAGCAGGGCTTTGGACAGGCCGCTTTGTAAACGATCCTCAAGTGTGAGGAGAAAGATGGATTGCCCTTGTCTGGTTTTAATGAAAATGAAGGACCTGGGCGGGAGGAAACTGATGTGATTATTATGCGGGCAGAAATTGAAATGACCAGTGATGTTCCCCCGTCATTCCCCTCCCCATCTAAGACCCAACCTTCGTCCTTACCAAGGTCACCACCATCCACTGACAGAAGGCTGCCGTTCGTAATGGAAGAGCCACGGTTCAGCCATGTGAAAGAGAAAAGGAAAACTAAACTCTGCTCCATCATATCAGAGCTGCTGGCAAGTTAGATGCTCTTTAATACGGCTCTGTGTTTGGAACGGCTTAGGGAAGGCCATGGAGATTTCACCAACCACTCCTCTTACCACATACAATATCAGACCATCCGATGAGATTAGATATAATTAAATTAAAGCATGCCAGGGACCCATGAGAGGGAGAGATAATTTTATTTATGCTACATTATTTCCTTTGTCCACTTGAGGCTCGGGATTTTTTTGTGATGTTCTCTGCCTGAGAGATGCCATGACAGGAGAAGGGCTAGCAAAACCAGCTCGTAGAGAGGGTCAGAAAGTTTCCATCAAAACTACATTTTGCAAAAGAAAATGGGTTTGGATGAGCCAAAATGCAAACAAATGACACACGTTTTTCACGGGAACAACTAGAAAGGTGATGGCACAAAATGCGCTTAATCCAGGTATGTACAGGGCAACAAGAAAACATTCTACAAATACATTAGAAGCAAGAGGAAGATCAAGAACAGGGTAGGTGATTGCTCAATGAAGAGGGAAAAACAATAACAGAAAATGTGGAAATGGCAGAGGTGATTGAATCACAAAAATGATTAAAGGTCTAGAAAACATGACCTATATGGGAAGACTGAAAGAACTGGGCTTGTTTAATTTGGAAAAGAGAAGACTGAGAGGGGACATGATAGCAGCTTTCAAATACCTATAAGGGTATTACAAGGAGGAGGGAGAAATTCTTCTCCTTAACCTCTGAGGATAGGTGAAGAAGCAATGGGTTTAAATTGCAGCAAGGGACGCTTAGATTGGACGCTTAGATCATGAAAAAACTCCTGTCAGGATGGTTAAACACTGGAATAAATTGCCTAGGGAATTTGTGGAATCTCTATCACTGGAGATATTTAAGAACGTGTTAGACAAACACTTGTCACAGAATATCTAGATGGTGTGTGTGGTACTAGCATGAGGGCAGGGGATTAGACTGCATGACCTGTAGAGGTTCCTTCCAGTTCATAGAATCCCAGACTCCTAGGACTGGAAGAGATCTCAGGAAGTCAAGTCCAGCCCCATGGCCAAAGCAGGACCAATTCCAACTAAATCATCTTGACCAGGCCTTTGTCAAGCTGGGACTTAAAAATTTCCAGGGATGGAGATTCCACTCCCTCCCTAGGGAACCCATCCCAGTGCTTCCTCACCCTCCTAGGGAAATAGCTTTTCCTAATATCCAACCTAGACCTCCTCCACTGCCACTTGAGACCATTGCCTCTCATTCTGCCATCCCTCACTACTGAGAACAGACTCTCTCCATCCTCTTTGGAACCCCCCTTCAGGTACTTAAAGGTTGCTATCCAATCCCCCCTTGCTCTTCTCTTCTGCAGACTAAACAAATCCCTCAGCCTCTCCTTCTAAGTCATGTGCTCCAGCCCCCTCATTATTTTCATTGTCCTCTGCTGGACCCTGTCGAATTCGTCCACATCCTTTCTATAACGGGGGCTCAGAATTGGATGCAATACTCCAACTGTGGTCTCACCAGTCCTGAATAAAGGAGAATAATCACTTCTCTAGATCTGCTGGAAATGCTCCTCCTAATGCACCTTAATGTGCCGTTAGCCTTCTTGGCTACAAGGGCACCCTGTTGACTCATATCCAATGTCTCATCCACTGTAATCCCCAGATCCTTTTCTGCTAAGCTGCTACTTAGCCAGTCAGTCCTCAGCCTGTAACAATGCTTGGGATTCTTCCATCCCAGGTGCAGAACTCTGCACTTCTCCTTGTTGAACCTCATTAGATTTCTTTTGGCCCAAACCTCTAATTTGTCTAGGTCACTCTGGGCCCTATTCCTGCCCTCCAATATATCTACCTCCTCCCCTAGCTTAGTGTTGTCCGAACTTGCAGGGGGTGCAATCCATCCCCTCATCCAGGTCATCAATAAAGATGTTGAACAAAACTGGCCCTAGAACTGACCCATGGAGCACTTTGCTTGTTACTGACTGCCAATCGGACATCGAACCATTGATCAGTTCCAGGAATCTATGATTCTGACTCTATGAAAAACTTTAGTGGGAAGTATCTGTTTTCTTTGCAAATATCTATTGTTGGTCAGAACACTAAAACCATTCAGCCAAAAATTAAGTGGCTTTTTTTTCTGTTTTGAGTTGAAAGTTTTCAGTAAAATGAGTACAATTTTTTTAAAAAAAATCCAATAAAAATGTTGATGAACACAAAATAAATTTCAATTCTATGACTTCCGTCCAATGTTCTGCTAACCCCCGTGCTCCCCACATTTCCAACCAGCAGCCCCAACCTGTTAGGAGTCAGAAGCTACTCACAAAACGGCACCTTGCTCGCAGGTTCATGCTTCACGCACGTCATGCCGAGTCATAAGATGAAAGGACTCCATGCTGGTAAACCTAAACTGTCATTCTGCTTATAGAAAGGAGCCTGTTTTGTGTTCCACAATCCTGTGTGGACCTTTCTAAGGGCTAATATTAGGAATGTGGTTGTCACTGGCTATAACAGCCATCTACCTTCAAGCCACATGCACACAGCCTGCCGTTCTGGTGCCTCCTCCAAACACTTCCGTCCTGCAACCTCTGCGGCTTCCTCCAAGTTCCACATAGGTTGCCACAGTTCAGGGCTGTCTCTTGCTAAGATTTTGGCTACTTCCCTCAGGTCTTTGCATGGCACCTATCCTTGTAGCCCAGGGGTGGGCAATACTTTTTGAAGGGGGGGCCACTTCACAAATTTTGGAAGTGGCCTGGGGCGGGGCCTTGGGCGGAAAGGGGTGGGGTTTGGGAGCTACCCTACTGGGAGCTTTGCTTGGCTTGGGATCCCTGCCCCCGACATGTGGCCAATGAAAGGGACCTGGAGCAGAGGGGCGGGTGCTGGGTGCGAACCTCCTCCCAAAGTTGTCTGAGTAACATACATGCATGAGTACGTGGATCTGAGTAACAGGCAGCATGTACTCCTACAGCAAATGAGTAATCTCATCCCGTCTCCCTGCTCCCCACTCAGTGGCGAGTGATCTGCCCTTGTTCCGTACTAGTAGCAGGTCGTCTCCTCCTCCATATTGGCTCAGCTCCAGCGGTGCATCCTGAGAGTCAGTTCCTAATCGGAAGAGCTCATTGTGTCTGACAAACCCTATGGGCAACCAGAAGCAAAGGGACTTGTCCATGTCTCATAGCTTGTTGGCAGCAGAGCTGCTTTCTAGTCGAGTTCACTATCCATGAGGCCTCCCTGCTTCCCCACCATCTGTCACTATTAAATTCACCTTTAAAGTAGCAGGTCCCAAAGGCATCACTGATTTGATCTTTATCGAGAGGGGTCTATGTGTCCCTCATCCTGCGTGGCATGTTCTCAGGGGTCCCATCTAGGGTGGTGTTGATTCTAGCTGCAGCAATGTCAACAATGCAGATGAGTGAGAAGTTCTAGTGGCACCAGTCTCTGCATGGGAGAGGGAAAGACTCCCCTGGATTTAGAGGAGAGGGGGACAGATAGCATCAATAGCTGGTCCCAGTGATCACAGCTCAGGAGATGCACTCCACTTTCCCTTCAGCATGCCCTCAAATGCAAATTAGCACCTGCTCCAGCTTAAAAATACTATTGTTTTATTTTTTCATTGTGATGGTCACATCAAAGGTCAGTAATTGAGGATTGCAAGTGAGAGCTGAGTAGGTCATTGTTATCCTTCTCAGCTTTTCAAAGCACTGTCGGACAAATAGACATGTCATCTTTCTTCCTGAACTCAAATAGGGTTGAGGAGGTTGGATCTTTGGGTTTACTTTACTTTGTTTTGCCACCTAATCATAGGCTAAGAGGGCCAAAATGATGAGGGGGCTGGAGCACATGACCTATGAGGAGAGGCTGAGGGATTTAGACTTATTTAGTCTGCAACAGAGAAGAGTGAGGGGGGATTTGATAGAAGACTTCAACTTCCTGAAGGGGCATTCCAAAGAGGATGTTCTCAGAGGTGGTAGATGGCAGAACAAGGAGCAATGGTCTCACGTTAGTGGGGGAGGTCTAGGTTGGATATTAGGAAAAACTATTTCCCTTGGAGAGTGGGGAAGCATTGAGATGGGTTCCCTAGGGAGGGGTGGAATCTCCATCCCTAGCTGTGTTTGTCTCAGCTTGACAAAGCCCTGGCTGGGTTGATTTAATTGGGATTGGTCCTGCTTGATTCTATTATTCCATGATTATAGGGTCTTCTCTCTTTCCGTGAGTGGCTGAAGTGATAGCTCCTCCGGGGGGAGGGGGGAACAGTTCTGCATATTTATCCAATCTCCTGCAATTCACAACAAGACAAAATCCAAGCTTGATGGTTTCTTTGAGGTGTCCCTCACCCTGTTTTTGCAAACCCTATATAAGTTAACACTTGGGCTCACCCTCACTGTATATGACTTTCCCTTGATTTAGTACAGAACAAGAAAGCTTTTCACTTGAGCTGCTGAGCTAGGATCTTTCCTGCCCGTGGCACTGAAAGTGTTTCCTTTTCAGAGCATCATACAGTTGAGTACACACAAGGAAGAAAGGCTGCGGATCTGGAATAAAAAGGCCCCGAGGCTCAGACGAAACAAAAGGCGACCAATATATTTCAAGTCCTAACCCTTACTGGGATTGCAGCCAAGTGATGAATGCTAATATTTCCACGGGAAGTCATTTTCCGAGCCAGCTGTGCGGACCGATCCCATGATTCTTGAGAATGGAGGGCACCCAGAATCCTACTGTTTCTTAACCAGTGGTACGAGTACCCTTGGGGTACTCGAAGTCTGGGGGGGTACGTCAACACAACCGAAATTCAGAGAAAACTGCATTTTTGTTGTACATTTTACAGTGCTTTATTTTTGTACTTTTTACACCCAAAAATGTCATCACCCCCCCTGCTACGATTAAGTGGCTTAAGCAAATGTGTTGCAATGGTAGAAAACAATCTCTGTGTGTCTGAAAACTATAGGTACTGGGGGTACTTATTTTGTTTTTTTTTAAAGGGGGTACTTTATAAAAAATTTGAGAAACTGTCCTAGAGGGCTACAATCTATAAAGTCAATGAGTTGGAGAGGAAACAGAAGTGAAGTAATTAGCCAAGATCTAAAAGCACATCAGAGCCAGGAATACAGCCCAGGCCCCCTGCTGCCCAACCCTGTGCTCTGTCCAATACTAGAGAGACCAGGGCGGAGCAGGCTCTGGAGTTTGGGGGGTGTTTGCAGATGAGATTTGGCTGCTGTCAGTTCAAAGAGGGAACAACGGTCAAGTTGAGATTCGGATCCAAGCCTTCACAATGTTTGGGGGAGACTTAGGCTGTGGACTTTGGGCTCAGACTTATTACAACAGTAAATGGGTGAGATGCTGCCACCTGGCACCCCAAAACACCTGCTGGAGGGTCCCAGCACACAAACTGAGATGTGTAGGAGTTTGATGCCTCCCTAAAGATGAAGCACAGAGCCTCTCCCTCCCTCCGCCCCCGCATAACCTGGTGGGGAGGGAGAATCAGGACTCTGAGGCCCCTTAGTACATGTGTGGATTGAGCACTGATTATCAGCCACAGTCAGTAGTAATTCTCCCTTCCCACAGGGCAGCATGGCCTACCAGCCAGAGTCAATAGTATGGGGAAGACTAGAGCTCCTTGTGGGGTTGGTGTGGAGGTGGTGTCAGCAGTGGAGTGCACCACCTCTAGCTCACCGGGCAGTCCTGCCGAAATACACCATGCTTTGGGGGTTCCACTCCCCTCCCTGGGGTACTTCCTACTGTGGCTTCTCCTTTGTGAGCTGCTCCGTCTCTTCCCTCCAGCCTGGGGGCTTCTGCTGTGGTTCCCTGCTGACCAGCAACTGCGTCTGGGTGCACCTGTGCTTCTCATTCAGGATCTCCTGCAGCACCTCCTTCCTCATCGGCAAGCTACCCTGACTGAGCTACTCCCCAGGCCTTTATAGCAGACCTCTAGCTGGAGCATGCCCAGCAGAGCCTGGGGGCGGGGCCTTCTCAGCCAGGTAGCCAGGCTTAACCCCAGCAGGCTCAGTGTGGGGTTGGTACATCATGTCATCACAGCCCCTCAAAACTGAAGGCTACAGCAGCCAGGGCCGACCCGAGCAATTCCTGCGCACTGGGCCCCGGGAGTGTGATGCATGCACGGTGCTGCCCCCGCCAGGCAGCCCCACGTGGCACCCCCTACAATGGGGCGCCCTGGGCGGTAGCCTGGTCAGCCCGTAACTTGGGCCGGCTCTGACAGCAGCACAAAAGGTAAAGCTGCGTGCTTGTCCCCATGGGTTTGAAACACATTCTCTGGCTGCTCTGTCAGCCTGAGGGCTTCCCATTTGGGGTGAAGGACAGCTCTGCGTCGAGTGAGGGAACACGTAATGGTATTGGAGTGAGCCCTCGTGTTGTCTTGCTTTATCTTTTGCATCCTCATTCTGTGCCGCTGACTCAAGAATTTCAAGGCTGACACCCAGCCCCACTCTCTTTTCTTGGCGCGCCTGTCCTCGATTGCAGCTGGGCTTCCAACTTTGCGTGTTAATTTAAAATACAGAACAATAGCAATTCACCGCTAGAGAGAACTTCTTTCCCAAGATATAAACAACGTATGACAGCATTTAACTGCTGCTTTCAAGGGCCCTATTCCACACGCACAAATTAGAAAATGTATTAAAGTAAAACGTAGCAAGAATATAAACAAGAGGAATGCTCTGAAAAGCAACACAACTTGCCAGGGGGTAGGCTCCTTACATTTGCCATCATTTGAACAAAATGCAAAGCCACGATGGCTCTAGCTAGCATTCATTCTGACAAGGCCAGGTGTCTGCTAGAACAGGCAGAACTAGCACGCTGAATTGCGGGTTAAGCCTCTCTTTCCCTCTGTGAGCTTGGAAAATTGCAACATTTATTTCTTAATATACTAAAGTAATTTGGAATTTAATCTCACTGGGCTTCCTAGTCCTCTCCCAGGCTACTTCAAAATTTGGCTATCAAAGTTCTGCCAGAAGTCCTTCTGCCTCTCAGATGTCACATTGGTCTGCTATATGTTATCTCGCAGACCTCTTATTACCTTCTAGATCTACCCATTCGATCCTGACCACAAGTTAAATATGAGACAGTGTGACACGGTTGCAAAAAAAGCAAACATGATTCTGGGATGCATTAACAGGAGTGTTGTGAGCAAGACACAAGAAGTCATTTTTCCGCTCTACTCTGTGCTGATTAGGTCTCAGAGTATTGGGTCCAGTTCTTCAATTTCACCACATCTTTCCTGAAACGTGGTGCCCAGAAGGTCCAGAAAAGAGCAACAAAAATGATGAAAGGTCTAGAAAACGTGACATGTGAGGGAAGACTGAAAGAACTGGGCTAGTTTAGTTGAGAAAAGAGGAGACTGAGAGGGGACATGATAGCAGTTTTCAAGTATCTAAAAGGGTGTTACAAGGAGGGGGGAGAAAAAATATTCTCCTTAAAGTCTGATGATAGGACAAGAACCAATGGGCTTAAATTGCATCCAGATTTAGGTTTGACATTAGGAAAAACTTCTTGTGTCAGGGTGGTTAAACACTGGAATAAATTGCCTAGGGAGGTTGTAGAATCTCCATCACTGGGGATATTTAAGAGCAGGTTAGACAGACATCTATCAGGGATGATCCAGATGGTTCTTGGTCCTGCCATGAGGGCAGGGGACTGGATTTGATGACCTCTCTAGAACTGGAAGGGATCTTGTGTTCTATGATTCTATGTTGACATGATGCCCATTGAAAAGTTAATTTATAAAGCCAGAGTCTTTTAGTAGCAATTATGGTAGTAACTGGTCATGCCCTGAGATCAAGTAATGGCAATTGTGGTGATGAAATATTTGTGGTTCTTCTCTCTATATTTGCACTTCAGATTTACAATTGTCTGTTACAAGATTTAAGATGGATTATGAGTTTATGATACTCATAGTTATCCATGAAAACAAGTTTTTGCCAGTGGTTACCATACAGTGATATTTGAACTCCATTCTTAGTAGATGGGCAGTTTATGAACGCGAGACACTAGCATGGGAACACGGCTGGCAAACAATGGCTTTTTAAATGCCAGCTATTGTCACTCGGTGTCCTGCTTTAGACAGAAAGATGTCACTTAAATAACCAAGCTAGATCAAGTTCTATAGAACCGCGCAGAAATGGAATTCTCCTTTGTGTGGCCTCCTCATGCACTTTGATTTTAGCTCAGTTGAATTAATCACTCTTCAGAAGAAAAAAATCTGTTGTTCTCCCAAATCACCTTTGGATTCTTAAACCTATTATCCTCTACACAACACCCAGGATGCTTTTATTCTGACTAGAACCAGGCTTTTTATTAAAAAAAAAAAAAAAGTTTTAACAATGAGAAGTGTGAAATGTAGAATGCCGCTTTGTGATTGCAATGTAACCTTGATTTATCCACCCACTCAGTTGTCTGAAACTCCCTATTAGCCAAAACATGGCCATGTCATCTGATAGCTATTAATTACACTGACAAGGCCTCTGACAATCTGTTATCTAGACTTTGTCAGCTCCTCCAATGGCATCTGGGTAATCAAGGCGCTGCAGTATTTCTTTTAGTTCTCATCATTTTTACTTTCAGATGAGCGAAAACAGCATCTCTCTTTTTGTCCGGGGGGGGGAGGGGCGGGATAAGTAGACACAGCCTGATGGACAGCATGACCTTTTCTGTCCTCTAAACAATATTTATTCACTTATTAAAAAAAGTCAGTGATGCAGAGTTAAGACTCCCCTCTGAGTGTCTCATAGCCTGCCAGAACATTAGTACAAAACCAGGCCGTCTGGTAGCTTTCTTGGCAAGTCTTTCTGCACAAGCACAATGTAATCCATAGACTGCATGGGCATTAAGCTACTGCCTACCTAGGCCACTTCTCTCGGCCTGTCTGTGGACCGTTGCAAGAGATGGGTGCTGATTAAAAATGATTTGTGGGAGCAACAACTGGGACCCAGACTTCTGGCACCTGCACATTGGCCATTGGGATCCAGGTGAAAGAGACTGGCTGTGGTACAGGGGTCAGAGACACACTGCTGACAGGGTCTGCATTGGTAGAACATATATAGTCCCTAAGCCCCAGATGGGGAAGGACCCATGAGTCAGGAATAACCCTGCCATGAGGATGTGGAGGGGAGGGGTTTCCTGACCAGGCAAAAGTGTTTGTGGATTCAGCATCAGGAAGGGAGCTGCCTCCGCTCTCTTCTTCCTGCAATAAATATATGTTCCCCTGTTTACTGAGCTTTATTCAGGGCCTCTGCCTGTTTGTGGTGACCCAGCCACAAGAAGAACACAAGGTCATGGAAGCTGTGCTTTCCTGGCCCCTGTTACCATGGTGTTTGAGCACCTCACGCTCTTGCTCATATTTATTCTCTCAACTCCTCTGTGAGGGAGGGAAGTGCTATTAGCCCCATGTTAGAAAGTGGGTGCTGAGGTGAATTGCCGTCTCCAAGCTTACATGGAAGTCTGTGGCCTCGCCAGCCTTGGGCAGGCCTCAGTTAGTTCCCCCCTCTACCTACCTCCTCTACAAGGATGGAATGGCTGGTTCGTCCTGACAAGCCTGGTCCACAAAGCCGAGATCCGGACTGAAGACTGAAATTTCCACAGAGTCTTCAGATCCACAGGTTTGTCCAGCTCACTCTCCAAATGAAGACCCTGTCCTGAAGTTCAGACCCAAACTCTGGCAAGGTTTTTCACTGTAAAAATGAAGAGGAACGAGCCGCAATAAGAGGAAATGGTCTATGAGAACAAAGGACCCGAGAGGGGCCAACTCACCGAGGAGAAATGAAGCTCTCGCTGGCTAAGGAGGATTTGTGGAGAACAATAAAGGCAGCCATGCTTAAAAAATAAAATCAGTCACTGTGCTGGTGGAGGTGTCAGAATACAGCAGTGTAAAGATTACAGGGAGATTAAAGTGAAGCACAATGTAACAAGGGCCCCACCGAATAAAGAAGGGGTGCCAATAAATGTGTCAGATTAAAAGCGACATCAGGCTGCAACGAGACCCTGGAGAGAGAGGAAAGGCGAGCACTTCGGGTGTAAAGAAACGGCTTGTCTTGTGTTGAGCAGATTTGTTTGTTTGTAATTAGAAGAGCCGCCTGTTCCACTTGGCACCCATCGGCTCTGCTTTCCTGCACAGATAACGGCTTGTTAGCTTTGCAGTAAAGCCATGTGCTCCAAGCTATTGGAGAGTGAGAAATTCTGAACTGAGTTCATAGCAATGTAGGACTGGAAGAGACCTCGATAGGTCATTTTATTCTACACGGTTCCTGATGGGTGTTTGTCTAATTTGTTTTTAAAAACCTCCAGTGATGGAGACTCCACAACCTCCCTAGGCAATTTGTTGCAGTGCTTAACCACCCTACCAGTTAGGAAGCTTTTCCTAATGTCCCACCTAAACCTCTCTTGCTGCAATATAAGCCCACTGCTTTTTGTCCTGCTCTCAGAGGATAAGAACAACAACGTTTCTCTTCTTCATAGAGATAGAAATGTAGCCGTGTTAGTCTGGTGTAGCTGAAACAAGATACAGGACTAACAAGATGGTTTATTAGATGATGAGCTTTCGTGGGACAGACCTACTTCCTCAGATCAAATAGTGGAAGAAAATAGTCACAACCATATATGACTGATACAGGATACAAATATGAACAAAGGTTCATTTTTTTTATTTGTATCCTTTGGCATATATGGTTGTGACTATTTTCTTCCACTATTTGATCTGAGGAAGTGGGTCTGGCCCACGAAAGCTCATCATCTAATAAACCATCTTGTTAGTCTTTAAAGTGCTACATAGTCCTCTTCTTCATAGTAACTCTTTATGTATTTGAACACAGTTATGTCTCCCTTCATCCCAATATTGTGTTCTCCAGACTAAACGAACCTGAATTTTTTTCCCAATCTTTTCTGGGAAGTCAAGTTTTCTGCACCTTCATTTGTTTTTTTTAAATAATTTTGCATTTTTGTAACAGTATTGCCGCTTCTTCTCCTATTTAGTTTCTGATCTCCTATAACCCCCTGATCCTTTTCTGCAGTATTCTTTCCTAAGCAGTCAGTTTCTATTTTATATTTGTGCAATTGATTATTCCTTCCTAAGTGGAGTACTTTGCATTTGTCCTATTGACTTTCAACCTGTTAATTTCAGACCATTTTGTCAAGATCATTTTGAATTCTAATCCTGTCTTCCAAAGGATTTGCAATCCCACCCAGCTAGATATTGTCCACACTATGCCATTATCCAAATCACTGATTAAGATCTTGACTAGAATTGGACACAAGATGGATACCAATTGTAATGCTCTTCCAGTTTGACTATGAACCATTGATAACTACTTTCTGAGTATGGTTTTCCAACCAGGGGTGCATCAATTTACAGTAGGTTTACGTAGGCTGTATTTCTCTAGTTTGCTTATCAGGAGGTCGTGTGAGACAGTACCAAAAGCCTTGCTGAGGTCAATAGCTATTATAGCTATGGCTTTCCCCTCCCCCACAGGGCCCCTAAGGGCATGTTTACACTAGGAAATTATATCGAAATAACTACATTTGAAGTAATTCCTGAAATAACATCGAAATAGTGAGTCCCCACTATGGGGGAGCCTCAAAATTAATCTGAGGCTGGCTTCGTTATTTGTGGGCACGCTACCACGACTTAGAGCCCCAGGAGGCACTGGGAAGTAGTTACTTTGAATTAAACTGGGGAGTAGTTATTTCGAAATAGCAACAATGGAGCGTCCACATTACTGCTATTTCGAAATAACTATTTTGAAATTAGTATTATTCCCCAAGGAAAACAGGAGTAGAGATTTTGAAATAGCCAGCCCATTATTTCAAAATAACGGGCTTGGAAGTGTGGACACTCCCCTAACTATTTCAAAATGAGGGGGTTATTTTGAAATAATTCCCTAGGGTAGACCAGGGCTAATTGTTATGACCCTGTCAAAGAAGAACATTAGGTTGGTTTGATGTGATTCATTCTTGGTAAATACACGCTGACTGTTGCTTACCACCTTATTATCTTCTAGATGCTGACAAATTGAGTGTTTTACTATTTGCTCCATTATCTTTCTGGATACCAGAGTTAAACTGGCTAGTCTATACTTTTCTGGTTTGTCATTATTTCCTTTTTATAACTAACTGCATCATTTTTTAGTCCTCGGAGATCTCTCCCATCCTCTATCCATTCTCAAAGATAATTGCAAAAGGCTCAGATTCTTTCATACCATTCTTAAGTATTCTAGGATGTATTTCCTAGGGCCCTTTTGATTTCAAGACCTCTAATTTGTCTAAGTAATTCTTAACTTGTAATTTCTTATTTTAGATTCAGAGTTGACCTCATTCACTGAGGTGTGTTATATTAGTTGTCTGAACACTGCTAACCTTTTTGGTGAAAACTGAAATAAAAAAAGGCATTGCTGCATTTTCTGTCCTTGGTCTTCCTCTTTTATTTTATTGTTACCCTGCATGTCCCCAGTTTGATCTTGTTTTGTGCCTTGACCTTTCTAATTTTGGCCCTACATCCTATTGTTTTTTATTCATTCTTCATACTTTGCCCTAATTTCCATTTTTGTATGACTTTTTTTTTTAGTGTCAGGTCATTGAAGATGTCCTTGTTAAGGCAGGCATGGTCTCTTACCACACTCCTTATCTTCCCTCCACTAGAAATACTAGTGAATAATCACAATTGGCCATAGAATAGACACCACAGAGACTTGGTGGGATAATTTACATGGCTGGAATATTGGTATGGAAGGATATAACTTACTCAGGAAGGACAGGCAGGGGGGAAAAGGAAAGAGGTGTGCCCTTAAGTATCAAAGATTAATACTCTTGTCATGAGGTAGAGATAGAAGTGAGAAGCAGACCTGCTGAAAATCTGTAAGTAAAGATAAAAGGCATAATAAAAACCAATAGCATGGGGCCATTCAAGACCACCTTCAAGCAGGAAGAAGAGGTGGATGAGTCTTTTTTTAAGCAACTAACACAATCTTCCAAAGCACAGGGACTTCGTGATGATGTGGGATTTCCACTACTCAGACATCTGCTGGAAAAATAATACCGCAGAGCACAGATTATCCAAGATCCAAACTAGGTTCCTGAGGGAGATTGTGGAATCTCCATCGCTGGAAAATTTTAAAAGCTGATTAGGCACACACCTTTCTGGGGGACCTAGATAATATTTAGTCCTGCCATGAGTGCCGGGGACTGGACTAGATGATCTCTCGAGGTTCTTTCCAGTCCTAGGATTGGATAATTCTGTGGGTGTGGAAGCCCAAGTCCTCCTGTTAACACCATCCACGCAGTCATGCATTCACCTCCAGCATGCATCTGTCTCTGCCTGGATGCCTATTGATTGAAGGGTCGAGGAGGACACCTATAGTGCCCTCAACTCCCTCGCCCTCATTCCAAGTGTCCCTTCAGATCCACTCAGGGCCAAATATCCCACTATCCTTCATGCCCCCCAAGGGATTGTTGTCAGAGCTGGGTGACACTCATTAATCCTTCTGTAATGTCTGAGGTGAGTCCCTGGCAGGCAGCACATATCCCTCAACAACAGATAGATGCCTGTGTCCCTTAGAAGGACTCATGGACCCCCCACCAGCCTTTGTTTCCTCTTGGGGTTGGGGGCTGTGATCTCTCCAGCTTTGAGGGGACATGGCTTCTTCTCCTTCACCTGCTGCAGTCATCAGGCTCAAATAAAATGCCCTCCATCACATAGAACTGAAAAGGTGAAATTCAGCCTGGTATGTAGGACTCAGGCCTGTGGATGCCAATTATCCCCCACTCAACTCTTCAGCATGGCTACGTCTAGACTGGCCCCCTTTTGCGCCAAAGGCATGCAAAGGAGGCC
>JANRFK010006693.1:67416011-67426431 GCA_030068395.1 Apalone spinifera
AGAGACGGGTGCTCCCTCCCTGGCTTTGTCCGCAGAGCTGGGGACTTGGCAGCAGAGAGAACAGTGGGTAATCACAGGCAAGGAGATGTGGTGGAAGGACACAAATAATTGCTGTTCAGACCCACTTGACGTCAACAAGACAAACTGGGCTAATTTCCCGTGAGCACCCTGACTAGGAATTGAATCTCCTTTTCCTGGGACTCGCTCAGCCATGACAAAAGGCAGCGCGTGGGTATGTGGGGGGGTTCACTTCCCAGCCCCAAAGATCCCGGAAGGAAAGTGTCTTAGGGCTGCTCCTGCAGCCGGAGGGGAGAATGCAGGAGCGGAACTCGGCCTCGCAAGAGGGTCGGGCTTTCTTCTCTGCCTGCACTCGCGGCACAGAGCTAAGCGTGTGCCAGGTCCCCAGAGTCTCTGGAGATGGCCTCGTTCCCTGGTTGCTCAGTGAGGCCCTGGCATTTTGCCCGGCGGCTCAGGGGGTTTCAATAACCTCGATGAAAGGTAACCCATTAGCAGGCTAGGAGCCGGGGGAACTTACTCACTAGCCTCTGCCCAGCAGAACGGACTGTCCCACAACACGGAGAGATCAGAGGTAGCTCCTGGGCCTAAAATCCCCCCTCCACGTGGCTTAGCATCGGCAAGCACACATCAGGGACAAGCGCTCGATCTTACCCAGGAGAGGCGATCCCAGAGCTGGGCAAAATATGGCCTGTGGGCAGACCAGATCTGGCCCACGGATGTGGCGGGGAGCCTCAGACAGGCCGGGCACTGTATGGGAGCTAGCGTTTGAAGAACAGGCAGTGTGCAAAGCACCCCCCACCCCCACCCCCACCCCTACCCCCACCGCGGCTCGTAGCTATTCACACTACACGTGGCTCCTGCAGCCACGGCAGGGGTGAGGCTCCTGAGAAACGTGCTGGGCTGCTGGCCGGGAGTCACCCAGGCAAATCTCCCAGCCAGACCTGCTAAATCAAACTCAGAGGGCACCCTCATCAGCGGCTGGAATTCCTGCTCCTGCGCCTTGCCCCCAGACCGCAGCGCGGCCTAGAGCACACTGCCTGGTGCTGTGGCAGCAATTCAATGGGTCCAGGGCTCCAGCAGTAGCAGCAGCCAGGAACTCGGAGCCCTTTGGCATTGCCGGGCCTCAGGGCAGTTGCCTCTTTGGCTCTGCCCCGCCCCCATCGGTGGGTCTAGTTCCAGCAGCTCTTCTAGCGCAGCAGAACAGTAAGCGCTGATGGGTAATGCAGAGCCCACGAGGCTTTGAACTGTACCGGCCGCCCCCGTGCAGGCTTAGAAAACCCCTTGTAAGCCTCCGGGACACAAGAAGGAGATGGTTGCACCCCCCCACCGGACTAGCTAACCCACCTCTTCGGCGCAGCACAGTCTTCGAAGTCCACTTTGCCTCTCCGCTGCAGGACCAGCGCTGCGCAGGAGAGGGCACCTGGACTAGCAGCCAGCAGCAAAGGAAGAATCGCCCTGGTCTCTGTTCTCTGGCCTCTCTCGTGGCGGCTGGCCGCCGGAGGAAGGAAATGAGATGCAAAAAGCCCCAGGGCCATGTCTGCCTGGCAGTCGGCTTCTCCCAAGGAGGAGGAATTCTGGGATAAAACACAGGCTGCCCCTTACCGGGCCTGGGATAGGACCCCCAGCAGCTACCGTGGAGAATAGAACCAGGAGAGAGCCGGGGCAGGGACGTAGGTGGACAGGAGCAGGTCAGTCCCTCCATCCTGCACAAAACCTGAGCCATCAGACCTGTCACAGGGGCCACCTGCAGGGAGCAAGGGGAGCGAATTGTCCCCAAAGCTACAGACCACTGGTGCAGCCTACGCCTGCTGTGGGATCTGCTGCCTGTGCATGGCCGGGGGGCTGTCTTGGTGCAGAGTCACTGACTGGGCCCCTCCACTGCCCCTTTCTGCTCCTCAGACGTCTCTGCGTGGTCGTTCTGTGGCGCGCTCTCTGATTCGGCCTCTCTGGGCATCTTCTCTAGCCATTGCACAGGTCCCTGGATTTGTCCAGGAGGGACGCAGACCTGAAAATCTCCATCCCATTGGCTCCAGAGGTAGCAAACACCACACCCATTAGCAAGGGGATTGGAACGGGAGGGGCGGATGTGGGGTGTCTAGCACCCCCTCTGTGGAAACGTAGTGAGAGCCGATCTCTAGGTCCACCCGTACCCTCAGCTTGTGCTGCCTCTTAAACCTCTTTCTCAACGCCTTCCCCAATCCGGAGCCTTGAGCCACCTTGAATGCCAGCTGGCAACCAGGTAAACATTGGGCTGACAAGAACATAAGAATGGTCAGATCAATGGTCCATCTAGCCCAGTGTCTTGTCTGCCAACAGTAGCCAATGCCAGATGTCCCAGAGGGAGGGAACAGAACAGGGAATCCTCACGTGATCCCTCCCCTCTCACCCATTTCCAAAGAAACAGAGGCTAAGGACACCATTCCTACCCATCCTGGCTAATAGCCATTAATGGACCTTTCCTCCATGAATCTATCTAGCTCTTTTTTGAAGCCTGTTCCAGTCCTACCCTTCACCACATCCTCTGGCAAGGAGTTCCACAGGGCAAAGGCTGGGAGCTGCTACCCCCAATAAGAAGGGCTCCCACATCCAGACTGTGCCCTGGTGCTCCTCATGCTCCGTGTCCCCCATTTGAAGTGAGCTTCTGCCAACTCTGCCCATGAAGGCTTCAGAACTGAGCCCAGTTTTTATAAACACTGGAATAAATTGCCTAGGGGGGTTGTGGAATCTCCATCACTGGAGATATTTAAGAGCAGGTTGGACAGACACCTGTCAGGGATGATCTAGATGGTGCTTATTCCTGCTGTGAGGGCAGGGGACTGGACTTGATGGCCTCTCGAGCTCCCTTCCAGTTCTAGGATTCTATGTTAAATCAAATCAGATCAAAGTAGCTGAATAGACTCTGACAGGATCTTGTTCCCTGTGTTTAACGTCAATCCTCTCACTGGGTCCTAGGGAAGGTTGCAGGACTCAGGCATCAGTCCATTCATAAATTTACCCAAATACAAATGGTACAAATTGCAAATGACGAAGTTGCCCAGCACGGCCGGTCTTAAAGCCCTTCTTCAAGAGATGCCTTTTTCTGATAACTTAATAGAGAACTGTGGGAGCGGATCTGTTTTTAGTCATCCTTGCCATTGAGAGTACAGAGAGCTCCAGGCTATTCAATTAATTCTGGGCCATAATTATGAATGAGGCTACAATTGTATAAATCACCTTTTTTTAATTTAACTTTCCAAATGGGATTCATAACTCAGGAGTAAGGAAATGAATTTGGACTCTTTCACGGCTCTCTCTCTCCCCGAATACCAGCACTCCAGGGGCAGCTGTCTCCGGGGGCATAATTTGCAAATACTTCTCATTTCAGAGAAATCACAATAATGATATGCTAATGATCATTATTAGAATAATTTCAACCTGCCACCTGTGCAAACAATTCTCGGGCAGTTTTGCCTCATGCAATAAAGAAAAGGTTAAAGTAACCAAACAAGTCAACAAATCTTGGTTGTTGCCTGCTGGATTTACAGCGAAAAGGAAGATTTAAAGAATAAAAACCTAAACACACCCATCTTGTCCTGGATCAGGATGAAAACAACAGAGGAGAGAAAAGATAAAGCTCAAACAATGCACAATACAATGCATTTATTTTGTCACTTTCTTCAGAGGATCTCAAGGAACTTTTCGTGCATTCATTTAGAATTCCAGCACCTAATGTAGGCTATTATAGCCTACGTTATGCACCTTAGGAACCAAGAAGTTAACTATATATAGAATATGATGGGGACTAATTTAGCTATAGCCACTTGAAAGAGATCTTGGAGTCATTGTGGATAATTCTCTGAAAACATCCACTCAGTGGGCAGCGGCAGTCAAAAAAGCAAATAAAATGTGAGGAATCATTAATAAAAGGGACAGAGAATAAGTCAGAGAATATCTTATTGCCTCTATATAAATCCATGGTACGCCCACATCTTGAATACTGCATATAAATGTGGTCGCCGCCTCTTAAAAACGATACACTGGTTTGGAAAAGATTCAGATAAGGGCAACAAAAATGATTAGGGGCTTGGAAAGGGGGCCAATTCAAGAGGGATTAAAAAGACTGGGACTTTTTCAGTTTAGAAAAGAGGAAACTAAGGGGGGATATGATAGAGGTCTAGAAAATCATGACAGATATGGAGAAAATGAATAAGGAAAAGTTATTTTACTTGTTCCCATAAAATAAGAACAAGGGGTCACTGAATGAAATAAATAGGTAGCAGGTTTTAAAAAAACAGAAGGAAGCTTTTCTTCACACAGTGCACAGTCAACCTGTGGAACTCCTTGCCAGAGGATGTTGTGAAAATCAGGACTTGAACAGGGTTTTAAAAAGAGCTAGATAAATTCATGGAGGGATACGTCCATCAATGGCTGTTAGCCAGGATAGGTAGGAATGGTTTCCCTTGCCTCTGTTTTTCTGTGGCTGGAAATGGATGACAGTAGAGGGCCCATTCGATGATTCCCTGTTCTTTTCACTCCCTCTGAAGCATCTGGCATTGGTCACTGTCAGCAGACAGGATACTGGGCTGGATGGACCTTTGGTCTGACCCAGTTTGGCCGCTCTTATGTTCTTAAGTAATCGGCTTTAGAGCCCACAGTGAGCCAATGAAATAACCTAGAAGCCAGCAGTCCTGAGAGACAGGCAGCTTTCTGGGACCACAAAGCCAATCTGCCTGCTTTAGCGAATCATCACAGAATATCATGCAGCACATAACAGACAGACAGATTAGATTAGATGAAATGTAATTGCTCACACAGGCGCTCTGTAGAGACATCAGCACTCCGATGCACGTGCCTGTGAGCGTTCAGGGCCTGATCCCACAGGTGCTGACGTCAGTGGGAGTTTTTTCAGAACTTCGGTTCAAGGCCCGAGTCCGGGTGGGAAGACTTGCATAGTCGCAGAAGCACGGGAGTGTTTTGGTTGAGGGCTAAAGAGGCTAGAGGGAGTCCCGGGCTGATTTGTACAATCGTCACATAATAGCCATTATAATTACACACGATTACTTCTGTGCGTGGGCGCCTGCCTAGCTCTAGAACTCTCATCCAGATTTCCCATTGGAATAAAGTGGAGGGAGCCCTTTGAAAGTCAATTACACTGCAATGGTGTAAAATCAAAGTAAGCGTGGTCAAAACAGCCCATCAACGTCAATGGGAGCCCCACACAGGTGTCTAAGGCCAGACTTATATGGGTGTTGCTCAGTCCCTCGGGGTGAAAAATCCACACCCCTGAGCAATACGGAGACACCGACTTAACCCTCTGTGTAGACAGTGCTGTGTTGACGGGGGGGGTGACAGGGCACTGGCCCTTTAAGGGCAAGGGCTGAGCAAGGGCTAAGAGTGAAGCCCCGGCTGAGGCAGGTCTTGCTATTTAGGGCCCAGCTGGGGGCTATATAATGAAGGACTCCTGGAGGGAGGGGGAGAACTGACTGTGGCTCTGGGCAAAGAGTAGCAGGGACCTGACTGCTAGGGAAGCAGGTCCTCACCCCCCTTGGCCAGGGATGAGTGACTGCAGTTGGCCCCGAGGCAGGGGTTAGATGAAGAATGGCAGTGGGTCGCTGAGGCAAAGGGGATACAGGGAGGACCCTGGAGTACACGCGGAGGAAACAGCACCCCCTGGAAGGGGACGCGGAGAGATGGGATTGGGCACGGCCGGAGGGCCATGTCCCGAAGAGGACGCCGTGCACAAGAGGAACACGGGGAGACACCACCTAAAGGCAGACACCCAGTGAGGCAGGTGAGCTAATTCTCAGGACTGCTGCCTGGAGGCGCCAAGGTGAAGTCAGCCCCGTGACACATGGTGGAGAATGTGGGCATGGATTAATGAGCAGTGCTTCCCACGCCTGCCAGGGTTTGAGAAGGTTCACAGGGGAGATCTGTGTTTTCTTTTGTCCATCTGGCTGGTGCACTTTGTACGTGACTGGCCCCATCCGCCGTGTGACCTCATACGGGCCTTGCCACTAGGCAAGGAGCTTAGACTCCTCCAAAGGGAGGAGAATAAGGACTCGGTCCCCAGGCTCAAAAATCCTTTCCCGGGCTCCCCGGTTGTAATATCACCCCTGGGCCGCTTGAGCCTCCTGTAGGTTTTCACAAGCCAACGACCCAGCCTGGGCCAGTCGCGCCTGCAATTGGGACACACATTGGAGGAGGCCTTGCGAGGCCAAAGGGGTGCTCTCCCAGGTTTCCTTCATTAAGTCCAGCACTCCCCGAGGCCGGCGACCACAGAGGAGTTCAAACGGGGAGAACTGGGTAGACGACTGTGGCTCCTCCCGGATGGCCAATAGCAAGGGCAGCGACAATGGGTCCCACTGCTGCAGTTCCACTGGGGAGAATTTCTGCAACATCCCCTTTAGAGTTCGATTAAATCGCTCTACTAAGACATCTGTCTGCGGGTGGTACACCAAAGTCTGGAGTTTGCGGATGCCCAGGAGTGCACAGACCTCTCGGAGCAACCGGGAGGTAAAATTCATCCCCGGGTCAGTGAGCAGTTCTTGGGGCAGACCTACTCTGGCGAAAACCTTCACCAACTCAGCTGCAAAAGTGCGGGCCGTCGTACTCTGCAGCAGGATAGCCTCTGGGAAGCGAGTTGCATAATCCGCCAGGACCAGAATGTGTGTGAATCCTGCCTTGCTTCTGGGAAGTGGACAGCCAGGTCCACCGGGACACGTTCAGATGGGGTGCCTACTATGGGCCTGAGCACCAGGGAGGCCTGTGGAACCCCCCGACTGGCAGCTCGCTGCCACTCTGGACATGACTGGCAGTCATCTTTCACTTCTTTGTACACCCCGGGCCAGAAGAACCGGGATAGGACTCGGGCCAAGGTTTTGTCCTGGCCCAGGTGTCCAGCAGCGGCGATGTCGTGTGCGTCCCTCAAGACGCTCTCCGATGGCAGAGAGGGACGACTAATTGGGACCGGACCTCTCAGGTCTGTGGGTCCCAGCCCACTCAATACAAGCTGTCGGATACCAATTCAAAATGGGGCCACTGCTCAGCCACCCGGGCATCCATGATGGCCCCGTTGACGCAGGCCACTTGGTCGTAGGCTAACTACCAGGACGTGTCCTCCCATTGGTTCTGGGGAAAGTCCACCTGACAAGCGGGTCCTAGGATGTCTTCCAAGGGCCCCTCTGGCTGGCTCGGACCCTCCGATCCTCCTGCTCCCTCGGTTCGCTCCTCCCCTTCTGCGGCAAGCTCTGCGTCTAAGGGGATGTCCTGAGCGGCAGGGAAAGGGTTGCTGACTCTGCGGATTAGGTCCGTAAATCCTGGCCAGTCTCGGCCCAATATAATGGGGTACGTGAGAGTGAGGTCCACTCCCAACACCACTTCTTCAGTTACACCGGCTCTGGTCAGAGCCACTCGGGTGCGTGGGTAGGTCTTGACATCCCCGTGGATACGCTGGAGCCATAACTCCCCATCGGTCGCTATTGGCAATGGGACTACATCCTCGCAAACCAGAGTCAACGAGAGTCACCACCTCCCGGGCGCCCACAGCTACCAGTACTGTCAGCTTGGGCGGCCCCGACTGACGGGTCCAAGATTCCCCAGTGTACACCTGCCCAAAGTTACAGTCCATTTTCGGACAGTTGCACTGGAGGTGTCTCAGGTGGCCACAGGAGAAACAGGGTCTCATATTCGAGCAAGCTGGCCGGGTAGGAGCCTCCAGGAGTGGGTTCTTTGGGACGCTCCGACTGCTTTTCTGGCAGGGTTCCTGAGGCGGCGATCCCGGGGGTTGGTCGGCCGGCCTCCTTGTATCTGGGTACTAGGCTTTCAGGGCTGCGGCTGGCAATCCGAGTCCCCTCATGTCTCTGGGGGACTTGTGTGGACCACCACCCTTCCCTGGGGAGATGGGCCACAGGCCGCTAGTCCCACCGGCCACTCTGCAGCCAAGTAGTCTTCCATGAGGGTAAAAGCCGCCTGGAGGGTGGCTGGGCGGTGTTGCAGCACCCACTCCCGGTCTCGTGTTGGGAGGGTTTGAAGAAACTGCTCTAAAGTAATTGGATCCACAACTTCCTCAGCAGAATTCCGCTCAGGAATTCCACCACTTCCGGCAACGCCGGTGATGTCCAGGGTGTCTAGGATCGCAGCTTTTACGCGTCCGTAGTCTCGGGCCTCCCCAGTAGGAAGTCCTCGATATGCGGTCTGGAAGGGTCCCACGAGGTAGGGGGCCAGAAGCGTAGCTCATTGCTCCAGCGGCCACAGCCACCTGCTCAAAGGTCTCCAAAAAGGCTTCTGGGTTGTCGTCAGGCCCCATCTTAGCCAGCTGTATGGGTGTGATGGGCCACGGGTAGCCCCAGGGGGTTGTCGGTAGGGTTGGGCCGGTAGAGCGACCAACTTCTGGAACTCGTGTAGCTGGCGTTCCTGCTGTTGAGTAGCCAGCCTTGGCAGGAACTGCTGCTCCTGGGGCACGCTCAGCTGCTGCACCAACTGCTGGTGTTGTTTCTGCTGGCGCTCAGTCCAATGCTTAAAAAAAAATGTTCCAGATCCATTTTCTCTGGATTTATTTATATAGTTTTTTCTTTCTTTCTTTTTAACGAGGTGTGGCTAAACCCTTGCTGCCAGGGGCTGTCTCGGTGCCCACATTCTCCACCACGTGTAAGCGGGTCAGCTCTGGGGGGCGCCTCCCCTTCAGGGTCAGTGGGTGGCCACTCCAAACCACTACATCCAGATCAGTCTCTGGGGGGAATTAACACAGCAGGAGGCCCAGTGGTCCACACCAGCTCTCCACCTCCCCATGCCTTAGCTCCCTTCCTTGAGGTGTAGGGGAGTCTTTTGGCCTCTTCAGTGGTCAGCGCCATACTGGCCAGCTGCCAGGCTTTTTACCTCTCTGGCCCTGCCCCTTGGCTTCCGGCCAGATGGCTCATTAGGGCCAGGCATAGCCCACCAAGGCTCTGGGAGGGGCGTCTCCCTTTTGGGGTCAGTGGGTGGCCACTCCAACCCACTACAGTGGGTTTCTCCCACCGACATAGCTACCGCCTCTCGGGGAGATGGATTAATTACGCTGATGGGAGAGTTCCCATTGGCACGGATAGCAACTATCCGTGAGTGCTACGGCAGCACAGAGGCATCCTGGGCTGGCGAGGGACATTGACAGATAATGGGACTGTTGACAAATGCAAAGTAATGCACACTGGAAAATATCCTCCCAGCCGAACATATAAAATGATGGGGACTAAATTAGCTGTCACTACTGGAGAGAAAGATCTCGGAGTCTTTGAGGATAGTTGTCTGAAAACATCCCCTCTGTTTGCAGCACAGTCAAAAAAGCAATCAGAATATTAGGAATCATTAAAAAAGGGATAGAGAATAGGACAGAGAATATCATTTTGCCTCTATATAAAATCGTGGTTCGCCCACATCTTGAATACTGTGCACAGATGGGGTCGCCAACTCCCAAAAAAGATACATTGGCATTGGAAAAGGTTCAGGAAAGGGTAACAAAAATGATTAGGTGTTTGGAACAGGTCCCGTATGAAGAGAGATTAAAAAAACTGGGACTTTTCAGCTGAGAAAAGAGGAAACTAAGAGGGGATATGATGGAGGTCTATAAAATCATGACCAGTGCACAGAGGTTTCTCCCACTGACATAGCTACCACCTCTCGGGAAGCCTGGATGATCGAGATACAAAAGGAGCACTTAAAGACGATAAAAGTCATTGTGGAGAAACTAAATGAATTCTTTGCTTCAGTCTTCACAGCTGAGCTGTTAGGGAGATTCCCAAACCTGACCTGTCCTTTGCAGATGACAAATCTGAGGACTTGTCACAGGTTGAAGTGTCATTACAGGAGGTTTTGGAACTAATTGATAAATTTAACAGTAACAAGTCACCGGGACCAGATGGCATTCACCCAAGAGTTCTGAAAGAACTCCAATGTGAAATTGCAGAACTATTAACTCTGGTTTGTAACCTATCCTTTAAATCAGCATCTGTACCCAATGACTAGAAGAAAGCTAATGTAACGCCCATATTTAAAAAGGGCTCTAGAGGCGATCCCGGCAGTTACAGACTGGTTAGTCTAACATCAGTACCGGGCAAATTAGTTGAAACAATAGTAAAGAATAAAATTGTCAGATGCATAGAAGAACATAATTTGTTGGGCAAAAGTCAAAATCAGGGCTTGACAATCTACCCTTGGCGAGTAGATTACATCCCGGAAGAGTCGGGTTTTGGGCGATCTGCACATGCGCAGAACGCTGGACAGCGCGGCTGGCAAGCGGGGCTCGTCGCAGCTCGGCGAGCCCTAGTCAACATGGTTTCTGTAAAAGGAAATCATGTCTTACTAATCTATTAGAGTTCTTTGAAGGGGTCAGCAAATATGGACAAGGGGGATCCAGTAGAAATAGTGTACT
Source organism: Apalone spinifera (assembly GCA_030068395.1). Lineage (NCBI taxonomy): Eukaryota > Metazoa > Chordata > Testudines > Trionychidae > Apalone > Apalone spinifera. The sequence continues at coordinate 67,426,411 of JANRFK010006693.1, forward strand.
TAGATTTCCGGAAAGCCTTTG
>JANRFK010006693.1:67427918-67442148 GCA_030068395.1 Apalone spinifera
TTCACTCCCTCTGGATGCATTGGCCACAGACTGGACATGGAGCTAGATGGACCTTTGGTCTGACCCATTGTGGCCATTCATATGCTCGGGGAGAGGCTTAGCTCCAGGGCCCCAGAAGGGGCAGAGCCTCAGAGGAGGCAGGGTTGGGGCTATCCTCCCGCCCCCCCATCCAGCCCTCAGCACCACCCGCGGCTCCAGCACTGCTGATGCACTGTTTTAAGTGTAAACCTGCCACAGAAGCAGGATTAAGCTGTTATTTACATCCGGAATCCGGAGTCCACCACCCTGCAAAGACTCGTGCCTGCACTGGACTTCGAGCGAGCACCTGGATCCGTCACAGTCAATGGAGCCACCCTGGTGCTTTGAGTGAAAGCCCTTCCTTAGGACTTGCTTATTCTAAGCCACAGAAGCAATTTAAAAAAGGTAAAAACAATTCCCTGCAAATCCATCGCCCCATGCCCTCCATGGGCAACCCGATCTGCCGCGAAAGCCAAGTGTTGTTTGCATGACTGCACACACAACACAACCGGGGGTGAAACCCTGGCTCCAGTGTGTCAATGGCACAATTCCCACTGATTTGAATGGGGCCAGAATGTTGCCCAAAATAGGCGCCCAATCCAAAGCACAAGGTATAGGCGTGAAAGAATACCCCTCCCCCCCTTGTATTCCTTACCCTCTCTAGTGAGCGCTGGTATAACACGTGTTTGCACCGTGCCTTTGTGACATCACACGGTTTTCCGGAGTGCCCCACGTCTATGTTGCACGCACAGTTTTTATACAGCACACTTGTGGGTGGGAGTCTGAGTGCGGAAGGGAGCTTGGACAGGGGCTGGACTCGATGACATCCTGAGGTTTCTTCAGCCCTAGGATTCAGGGAAGGTCTTGGGGTGCCAAATCTTCACGCTGCTCCCCACTAGTGGCTCCTTGTGCCCGCTGGAGGTGCAGTGAGGGGACTTGGTGTACGGCTCCCGTCTCGCCCTGAGCACTGCCTGCGGGAGGACGTGGCATGCAGACTCCCCTGGCTATGCCTCTGATAGGAACAGCAGACATGGGGAGCCGCTTGTGGGAAGCCATCCAAAAATGGGCACCCCCCAGATTCAGGAATAGGCGCCGCCTCCCACATTCTTCTGCCCCGAGTACCCTCCTGCATCCAAACACCTCCCCAGAGCCCATGCCCCTCACCCCCTCCCACACCTCCAACCTATACAATTTTGTCATGTCGGGGAATGTAACCCTGCTTTTCCCATTTATTCTCTGGTTTCTATAACACATTTTCATACAACACGCAGTTTTCTAGGAATGTAACTACCGTGTTATGTAAGGGTTTCATGTATTGGAATGACCTGTGTTTAAAGTCTACTGGGTAAGTTATTTGAAAACTCATAACTTGCTGCTCAATATTGTCCCGGTGAAATACATGTGGCAACTTTTTCTGTCAGCCCATGTGGTTTTATTCACAGTTCCAGATTTCCCAGCCCTGCCCAAACAGATGCCTGCAAACAGATCTGCCCTAACTAAAGGAAAATCTGCTTGCCTTAACTTACATTTTAGCAGTAAACAGAGTCCTCAAGCAGTAAGAGAAATAGAAAAAGCTCAAACTGGGGTGCCAAAGCTATTTTTTGTCCCCTAGTGCCAACTGGAAATCTCTTTCCGGTGGAGGGTGGGAATGAAAGTATTTAAAAAAAAAAAAAAAAAAGTAACCCCCCCACCCCCAAAGTCACCCCTTTTGGGCTCCCTGCCTGCTGCTGTAATTGCACCAGAAGAGAAAAAGGAACCAGGCGTGGTGGGGTGAGGTCCTGATCTGAGTTTGGGCCAGTAATGCACTGGTGCATGCCGTGAGAGATGTGGCTTTGATCTAATAGAGTTTGTGGCGTTGAGGGTTAGTAAACATCTTGTCTTGATTATTGTCACACGCTAGGCCGCCCCTCAGGCTTACAGCCCTGTCATCATCGGGGCTGCCGGCCCGTGCACCTTCCCTCCCCCCATGCTCTCTCCCAGTCTACTCCTCGTTTGGCACCAAGTCTGTGGCCCATTTAAGAGCTCACTCAGTTCAGTCTCTCCAGGCACTATGAAATGGTCACAAGGTTGGAGGGGGACCCGGGCCCGCCCTCACGCCGGGTCCCGTCCCAGGACTCTAAAGGCAGCAAAGTGCTGCTGCAGCCTGGTTGGTGGGGACTCCCCCGTAACTCACCAACCCTCGGGACTCGGATGAGGCGCCGCCATTGCCTTCCGCCCCTGTCCTGGGTCTCTTCCTCCTCCGCGCCAAACCGCGTCACCGGGCTCGCCTCTCCTGCGCCGTGCTGTGTCGCCTCCTCCGGCGCCGGGCTCCTCTCTCCCGCGCCGCGCCGCATCGCCTCCTCCGGCGCCGGGCTCCTCTCTCCCGCGCCGTGCCGCGTCGCCACCTCTGGCACCGGGCTCCTCTCTCCTGCGCCATGCTCACCCCTCACTACTCCCCCCCCCCAGGAGTCCTTTGAAGGGCCCACCTTCCCGGGCCCCACCCCTCACACCTGGTCACCAATCCATGATGTTACCACTTGGCATATCGCCTCCTCCTGTCCGTCAGATAGCCTTACCCATGCCGTCGGGTAGGGACGGCTGTCCCCATGGACACACTTCATCCATACTGGCACCCCTGCGGGCTCCGGCCGGGGCACCAGCGAGGCCCGGACCATGGTTTGGCCACAGCCCAAGTCCACCAACGCCCACACCGCCTGTCCTTCTACGACCAGCTTCGCCAGTACCTTTCCATTTCCCCGTGGCCGGGCCCTCGAGCGCGGGGCTACAACCTGCCCGAACGAACAATCCATAAAAGGACAGTCGCGTCGAAAGTGGCCCTCTTGGCTGCACTCGTAGCATGCCCCCCTACTACTGAGCCCCAAACCCGGCTGGTCCGCAGGCTCTTCCTTCCCGGGGGCCTTGTTGCCTTTCTGCCCCTCCTCCAGGGCCCGTCCCTCCTGGGCGCTATATATTCTCAGCCTACCCTCACGGCCCCCTCTGGGCCTTGCCCTCGGCTGCTGCGCGGGGCGCTGGCCCTGTCCCTTCTCCCGGTTCTGGGGCCCTTCTCCGGCTCCCTCTGCGGCCATGTATGCCTCCATTAAGATGAGGGAGTCGATCAGGGTTGAGGGCTGTTGACGGCGCACCCACTTGGGGGGTCATTCGGGAGAATCTGGAGGAACTGCTCCAGCACTATCATATCGACCAGTTGAGCACTAGTCCGTTTTTCGGGTTCCAGCCATCTACAGCATGCTTCCCACAGCCTCTGAGCGACCGCCCGAGGGCGCGCCCCGGCTGGGTAATGCTCTTGCCTAAATTTCTGCCTAAATGTCTCGGGGGGTCACCCCGATTTGACCTAGGATGGCTTCCTTCACCTTATAGTAGTTAAGTGCCTCCCGGGGGTCTAAGCTCCGGTAGGCCAGCTGGGCGGCCCCCAGGAAATAGGGCACCAGCAAGGTGGCCCAGTGATCCTCGGGCCACTGGGCCACCGTAGCCACCCACTCGAAAGTCTCTAAATAGGTCTCGGGGTCGTCCTGGGGCCCCATTTTCATCAATCGTATAGGCAATTGGGGAACACTCTCCTGCCCCCTGCCTCCTCCAGCCCTTGCTAGGACAGCTCCCTAATGGAGCCATGTCTCCCTCTGAGCTTGTTGCTGCTCTGCTAGCTCCCTAACTAATTGTCTCTGCTGCTTCTGTTGCTGAGCAGCTAGTTGCTGCAGTAATTGGATCTGCAGCTGCTGGTGTTGGCGTTGCTGTTCGGCCAGCCAGGCCCACACCTCCTTAGCTTCCATAACCACGGAAAGGGGTGGGGTGTGGGGGGTTTTTTTAAACCCGCCCTACACCCTAGGGCCGGGGACCACAGATGCCCACATTCTCCACCATCTGTCAAGGGCTAGGCCGCCCCTCAGGCTTACAGCCCTGTCATCATTGGGGCTGTTGGCCCGTGCACCTTCCCTCCACCCGTGCTCTCTCCCAGTCTACTCCCCGATCGGCACCAAGTCCGTGGCCCGTTTAAGAGCTCACTCAGTATCAGTATCTCCAGGCACTATGAAATGGTCACGAGGTAGGAGGGGGACCCGGGCCCGCCCTCACGCCGGGTCCCGACCCAGGACCCTAAAAGCAGCAAAGCGCTGCTGCTGCCTGGTTGGTGGGGACTCCCTCGTAACTCACCAAACCTCGGGACTCGGATGAGGCGCCGCCGCTGCCTTCTGCTCCCGTCCTGGGTCTCTTCCTCCTCCACGCCGAACCGCGTCACCTCCTCCACCGCCGGGCTCGCCTCTCCCGCGCCATGCTGCGTAGCCTCCTCTGGCGTCGGGCTCGCCTCTCCCGCGCCGAGCCGCATCGCCTCCTCCACCGCCGGGCTCCTCTCTCCTGCGCCGAGCCGTGTCGCCTCCTCTGCCGCTGGGCTTCTCTCTCCCGTGCCATGCTCACCCCTCACTATTCACCCCCTCCGGGTGTCCTTTGAAGGGCCCGCCTTCCCGGGGCCCCACCCCCTCACACCCGGTTGCCAATCCATGATGTCACCCGGGGGGGAGGGGTCCTTCCCGGTGTCATCCCCGGCTATCCCAGTACAGCCGGGGCAAGTCCGCCGGGGTGCTGCCCGCAGGCAGCCATACTCCCATCTCCCGGCACTGTCTGCCACCGCGGCTTGCACTGTGGCAGCCCCGCCGGTGCTTCCCTTGCCCTTTGCAGGCTCCGGAGTACGGGGCGCCGTGAGTTCCTGAGCCACAGCAACCGGCGCCCCGTCACAATTATGTTGTAACCCTGTCTGGCTTTTCTGCCTCATTCCTTGCCCTCACATCCAAGCGCTCTCTTTGTCATTGATAAACGTGTTCTCCTGCTTGTTCTAATCCAGTGTGTTTAAAGGAAAGCGTCTGGGTTGATATTGAAGGGAATAAAATGCCAGTTTATTATCTCAAAGATAATCAATATTGGTCCTGTCCTGGAAAGGGTGGGCGATATGGGCAGGGCTGCCGACAGAGGGGAGCAATTGCCCAGGGCCCTGGTGATCGAAAAGGGTCTGCGGCTCCTGGCCGCCGCCTCTGTTATGTGGCAGCGGTGGTGGCAGGGTATGGTACTCCATGCGGCTCTGAGAACTGGAGAGGACAGGGTGGTGTGGAAGGCTGGCTGCTCTGGCCCCGCCCCTTCCACCCAAGGCCCCGCCCCTTCCAGAAGGGTTGAGTCACCCCTCCACACCACGCCCTCTGTACCCTTCTGGGGGTGTTTTGGGCCACCCTGCCGTATAACCCAGGCTGATGAGCGCCACTGTGGCTGCGCAGGGAAAGGCAGCCTGTGGCTGGCATGCTGGAAGGCTCTTTGTGAGCAGCCCCAGGTGGGACCTTGCATCAGCCGGGCACGGTAAGACACCAGGCTTGCAGAGCAGGGGACAGGCATGATGTACGTGCCTGGAACACAGCAGCTGGCATGCTATGTGGGAGCCGCGTCAGGGCCTTTCAATGGTGCACAAGGCCGCTAAGGAACCTTGCAGGCTAGAAGTGGCAGCACTGAAACGGCCCCAGAGGGTTTATGCAGAGTCTTCCCCATGAAGTTTGGCCACGAGGCTTTTAAGAGCGGCCTCCAGGGCAGCCACGTGCGCCGGAATTCAAGGCCTCCCATCTCCGAGAGCTACAGCAGCCGGGGCCCTGTTCCCCCTGCATCCCCCCTGTGCCGGCAAGGGAAGCCGGAGAGAGGCCCAGCAGGGGGACTCCGTCGTCACAAGAGTGTTCTGTAGCAGACCTTCCCCAGGGAGCATGAGTGGGTGTTGCACAGTTTGGTGGCACAACAGCGTGGGAGCAGAGCAGCAGGCTGCATTGGCTGCTCTCCCAAAATTCAGTAGTAGCCAGAAGGGGGACATTAAAACAAGCCAAAGAAAGTTTTTCTTCACGCAGCGCACAGTCAACCTGTGGAACTCCTTGCCAGAGGATGTGGTGAAGACCAGGACTTTAACAGGGTTAAAAAAAGAGCTAGATAGCCATTGATGGATCAAACCTCCATGAATCTTAGCCAGGATAAGTAGGAATGGTGTCCCTAGCCTCTGTTTGTCTGGAAATGGATGACAGGAGAGGGATCATGTGAGGATTCCCTGTTGTGTTCCCTCCCTCTGGGACATCTGGAATTGGCCACTGTCGGCAGACAGGATACTGGGCTAGATGGACCTTTGGTCTGACCCAGTAGGCCATTCTTATGTTCTTATTAGTAACCACGCTGTCAATTTATATCCTATAGCTGGGGTAACATTGGGATGGGAACTAACTGAGACCCTCGGTCTGACCTAAACACCCCAACCTTTGGGTCCATGCTGTGCAGCCCCTATCTGATTACAACACCATCCGTACGGCATATCGGTGCTTGTGGAGAGCTCTGTCTGCTAGAAAAATCACTGTGGTTCTGCTGTGCAGCCAAGGACGGGATTCCAGGAGCCCACCCAAGGTATCCGTATATTGTGCACGTTGTAACAGCTTGAGAAGACAGCGCGTTTCTCTAACAAGCTGGGTCCTTAGGCAGAGAAGTCGTTACAAAGATGTGTCAACTGCGGCTGGCATTCCAGTCAGGCGCACACAGACCGACTTCCTACGGCCTCCTCCGGATTCTTCCCTCCTACATCCACTGCTCCTCCCTTCTAGTGCCAAGCCATACTTCGTCCGGTGTCCCGCCTCTTCCAGGGGGGTGGGAAGAGGAAAAGGGAGGAGTCACAGAAGCAGAGATCAAATGACGATGCAGAAACACTGGCTATTCAACCCAGTAAGGCGGTAGATTTCTGACGTTCCTTCCCCCTCTGGAATGGGCCAGATTTGACCAATCTCCCTGCAAAAAACAGTGATTTGTAATCTGCATGATGGGCCAAATTTTCCAGATTGGCCTATCTCTGCAGATTCTAATCAACATTATTGAGAGTACCTCACATGGACCAAATGGCACCCATTTAACAACCTGATTCATTTCTCCCCCTCTTTGGCTGTTTGTCAATAGGGCTATGTCTAGACGGCAGGTTTCTTTCGGAAGAAGCTTTTGATTTTTGTTCAAAAGAACATGATTGCAGTGTGGACGTAAGTGACGTTTTTACGGAAAACCCACCATTTTTCTAAAAAAACTCTGTAGTGTAGACATTTTGCATTTCACTCAGCTTCACACAGAGAAATGAAATTCCTTGGTTTCCCTCTTGTTTCTAGTGTTTTTTCCTTGCTGGGTTCCCAGTGCTAGCACACTGTTGGGTTGTTTGAGTTTCTAGCTCCACAGGGAAATGTTTTATTGGAAATGAAACAAAGAGACAAAACAAAACAATTTTCTTGTCCTTTAAAACACTCACACTTACAGCTGGCAACTTTGATAATTATCTGAGGTGTTAAAAATACTTTTATGGAAACGAAGATTTGGGCTTAAATGAGCTGACAATAAATAATTGGATAACAACTCTGGTTACTAATTATCTAGGATCATAGGGCTAGATCCTCAACCGTTGTTCTTCACTAACTTAGCAGATCTAGATTTTTAAGCAAGTGCCCATGATCTGCCCCTTAGTATGATTCATACAAGGAGATAAAAATTACACAGGGAACATGTTCAATGGGTGATACAATTCTAATTGCAAAGATACACAGTTTCCAGCCACATTGCTTTTGTCTACTCCCAGGTAACAGGCATAAATAAAAATGACTTTTTTGTGTGCAATGTAGTGGTAGCCACGTTGGCCGCAGGGTGAGGTAATATCTACAGTAGGTAGTTGAGGTAATATCGTTTACTGGACCAACTTCTGTTGCTGAAAGGTCCAAGTCTGAGCTACACAGAGGTCTTAGAATCATGGAATCATAGATTCCTAGGGGTGGAAGAGACCTCAGGAGTCATCAAGTTCAGCTCCCTGCCCAAGGCAGGACCAATCCCAACTAAATCAACCCAGCCAGGGCCTTGTCAAGCCGGGACTTAAAAACCTCTAGGGATGGAGATTCCACCCCCTCCCTAGGGAACCCAGCCCAGTGCTTCCCCACCCTCCTAGGGAAATAGCTTTTCCTAATCTCCAATCTAGACCTCCCCCACTGCAACTTGAGACCATTGCTCCTCGTCCTGCCATCTATCTCTACTGAGAACAGCCTCTCTCCATCCTTTTTGGAACCCCCCTTCAGGTAGTTGCAGGCTGCTATCAAATCCCCCCTCACTCTTCTCTTCTGCAGACTAAAGAAGCCAAAATCCCTCAGCCTCTCCTTGTAGGTCATGTGCTCCAGCTCCCGATCTCTTCAATGCATCCACATCCTTTCTGTAATAGGGAGCCCAGAATTAGATTTAATACTCCAGATGTGGCCTCACCAATGCTGAATAAAGGGGAGTAACCATTTCCCTAGACCAGCTAGCAATGCTCCTACTAATGCACCCTTATACGCCATCTTCTTAACGGCTGGGAGAGGAAGCAATTTGATTGTCTCACCTAGGATTTTATGTCACTTAAAATGCAAATAGGACACAGAGTCCTTTCATTTCATTTTGTAAAAGAAAATCAGTAGATTTTAAAGCAAAGTTAAATTGATTTAAAAACCAATGTTTTTGGTTATCCTATTGGAAAAGAGAAATAATCAGCGCTAAAATGAGATGTGACCATAGTCTTCGTGCCAAGCTAAAAGAAAAAGTTTTTTACTTAACGTTCCAAATTTGCACTCTGAGCCAAGTCAACAAACATTCATGTCTGAATCTAACAGTTCCAGTTGAACGCTCAGGCCCAAGAAATCTCTGAAAAGAATCTAATCTCAATAAATATCCAGCGTAGTTTCTGTATCCAAGTGAATCAGCTAAACCATGCGACTTTGGGGTTCTTATATAAATTCCCATGCAAACTATTCCCATACCCTTCCCATTAGCCAAAGGTGAACAATACACAGTCATCTGAGGGATAGCTGGGTTAATCTGTAACTTAAAAAAAACCTTAAAAAATAAGTGGTCCTGTAGCACCTTAGGGCAAGTGTAGACTAGGAAATTATTTTGAAATAATTAAATTCAAAATAATAACTCCCGAAATAACTATTTTGAAATAAGCTTATTCCCCAAGGGAAGCAGGAGTTCAGATTTCGAAATAAGCAGCCCGTTATTTCAAAATTACAGGCTTAGTAGTGTGGACACTCTGCTTATTATTTTGAAGTAAGGGAGGTTATTTTGAAATAACTCCCTAGTGTAGACCAGGGCTTAGAGAATAATATATATAGATATAGATATATAAAAATATAGATATAGTATCATGAGCTTTCATGGGCACAACCCACTTCTTCAGATGAGTGGAGCAAAAGGCACAGAATCCCCAAAATTTAAAGCAGAAAAAGAGGGAAGGTGTGGAGGAGGGGGGAAAAAATTATTATGGTGTCCAGGCTAACTGGACTAACAGAGTGGGTTGTAAACAATAGTGTTATCCAAGGACATTGAATTTAAAAAATCATGAGCATTAAAAAGAATAGATATATGCAGCTTCGGTATAATGCATAAGTGTTTTAGGCCACGTCTACATTAGGAGACTGTTTCGAAATTAGTAAATTGGACTTAACTCCCGATTTAACAAAATCGGACTAGCAAGTGCACACTACGGGATAGCCTTGAAATGAGTCCGAGACAGGTTCCGTTAATGTGGACACACCACCTCAGACTTAGAGCCCCAGGAAGCACTGGGGAGTAATTCGTTCAAATGACTCTGGGGAGTCGTTATTTCGAAATAGCAGCCCTGGCACGTCCATACTGCCGCTATGTCGAAATAGTTATTTCGGAATTCGCGTTACTCCTGATGAAAAGGAGAAGTACAGATTTTGAATTAAGCGGCCCATTATTTTGAAATAACGGGCTTGGTCGTGTGGATGCTCCGCTTATAAATTCGACCTTGGGGGGGGTTATTTCAAAATAAAGTTCTCGTGTAGATCAGGAATTACCGTTGTGGCCTAAGGACAATATTGGCATGTGAAAATTCACCTTCCATATTCCAATGCCAGCTGTAACTCTGATCTATGTGCAATAACATGTCTTTATCATTGACCAAGTATATAATTATTGATTGAGATTGCTACACAAAACGTTCATCCACAAACCGGGCGGTTTGACCTAAAACTAAAACATTAATACTCAAGCATGATTAAAGTGCAGCTGTACAGTTGAATACAACTCAGTACCAGCGGCGAGGAGTCCTGTGGCACCTTATAGACTAACCGAAGTGTAGGAGCATAAGCTTTCGTGGGCAAAGACCCACTTCGTCAGATGCATGCATCTGACGAAGTGGGTCTTTGCCCACGAAAGCTTATGCTCCTACACTTCGGTTAGTCTATAAGGTGCCACAGGACTCCTCGCCGCTTTTGCAGGTTCAGACTAACACGGCTACCCCTCTGATACTTAACTCAGTACCAGTAGATCATGTCAATCAAACATTTCCCCCTCCGACAATTCCCCAATCCTGCAAACCTCCTCCTTTTCCCCTTTTTAAAGGACTTTGGTTAAAACTTGGTTAACATTAACGTTCCAATCTGTAAGTAGCTACAGGGGAATGTTCAGGGTAGCAGAGAAAGATATCGCCTGATTCAACATCTGGAATTTGAAGCTAGATCAATTCTGGGTGGAAATAAGATACAGATTGGTAACAGAGGAATTAACCTTTGGGACAACTGACCAAGTGTCGCGGTGGATTCTCCATCACCGGCAATTTATAACCCAAGAGTAGATGAGTTCAAAAGTGATCCGTACAAGGAAATATTTCAGGACAGTTCTACGTCCTGCGTGATGCAGGACATTGGGCTCAATGATCATATTGATCCTTTGTGATCTTGGAATCTATGAATGGATGAAATGAGAGTTTTGTAACATGGCCTAAAGAGCATCAGCTTAAGGGAAACTGAGGCAGATCATGCCGCTCCTGGCCTCTAGGGGCTGATAAAGGGGTGATGCCTCCAACTCCTTTACAGGATGTTTCAGAAAGCCTCCTGACAGCAGTTATGGTACCATCTGAGGGAGCCCGTCCAGAACCAAATGTCAGCTTAGCCCCGAAGTATGAAGGCTTGCATCCTTTCCAACCGCCTTGTCATGCTGGCTGACTTGTGAGGCCATCACAAAACCACCTGAAAGGTGGCGCTTGTGGTTGATCAAGGTTTTGTGAGGAGGGGGAGGAGTCTGACCACACCCAAATCGCCAAGTGAAACTCCAGAGGCGGGACGTGAGCCTAATGCAAATCCACCACTGCGAAAACACCCTGCGCGCTCCAAACACCAACCTCGCTCTAATTATTATGCGTGGGTGATGTTTTTCCCCTCTTGGACTGGCTGGCTCGAAACCAATCTGTGCTCAACGCCAGTGCAATTTACATCTGATCAAATATGCTTTGCTTTCGAGCCCTCGTTAGTCTCGTTTAAACAGATCTACGCATTTCCCCTGGTCCAAGGCCTGTGTGGCTTTGGGGTTTTGTTTTCTATAAGATGCTGGCCTTGGCCTTCCCTAGCTTTGGAGAGAGCTGATAGATGAAGATCTCAGAGCATTTGTTACGTACAAGAGCAGAATCCATTTGTAATTCCCTTCCTTTCCCCGACCCCATGTACAATTAAGATGCAGACCTAGTGCTCCCAAGATAAAACAGCGGCTCGGGCTATCACTAGGGAAGAAAGATTACCGACAGGGGGGAATCAATACATTGACAATTCCAAGCTGACAGCTGCTCCTCCTCCTTCCAAGTAAGTTTGTGCAATGGCAACAACAAAAAGTCGCCTTCTCGGTGACTGCTTTCAGGGTGTGGGTGTACTCCATGCCCTAAATTCCTACGAACTGCAACGGGCTGATGGAAGTACAAATCTAACCATGCAGCCCCTGTCAGAGCTGGGCCTTTTCTTCTTTGTTAAATTAAGGAGCCCCCCAGGTCAAGCAAAGACATTTGAGCTCTCTTGACCTCTGGTCAACGTTTTTCTCCCACATTCAGGGATGGTCTAGACGGTACTGGGTCCAGCTGTGAGGGCAGGGGACTGGACTTGATGACCTCTCGAGGTCCCTTCCAGTCCTAGTATTCTGTGGTTCATTTTCTGCCTAACTCCAGCTATTGTACAAGCTGTAGCCATGTTAGTCAAGCCAGACATTTTTCAGATGCTCACTGGAAAATCAGTGCAGTGATGTGAGGGAAAAAGACACCTTGCGGTCACTGTTCCTCGTAAGTTGGGCGCTTGTGCAGCCACTCAGGAGAGATCCAGATGCCGCCCAGCTTATCAGCCAAGCGCCCACTGCTAGGTTTTGTGTTTCTCCTGGTGGTGCACATGCACTCATGCCTTGGCTCACAGAGAAAAAAATTATTCCGCACGTGGATAGAATAATGCACACATGGATGATGGAACATTGATTATAGGTGATTCTACGGAATGGTACCGGCTAGGCCATCTGGAGCAACATGAGCACATCGGGTGCTAATCTGGTATTGGAAGCCAATGGGAGGGAGGAAGAGAAACTTCAGGCTTTCAAGCGAATTTAGAATGCTGTATAGGGAGGCTGATGCACGGAGGCGGAGAGATTCGGGGTCACTTGCTCCTCTCCCTGGTTTGCCGGTTGGTTTGTACTGAAGATGCTCAAAAATATTTGATAAAGCCACTGCCCTCGCTGTGTCCCCAAGTTCCCCCACCACTAGCAGGTACAGGTAGAGTCTCTCTTTGGCAAGGTCTTTCCATCATACAAATGACTAACAATATTGACACTGCAAGTAAGATTCTCCCCCACCCCCACCCCCGCCATACACACACACATTCAAAAAACAAATCTGAAACAAGCAAATGGCCACGCGTAGCACAAAGAGGGATTTTTCACCTTCATCCCCTGGAAAAGCCACCAGTAACCCGCTGCGTAGGTGACAAAAACATACAGAACAATCCATGCAACACCTTTGATCCATTCCAAATGCCACTCAGGTTTCATCTCCATTGATGTCAGGAAGAAGTTTTTTTGAACCCATTCATCATGCTCTACAATTAACGTTATTGCAGGAGAAGGTGACCGCTGATGCATCATGTATTGGAAGCTAAGAGGTAGGACCAGAAAATGGCCTTATTTGGGAAGGTAAATTCTATTTACCTAGCATATGGCACCATTCCTTTTCCCAGATCTGTCTTCTCTTTGGGACACTGGGTCCCACATTTAAACTCTGTTCATTTGAGAACTGACCCGACGCCCATCGATCTCAAAGGAATGGCTCCAAAATACTTCTGGAGTCCGGATCCAATGCCTGCGGTTTCCAGGGCAGGTTTGTAAAATGCACTCCAGCCACGCACATTCAGGGGAGATTTTTTTTCCCCTCTAAATAATTAATCCTACTGAACCGTGAAATAGATTAAATGTTGGGCACTCAGAAACCATTATGGCATTTAATCCAATCTGAGATAATAGCAAACACATTGATAAGTCCAGGCAAAAGCAGGTCTGCATATCTGCTCTGCAGATGGGAAAAGAGAACTCAACTAAAACCACAACGAGGGTGACTTGCTTCCTTTGTGAATCATGCCTGGCACAATTGAGTGTGGAGAGACGCGTTATTGTCTCGCCAAAGCAACTGGAAGGAGCGAAGTTAAAATTACAAATGAAAAATATTGTGATATTTATATACAAATCCAGTCCGGCACAGCTGTTCATATATAACGATCAGCACACCGTTAAAACCACAATGAAAATCTGTCGCCATTCTGCATTTGAATGGTACATGAGAAAAATTAATCTATGGCCAGGACTAAAATAAAGGGGCATAGCTCAAAGCTCGTTAAAGAGTTTGACTGTGAACAGTGTTAAACAACCCTTTGCCATATGCTTGGCATCGTCTCTTAACCTTTCTGCTTTCACACCTTTCTAGCTAGTTGCTGCAGCAGGGACATAATGAGAGAAGGTTTTAGAATCTTTTTTGGAGATGATTTTTGTTTAAATTACTGCAAAACGTGGTAGAGGTTGAATCTCTCTAGTCCAGCACCCTCGGGACCTGATCGGCACTGACCAGAGAATTTGCTGAACTACAGGAGGTCAATATTGTCTAGCAGCATTATTAACACTTCCCCTGCTTTCTGGGCTCTGAGAAGACATTTAGGGGTAAATCAGAGCTAAATCACAGCACAGACACTGAGAGCCAGGACTTAGGGCTCTAAACAAACTGTATGGGACTTCGGGAAACTTGGCCATGCCTGTGATAAGTGGACATCCGGCTCACTAAAATCTTGCCGGACCAGAGTGTGCCGGAATAGAGAGGTTCAATGTGTAGTTTTGCTTTGAGGACAGTTCT
>JANRFK010006693.1:67442248-67452637 GCA_030068395.1 Apalone spinifera
ACACTAATTTTTAGGGCTGATTCATTTCAACCAGGCTTTGTACCAAAGTTCCAGAGAGGCTGGGTTTTGGGGGAGAGGTAGAGGGGCTTGTTTATATCTATTTTAAGAACTTACATGACCTCTCCCTAAAGTTTTATCTCACCGATGCACCTCTCCTCACAACACCTGCATGGAGAACAGTTGTGCCCAATTTTGCAGGTGGAGAACTGAGAACTGAGTTATAAAGAGATTGGCCCATGGCCGCAGAAGAAATCTGACAGAGCTGGGACTTGAACCCAGGTCTCGCAAGTTCCTCCTCCCTATCTTGCTTAAGCAGACAGCCTGGGCTTAGAAATGAGCCCTGGATTTGGCGGCTTTCCAGATGACAGCAGCCCTGAAAGGTTTGCCAACCATTCCTTCTGCTGAAGGGGTCTCCTCTAGTGATGGAAAGCCAATGCAGCTGCAGGGGAGCGGGCAGGGAGACATGCTGTATCTCAGTACCCTGCCTGGTCCCCAGCTGGCTCCGGAGTCCATATGGAAGATCAAGGGCAAGAGCAGCATTCTGGCTGCATCCTGGCCCCCCAGCCATCCCATGATGGGTGGAAAGGTGGCTCCTTCCTCCTCCCTTGGGTCCATGAAATCATTATTTGTAGCTGAGGTTGTGATCCCCTTCCCTCATGCCTGAGTGAACTCCCTACCGGCCTACGTAGTACTCGTCACCGTAGCAGTGGCATGTCTTAAAAGCATGCCTCTGCTCCCACTAAGCCCATGGGAATCTCACTTGGGTTGGAGCAGGCTTAGCCCTGAAGTCTTACGATGCTTTGGGGCTAAGAATAGGAATTGGCCACTGTGTGCCTGACTAACATCCCCATTCACTATTGCTTTGAGACAACAGGGTGCCATGCTCCACCCCAGAGATGGCTGCAGCACAGTTGTTCTTCAGCAGTAATACTCCCCCCTTTGTAGAGAGTCCACATAAAGCCTAATGCATCCCTCAAACTAAGAGAATACACTACATACATCCTCTCACACTGTATGGGGCACCCCACTGCGTAGCGGCACATTCCCCCATGTGTCCAAGGGGCTTGGGAAGGGCAACAGCTATATATAAATGTTAGAAATGTGCATCTGCGAGTCTGTTTGTTCAAGAACTCCTCCGAAATAGCAAGAGCTAGAACCATGGTGTCCAACCAGTTGTGAAACAGTGGCTACTGCTCTATAGCAAACTAGCCACACTCAACCGAGGAAATAGCCACACTGTTTAAGCCAACTAGCCACACTCAACCGGCCAAATAGCCACATGTAGCTAGTGGCTAGCATGCTGGACACCACGGAGCTAGAACTGCCAAATTTGGCCTACTGCTTCCTCTTCTCCAAACTTAAAGCAAGGTCAGGGTTTGATTGTGCCAGGAGAACAGGAAGTGCCAGAAATGGGACTGTTTTCCAGAACATGGAAAGGCAGGGGCAGAGAGGAGGGGCGTGATACTCACAGTGACCACCGGGGGCAGCACGTGCAGGGGAGAGCTAACCTGCAGAAAGACCACTGCAGGCAGCTATACCACCAAGGGAGTGGCCAGCTGGGGATGGGGCTCACCATATTGCCTCCCACCTGACCGGGTAAGCGGAGGTCCCCCTACCCAGGATACAGCCCCCGCCAGCTCCCCTACCCTGGGAGAGGAAGGAGAGACCCTCCACTGCCACCTCTGCATCCCCTGGCCTCCTGCCCTGAAGGACCCAGGCAGCGCTGTATAAACACAGGTCACGAAGACCCTCTTGTGATGTCCTAGAATGTGGCCTGATTCTGAGAGTTGAGAAGCTTTGCAGCACCTATTGAAGTCAGGCTCTGAAGGTAACTCTCCTTCTAAGAAACAACTAAACAAAGAGATCCGGCTAGGACCAACCCCTACCTTGGGTCAGTGCCCCACAACTGGTGTCCGGAGACTGCTGTAATTTTCAAACCCGTCCACTTGACAGCCTCCCTCCCAGCCTGTGGGAGATGCCAGCTTGAGCTGTATCTCTGTAGGGCCAAGTTTTTGACACGAGGTAAGTTTTGATCGACTGTCTCCCTTCGTACGTACTCAGCTAAACAGGTGATTTGATTGGACGATGGTGGCGGCGGCGGCTGTTGTTGTGATGAGTTAATTTGCCACTCACCTTGTTGAACACCGCTGCAGCCGGGGCCACATGTGTGTCACGGCAGACAGTGACAAGCCTGGGGATCTCTCCTGGAGGAAGAGAAGAATTGCTTTTCCATTTCTTCTCGAGTCCTGGTCAGCAAACCCTGCTGCTGTTGCAGCCAAAAGCAGACCTTTGGGATCCTGTGAATTAAGCCATAGACCAGTGGTCACCAACCAGTCAATCGGGATCTAATGGTAGATCTTGGAGCCTCTGACAGGTGATCCTGACAGGTTTGGCCAAGAGGTTATCAAGTGCCAGCACATCAGCTGCCCCTCCCCACATTGCTGCTCATCTCTTGCCCTTTGCCTTGCTGCTGCCCCTCCTGCTTTCTGTGCAGCGCAGGGGAGCGAGAGGAGGGTGCTGATGTCAAGGTGCCTCCTCCCACTCTGTATCCTTTCTCTATACAGTGGAGAGGGAGCACAACAGGACTTGGGATAGAGTTTGCTGGCTCTTTTAGAGAGTGGTCCAGGGCCAGGGCAGAGGAGAGCCTTTCTAAGCCCCACTGCACCACCACCCTGGAGCCACCTGAGGTAAGCAGGGCCCAGCTGAAGCCCACGTCCCAAACTCCTACCACAGTGTGACCGTGCCCACGGGCCACTATGTCCGTGTCTTCTGTTGGGGAAGGGTAACGTCCCTGGCGTTACGGCCGCCCTTCGCAACCAAAATCAGCGTCGCCAGTTAATCCTTCCGATTTGCCATGACGGTGCCACACTCCCCGCCGCAACGGGGGAGGGGAAAGGGGGGCTTGGGGTTAACCTGGTGAGCACTAGTTAAATCAAAACATACATTAGATTATATGTGCAGCAGATGGGCGGAGGGGAAGTGATTTGATAGGTCTAGTGGCGGACATGAGATGAGCGCATAAGCCAATGAACTATGAAGGTTACACAGGATCTCCACCCATCGCCAATTAAACATGTTATACAAATAATTATTCCTAACAAGCTAAATAAGCCAACATAAACAAAGGCATGTTCATGGTCATTTCATTGGCCGGAAATATAATGCATTTACTGTGGAGGTGAGATTGCCTTGGGTCGGCGTGGCCTTTGGGGTCCAAGCTTATTTTCTAGGAATAAAGCAGACAATGAAAAACAATCCCCGCGCGGTTGTTTGGTACCGGCCTTATCAAAATGAGGCCCTTTTGGAATGTGGTTGCCAGGATGACCAGGGTCAAGTTAACTGCTGTCTGTGTGCTTCCCTGGCCTGGCCTAATCATTTAGGATTTGAGTTCAGTTCTCAGCAAGATACCATGGATTGCCTCACTTTACCCCTACAGAGACCACTGCCATAGATCAATGTCAATAGTGTTCACGTGCAAGGAACAAATGGAGAAGTGCAACTGTAGCTGGGCACTGTCCCATTGAGTGGCACCCAGGCCACTTACAGAGAGAATAATGTATCTACTCTACAGCCTTAGCCGAGAGCCAGCTGGCTTTTAGCTCCTACAGTAGAGGCTCTTGCACTAACCCTTCCTTTGTGAGGTATGGAAGAACCGTTCTCCGTTCTCAAGCTACTCATTGTCCCTTTGTTATGGCCTCACCTGTTTCCTGACTGATCTGGTTCTATTTTGTGATCATGTACACTTGTTGTGTATGTGTTTCCTGATCAGCAGCTGGGGCTAACCACCTGCAGTGACGTCTCGGTGTCTCTTCTTTCACTCCTAAAACACACACAGGAGACAAGCCGTTTAGTGATCCTTTGGCAAAGCTGATGTTTTGGAATCACATTAGCAGGAACATCAATGGGATAAGAACGCTGGTAAATAAGTTGTCCTGGCAGTGAAGTAATTGAAGGGCGTTTTCTAGGGTATTTGTCATGGTAGCTGGTGCTGTATGACGGGAACAGAACCCTGCTGTAGTAAGCATCTGAACTCCCCCAGGACTGAGAACACTTTAACCTGCCCGGGCACTCATTAATGGATCTCAAAGTCACCGTGTTTCTGGCCAATTCCACAAGCCAAATACCCAGAGAAGCGTTGGAACCTAACTTCATTTACAAGTTTGATTCCTATCACAAAGGTACGAATAAAGACATTGGCTAGCTAGCACACTGCCATCCAGATCCTAATGACTTAACCAACTAAGCAATGGGTACTTAGGAGAAGGGGAGGGAAGAAGGGGAAAAATAGTGAATTAGAGTGTTCAAGTTACAAGAAGCTGATTTGCACCTTCTCTATTTATTCTTGGATCTGGACTTTTAATACTCCAGTCATCTGAAGAAGTGGCTTGTGCCCACGAAAGCTCATGATACCATCTACATGTTTTGTTAGTCTTTAAGATGCTGCTAGAGTATTTATTGTTTAAGTTCCCCCAGGATAGTATTTTTGGACCTCAGATGGATTAACCATATTTCTAAAATTTGTGTCGGTTTCACGATGCCAACTTCTGACTTCACCCAGGGTGTATTTCTCAGACAGAAGGGTTTTTTTCCCCCAGTAATGCAATGTTCTTCATTAGTTCATCTTCAAACAATGGACCAAGGTCATCAACATTAATTCTAACCAAAAGAATATGTTTGACAGTGTCTGCATTATTGACTATTCTCTTAACTCCAACGCTTGTTCTACTTACCTGTGTGGTCCTAGTAAGTAGTACTTCACACAACACACAGTCAACCTGTGGAACTCATTGCTGGGGATGTTGTGAGGCCCAAAAGTATAACTGGGTTCAGAAGAGAATTAGCTACGTTCATGGAAGGTAAGCCCATCAATGACTTTTAGACAAGAGGTACAACCCCATTCTCTGGGGGTCTAGAAGCTAGGACTGGATGACTGCGGAGGATCGCTCGATAATTGCCCTGTTCTGTTCAGTCCCTCAGAAGCTTTTGGCACCAGCCACCATCAGAAGAGAGATAATGGTCTTCCCACTCCATCCTCTGTCGGTGAGCCTGTGTTTGCATCAGATGCTGCATTATGAAGAATTTGCTCCAAGTGTATAAGATCGTGAGACCGGCCGCACGGGGCAAAGGGTGCAGACCTAAAGAAAAGCCCTTTGTGAGCTCAAAAGCTTGTTTCTTTCCCCCAACAGAAGTTGGTCCCATAAAAGGGACCAATATAGCTAAAACTACACAGCCTGCCTCATGTGAAGCCCTATCTTTTTTGGATCAGCTTCCATTGGTGAGAAACAAGCTTTCCAGCTTACACAAAGCTCTTCTGAAGAGAACCAAACACCACCTCCTACATCACATCCCTCAAATCACATGTAGGTCCTTACTTGATCCCACCAAAAATGTCAGGCCTAAAGTGACACCGTCTTCAGGTACGTACGGGTGGGTAACAGACAGTCTTGCAACTTGATGTACGATGGTGTGATCGGGCATTTGCTATCACAATGAGACTTTGTACTTAAACTCTTTCATTCAAAGATTTCAAATCCCTTCGGCTGTGTCTAGGCTACATGGCTCCATAGATTAGGGTTGTAGGCATAGGGAAATGAAGCGGCGATTTAAATAATCGCCGCTTCATTTAAATTTAAATGGCTGCCGCGCTGAGCCGACAAACAGCTGTTCAGCTTTTTGTCAGCTCAGTGCGCTAGTCAAAACGCTCCGCGGTCGACATCAAAGCTCTTTGTTGACCGCCCCCTTATTCCTCGTGGGATGAGGTTTACCGGGATGGTCCACAAAGGGCTTTGATGTCGACCGCAGAGCGTCCAGACTAGCACGCTGAGCCGACAAACAGCTGATCAGCTGTTTGTCGGCTCAGCGCGGCAGCCATTTAAATTTAAATGAAGCGGCAATTATTTAAATCGCTGCTTCATTTCCCTTTGCCCAGTAAACAAATCTACATGGCTCCGTCGACGGAGCCATGTAGTGTAGACATACCCTTCTGTCTAAATGAATGGCTGTCCCTGTCCGTAACTCACCGGACAAGTTGCCCTCAAACACCCATATACATGTGCGCCCTTGTTCCCCAACGTTTGTCTGTTTTGTGAAGTGATCAGGAGGCAAGGAATGACTTTTCCTGTGTGACTGACTAGTGTCTAACCCGATAAGGCCTCTGAATGTGGTTTCTGAGTTCTATTGCACTATACAGCCGGTCTCTGAGTTGCGAACGGTCAAGTTACAACTGTTCGCATTTAAGACCAAAGCTCCCATGGAGTGGTCATAAAGGCAGTCCCCGAGTTAAGAACGTGACCCATGCTTATGAACAGCGCGGTCGCTATTTAACTCAATGGGGATCCGAGTTACAAATAGATCAAGTTACGGCCAAGTGTTACGTAACTCGTTCGTAACTCGGAGAGGCTGTAAATATTACATCATAACCTCATTAGATCAGAGATCTTCACTGCAGTGTCTGAGTCAAATTCAGGTATCTAACACTCTTACGAAATGCAACATCCGCTGCATTTAAAGATAACGAAACCTGACATTGCAGAGATGTTTCCCGTAGGCTCCTTGAAGCAAAAACTGTCACTTATTCTCTGCTCAGTGCCCATCATGTTAGGACTTGATGGAGCTGCAGAGAAGTCTAGAGGTTTCAAGCCGTCAGAGGGGAGCAGGTCTGGAACAGGCTTCTGAGCAGATTACTGGGGGCAAAAAACCTAACTGGCATTAAGACTGAGTTCAGTAAATGTATGGAGGGGATGGAATGAGGAGATTGCTTGCGATAGCATATAGGCCATCTGCAGCTGCTAGTAGCAAAGATCCCCAGTACTCAGTGATGGGACACCAGGAGTATGTCTACCCAGCAGGGCAAAAGTCGAATTAAGCTACGCAACTTCAGCTACGGCAGTTGCATAGTTGAAGTCGAAATAGCTTCATTCGGCTTTTGGCGCTGTCTACTCAGCAGGAAGTCAAAGGAAGAACACTCTTCCTCCAGCTTCCCTTCCACCTCGTGAAATGAGGATTGCTAGGAGTCGGAGTAAGAAGTCCTCCAGTTCACCATGATTTCAAAATAAAGGCTTGCAGTGTGGACGGGCTCTTTGTTATTTCAGAATAACGCCAGTTATCCGGAATTAACGCTGCTCTGTAGACATACCCTAGATGGGGGAAGACTCTGAGGGTACGTCTACTCTAGTCCCCTAGTTCAAACTAGGGAGGCTAATGAGGGTGACCGAAATTGCTAATGAAGCGCGGGATTTAAATATCCCACGCTTGATTAGCATAGTCCCGTATAGTCGCCATTTTGGAAACTGACTAGCCCGAAGTAACTGCCCACATTTACACGCGGCAGAGAAGCGGGATTCCGAGAAACCCCTTAGTTCAAATTAACTGTTACTCCTCATGAGGTTTAACAGTTAATTTGAACTAAGGGGTTCATCTCAGAATTTTGCTTTTCTGCCGCATATAGACGCGGGCAGTTACTTCGGGCTAGTCAGTTTCCAA
Source organism: Apalone spinifera (assembly GCA_030068395.1). Classification (NCBI taxonomy): domain Eukaryota; kingdom Metazoa; phylum Chordata; order Testudines; family Trionychidae; genus Apalone; species Apalone spinifera. The sequence continues at coordinate 67,449,731 of JANRFK010006693.1, forward strand.
AATGGCGAGCGGCTGGGACTATGCTAATCAAGCACAGGATATTTAAATCCTGTGCTTCATTAGCGATTTTGGTTGCCCTCATTAGCCTCCCTAGTACGAACTAGAGGGCTAGTGTAGACGTACCCTGAGTTACTACAGGTTGAACCTCTGGTCTGGGTCTCCCTGGGAGGACCACAGAGCCCCTGGACCCAGGAGCCCTGGCAGGGAGCAGCTGGCCATGGAGTCTTGGCCACAGAGCCTGAGGATCCTGATGATCTGCTGACAGACCTCAAGAAATCCCAGAGACTGTCAGCAGAGGAGCCAACCTCCCCTGGTCTGGCAAACTCCCTCCTGCGGGAGAAGTCAGGTCCTGAGGGTGCCGGACTAGGGAAGTCCAACCTGTACGGAGAATTCTTTCCTGGTGTCTGTCAGTTGGGTCTTGCAGGGTCTAACTGATCATCGTATGTGAGGTCAGGAAGGAATTTTCCACCAGGTCAGGTTAGCAGAGTCGCTGGGAGTTTTTTGCTTTCTTCTGCAACATGGGATACGGTCACTTGCACATTTAAACTAGTGTCAGCAATGGATTCTCTTGAACTTAATATCAGGGGTGGGGAACTTATGACCCATCTGGATCCAGCCCCTGGCTTACTTTGATCCAGTCCATGGCAAGGCGTGGGACTCCCTTCTCCCACCCCCCACAGTGGGGCAAGCCAGAGCTAATGCTCCAGCCCCACAGCAAGTCTCTGAGCTTCAGTGTCCCTTCCAAGCACCCCATGAGGGGCTGGAGTCTGAGTGAGATGAGAGTCTCTCTGTTTGTTGTTGCTGCTGCTATTTGCTTCTCAGCTGGGAGCCAGGTCAGTGAGGGTTTTGTTTTATTTTAACTTCTCCCTTGTGTGTGGCCCCCGACTGATTTTTCTGTGGGTCAGTGGCCCCCAACCGGAAAAAGATTCCCCACCCCTGCTTTAAATCATGATTTGAGGCCTTCCGTAACTCAGCCAGAGTTTAGGGGAGCGGGTGGGCAATATGTAGGAGGTGAGACCAGAGGATCACGATGGTCCCTTCTGGCCTCCACATCTCTGAGCTCTCTAGGGCTTGGTCTAACCCGCAGGATTTTTGCGCAAGACGCTTTTTGCAGAAGAGATCGTCTGCAAAAACTTCTTGCGCAAAAGCGCGTCCACACCTCAAAAGCACATTGCAAAAGCGATGTGCTTTGGCGCAAGAGAGCATCCACACTGCATGGATGCTCTTGCTCAAGAAAGCTCATTCACAGAATGGCCATCAGAGCACCTGTGCTTTCTAAGAGAGGCTCTTTTTGTGCAAGAAACCTCTGCGGAGCATCCACACCTGTCTTTTTGTGCAAGAGCTGTAACGCAAAAAGGAGTTACTCCTCGTGGGGAGAGGAATAACCCTACCGGCAAAAGCCCTCTGTCCCGTCAATTTACTGTGGTTTTTTTATTTTGCACAACGATGTGCTTGAGGTGTGGACGCTCTGCTGGGTTTTACGCAAAAACCTTGTAGTGTAGACATGGGCAGTCATAATAGTGACTCTGGTAATGCCTAGACTAACAACCCCAAACCGCCAGTGGTGCTTAGTGCTCTAAAGCCACTTCCCAGTGCTTAGTCAAGGGCCAGGTGATTCTGCGTGACTCCGATTTCAGACACGCGGGAGTTATTTTCATTTTCTTGGAGCATCGTTTACCCTCGTGTATGCCGCTAATAAACGTAGTCTCCCAGGATCGGCAGCCCTGTTTGCTTTCGCTTAGAGATGGCTCGTCTTATTTAAACAAAACAACATGCTCATTTTCATGGCACATTTCCTTCATCCACGCTTACTCTGTTCGGTCCATACATCATGGGCGTTTACGTTGTTTCGCCATTGAATCTGAACTTTGAAATGGGTGAAATTAAGGCCCTTTCGCAGTCGTTTATCTTTCCAATTACTTCTATTTCTTTTTATGAAGCATATTTTCCTTCACAGGTGGTTGCTTTTATTACCTTGTTATCAAGGCAACCATTTTATTTCCTTTATTTTTTCTAGTGCATTTACTGTCTCCTACATCTTTTGCATGTATAAACAACCCTGCCTGGAAGGCATCTGGACACTGGGAAGGTGTGCAAGAAATGATGATGCTCAAGTCAGAGCTTTCACCCACCCGGACCCACTTGCAATTAATTTAGGAGGCATTCCTCAGCCAGCGGATTTATCATTCTGCAGCCACAAAACCACAAGGCGTTTGGATTAGGTTCTATGCATCTCAAACAGGCCATACAATCTTAAAAAGAAATGCATGTTTTATAATCAGTTAAATAAGACAGGTCAGAGTGCCGGTGCTGTAAATCTTTCATTTGCAGATAGATTGAAAAGATTTGAACTGTTTACCTTAGCAAGGAGAGCAATAAGGTGCAACATGATAAATGTAGACCGAACAGTGAATAATATTGACAAGGAAGGACTGGCACTCCTGATTACATGGTTTGTTTGTTTTTTTCTAACATAAGAAAAAGGAGATATTTAATAAAACTGAAAGGAAGCCAATTTAGAAACAATAAAAGGAAATACCATATACGTGATTAGCCGATGGAACTCACTGCCACAAGATATTGTCGATGTGACTATCTAGAGTTCCGTAGGTTTTAAAAAAGGGACATTTATATGAATAATGAGAACCACCAGAATTATAACAACAAGGCTTTAAAAAAACCGCAAGGGTGAAATACCACCCCCATTTTGGGTTGGAGAGGAATAAAGGAGCTCAGAGCGGCCGATGGGGAGGTAGGGGAAACAAATGTATTTATTTATTTTTATCTAAAAAAATTTATTAAATAATAAATGTATGAAATAATAAATAAATTTATTTATTTCTATCTAAAAAAATAAAAATAAAAAGGAGTCATATAAAAAATGGAAAGTAGGACAAATTACAAAGG
>JANRFK010006693.1:67458835-67495028 GCA_030068395.1 Apalone spinifera
ATACTTTTAACGGAAAAACTTTTCCGTTAAAAGCATTTGCAGAAAATCATGCCCATCTAGATGGAGCCACAGAGAATTGCTTTCCCGGGATTCAGTGCAGTACAGTGGGGGTTAGCCCACAGGAGTTCAGCCAAACTAAAAAACAAAGAAAATAAGCTGATGGTGTGTATCTGTAAACATTCCCTGTTCTACTTACATCTCTGTTGTTCCAAGGTACAGGTGTCTCTTCTTAGACCTGGATATTTCTGGGAAACCCATGCCTTATGATTGCTTTGCCCAGTTCTCTCCCAGCTCCTGCCCTGACTCTCACACAAAGGGAACTGAAAGAGGCAAAACTTATTTCAAAAATCTTTCCCTCTTCCCATTGGCTCTCCTGGCTCTATGCTAACATTTCCTGGATACTCATTGTTCTGGCTTTCTCTCTTTAGGTAGTTGTGACGTAGTGAGGGTGTTGTCCACTGTTGTAGTCCTGTGTTTACTCTGTTGTTACATTCACGGTTTGCTGTGCTGTGTGTGATTCCTACTATCCTAGGCTGCACTTCAGTGATTGTGTGCGCGTGCCTCAGTTTCCCCCGGGCACTGCAGCGCTCTCTGCGTGAGAAGGGGAAGGCTGGCTGTGACTCACTGTGTAAGTATGTTCAGTCTCTCATGTCCTGAGGACCAGGTGACACAAATAACACTTTGGACCTGGAAGCAGGACAAAGGAGAGGTGGGGCTGAAACCAGGTTGGGGGCTGAGTCAGTCTCAGCTGGGTTAGGATAAGAGAGGGGGCTTAGAGCAGGGAAAGCGGGGAGAAGGGCCCAGAACCCTTTTTCCCCAAGAGGAATAAGTCTGGCTGCTCTTGTTCACTGTGCTAACATCGATCCTATGCTGCGCTGTGACCCTGAGAACCAATAAACCTTCTGTTCTACTTGCTGGCTGAGTCTCACATCCGGCTGCAGATGAGGGTGAAGGGCTCCGGGAATCCCTGACTCTCCATGACAGTACTGAATGCTGGGATGTTGACAAAAGGGTAGTACCCTTCCTGTCCATCACACAGGTCATCCAACCTCGCCACAAAATCCAGCACGCAGCTCAGAAATGGTATTTGGCATTTGTTTGTAGCCCAAGTTTGTTTTCCCCTGACTCCTTTCAGGCAAGTCTCTGGGTCTGCGCTGTAGTTCCCCATCTGTAAAATAGGGAAAATACACCATTGCTTTCATCCCTTGTGGGTGTCACCTATTTAGACTGCAGTCTCCTTGGACACTGTCTCTTTCATGTGTTTGTACAGCACCTTGCACATTAGGGGCCACAACTGCAGCTGTGGCTTCTGAACATAAGAATGGCCACACTGGGTCAGACCACAGGTCCATCTAGCCCAGTGTCCTGTCTTCCACAGTGGCCAATGGGGAGTGAACAGAACAGGGAATCATCACATGATCCCTCCCCTGTCGCCCATTCCCAGCCTCTGACAAACAGAGGCTAGGGACATCATTCCTAACCATCCTAACCTCCATGAATTTATCTAGTTCTTTTTTGAACCCTGTTACAGTCCTGGTCTTCACAACATCCTCTGGCAAGGAGTTCCACAGGTTGGCTGTGCGTTATGTAAAGAAAAATGTCTTTTTGTTTTTTTTAAGCCTGCTAGCTATTCATTTCATTTGGTGACCCCTAGTTCTTATATTATGGGAAAAAGTAAACAACTTTTCCTTATTCACTTTTTTCCACACCACTTTTTCAGTCATGATTTTATCGATCTCTCTCACATCCCCCCTTAATCTTCTCTTTTTCTAAGCTGAAAAGTCCCAGTCTTTTTAATCTCTCTTCATATGGGATCCGTTCCAAACCCTTAAACATTTTTGTTGCCTTTGTATCACCATTGGAAAAGGTTCAGAAAAAGTATAAACATGTCTCTCATAATCAGTAGAGTGTTGCTAACCACGTGAAGTTTTGCTGTGGGAACCTTGAACAAAAAGGGCAATTTAAGGGCTAAAATTGTTCTCGCAGAGCCCTGAGAAAAAGGACTTGGCAAAACTTCACATATTCTTCCTCAAAAACCTTTCTCAGCCAGTCTGGCATCTCCAGTCAATTGCATCATCAGAAATTTGTTTATCTTTTGGAAGCTACTGTGATACAGCTTTTGTGTTCCCCAGGTGACATCTGTCTCTCTTTAGATTTACTTCTGAAGCGTGTATTCAGTTTGATTCCTTCAGCATAGTTTCCTGATTAATTGATTTAGAGCAAACATAAAACTGCTTTTTTTGGATGTATGAGAGCAAAAAGTACCCAAGTACCTAAAAGGGTGTTACAAGGAGGAAAATTGTTCTCCTTCGCCTCTGAGAATAGGCCAAGAAGCAATGGGCTTAAATTGCAGCGAGGCAAGTTTAGGTTGGACATTAGAAAAAACTTCCTGTTAGGGTGGTTAAACACTGGATTTAATTACCTACAGAGCTTGTGGAATCTCCATCCCTGGGGATATTTAAGAGCAAGGTAGACATCTATCAGGGATGATCTAGCTGGTGCTTGGTCCTGCCATGAGAGCAGGGGTCTGGACTTGATGACCTCTCAAGGTCCCTTCCAGTTCTAGGGTTCGATGATTCTATGACGAATTCATATTCCAGAGCTGAGGAACAAGCATCTGGTCAATAGACTGACCAGTGTACACCACATCCCTCTGCTCAATGGTGTCAGAACTACACAGGTGTGTGGTGTGAACCTGACACTAACAGATTCTCTGTGGGCTCAGGAGGTAGAGGGCTGTGTCTGAGCGAAGCAGCTTAGTTCGGCTCCTGCTGTCTTGAAGACCCAAGTGACCGTGGTTTTCCTCACGGGGCTGTCTGTGATGTTTGGAGCTGTGCTTTGGCGGGGGTTCCCAACCATTTTTTTTTTCTGAGCCTCCTCCGCTTGCTATACAAATTCCACCGCTCTGCCATGCCACAAAAATTGTTTTCTGCACACCCTGTAGGACAGGGCTGGGGAACCTTAGGCCCGGGGCTGCCTGGATCTGCCCCCCCCCCCAATTCTCAAGGCCCCCACAGCACTGGGGAACCCATGCTGGTGCTCCAGCCCCTCCCCTGCTGGCTGCCTCACCGCAGGGATGGAGCCCACCCACCACCACTACTACCACCGGGCTCTGGTGCATGAGGAGAATGCAGGGAGTATCCTTCTCCTTCTCAATGGGCAGCCACAACAGTAAGGGGTTTTTTTACTCATTTGTGTGTGTCCCCAGACTGATTTTTTTTTCTGAGGGTCAGTGGTCCCTGACCCAAAAACGGTTCCCCACCCCTCTAGTAGAATATAGTCAGGGCCAGTGTTAGGCGGTAGCAAAGCAGGACAATTGTCCAGGGACCCATGCCAAGAAGGGTGTCTGAAAGCTAAGTTGCTCAGGCTTTGACTTCAGCCCCAGCATGTCTAATGCCGGCCCCTCTCTGGTTTATTTGGTTTGTGGCCCTTCCGGGGACCCACACCCCGTCTGAGTATTACTGTGTTGGCGGGGGACAGAGCTAGCAGTCAGTCAGCACCTACTTATAGAATGGGGTGGCACACTTAGACTCTCATGCTACATCTAGACTGCATCCCTCTGTCGACAGAGGGATGCAAATCAAGCACATGGAAATTGCTAATGAAGCAGAGATTTAAATATTCTGCACGTCATCAGCATAAACATGGCTGCCGCTTTTTTTCTGAAACAGAGCTTTTTCGAAAAAAAAAATGAGGTTTACAGGATCTGTCAAAAAAGGGTTTATTTTCGACAAAGCCGCATCTAGACTGCTCTTTTTGTTTAAAAAAAAAAAAAAAGCTCCGTTTCGGAAAAAAGTGGCGGCCATGCTTATGCGAATGAAGCATGGGATATTTAAATCCCTGCTTCCTTAGCAATTTCGATGTGCTTGATTTACAGATGTGCTCGATGTGCAGTGAGGTGTAGTCTAGACACACCCTGAGATTGCTGAATGGTGACACTGATGCTTACCCCTATGGGTGTAGACAGAGCTTCGATGGTCAACGGCCCATTCTTGCTTCACCACATATTAACACAACAGTATGAGAGATGTTCTCTTCCCCCAAGGTGCGGCCAGCCAGGATCCGGGACCCTTCTAATGGTCCTGAGAGCTGGCCCTGAAGGAAACAGGGCAGATCTGTTCTTCACTCGCTGGGCCCAGCGTAATTTTGCTACAAGGCTTGAGAAGAGTAGCACTGAGTACTAATTAATGTTATTAATCAGGGCAGGCTGGTGAGTTGCAGGTCAATGTATTACTCTATTCCTATAATTATTCCTAACGGCCTTATTAAGGATCACCGCCTCTAAAGGATTTGAAACAAAATACAGGACTATGTAGCACTTTAAAGACTAACAAGATGGTTTATTAGGTGATGAGCTTTCGTGGGCCAGACCCACTTCCTCAGATGAAGTAGTGGGTCTGGCCCACGAAAGCTCATCACCTAATAAACCATCTTGTTAGTCTTTAAAGTGCTGCATAGTCCTGTATTTTGTTTCAGCTACACCAGACTAACACGGCTACATTTCTATCACTATTCTAAAGGATTTGTACAGCGAATGTACCGATGATTAGAACAAAGACAGTCCTTTCCCCAGACAGCTCATAGTTTATGATGATGACAAGAAATAGCAGGTAACAGACAGAGTCAGGGGACAGGCAACAGAAAATATGGGGCATTATTTTGCATACAAGTCTAGTTTCAGTGACTGAACAACTGATTTCCGTGGGCCCACTTGTGGAGTATGGTACTATTCACTGTGACTAGAGGGAGCCCTCAGTATAGCTAGTCGGCTGGGCACGGATATGTCTAGTGACAACGATTCTGGAACTGCATGATGTCATCGCCCGGCGCCGGTCGCGGCTCCCCCTCCCTACCTCGGCGCGTGTCGGGCGCCTCACCGGCCGGCAGAGTGCGGGGCCGCGGCGCCCCGTCACACCGGGGATTAGCAAATACCTGTTAAATGACTTCGTTACCACATGAACGACTCTTTCCCAGGGTTGGTGTTCTGCTAACAGCTGGGACAGGTTTTTTCAATGTTACGTTCACTAGCTCCTCTCCAGCGCCAGGGGACAGGGACAGGAAGAGGCAGATGGGTGGACGTTAAAGGTACATCTAGACTACAGGCTTTTGTCGACAGATACAACAAAGAGCGTCTAGACGACATCCAGTTCTGTGGACAAAGCAAGCCGCTTTGTTGACAGAAAGTGTAGACGCAAAGGACAGTGTAGATGCAATAACGCCTTCTGTCGACAGAACTCTGTCAACAAAAGGAGTTATTCCCCGTAGAATGAGGTTTACCGCCGTCGACAAAACTGCCGAGTTCAAACTCGGCGGTAGTGTAGACTCAGGTATAGTTTTGTCAACAAAAGTCCACTTTTGTCGACAAAACCCTGTAGTCTAGACACACCCTAAGACTCAGAGGTGCCCTAAATTTTCAGGTGCCCTGCACAACGGCGTATTCTGAGTAAGGATAAGGACGGCCCTGCCTCGCAGCTACTCTCAGGTCACCCACTCATTCTTCGCAGGACAGGTGTGTTTTGTAGCTGGCTCTGACACGAGCCCGCCATTTTGACTGGTTATGCTAGGCACGTTTGTTCTCCGTGAACAGCCCGCACACTGCTGCAAACCCCGGAGCTGCCATTTCCGTGGGTCACAACTGCAGTTTGCCGAGGACTGTTCTTTTCAAAGAGACATGAATGTGGTATTACCTGAAGCAGATGGTGCACGTATCGTATGCTCCTATTTATTTACCGGCATTTGTCTGCTGCCCTGGGGGCGCATTGTGCAGGGTAAAACTGATTCCCGTGGAGAGGACACAAGTGCCCTTTGACCCCTCTCAGCACCAGGCAGGAGGCTGAAGAAAGCACTGACTAGATGAGAGGGGAACTTGGCTGGGAAAAGTATAGCCAGGCCTCACATTGTTTGCAGAACATGCCCATGTGACTTTCCAGCAGCTGGGAGGGAATCGTACAGGCCCAGGTCTGCCAGAATAAAAACACTCATTTCCTCGTGTTTGCTCCTTCAGGTGGTTAATGATGTGTCCCAGCCAAGTACAAGATCTCTGGCAGAGCAGGCAGAGGGAGCTGAGATCCCGATCTTTTGGACGTTGAAGGTAGCATGGAAACACATGAAGTCCTTATTGCTCTTATGAGAATCTCTGCATTGACTGCTGTGGGCACTGGGTCATTCCCATGAATGGCTATTAAGCACCACATCGTCTGCCTTCACCAGGCTCTGAGCAAAGAGTTTCCTTCATGATAGAATGGCCCAAGCCCAAAATCTGGTCCGATAGCATCCTCCTTCATTTCCCCACCCTCTCTTTAAGCTGGAGTCACCTAATTTCTCCTCCAGAAAGCCCTGAGGAGGAGACCAAGGAGAGCAATAAGAGAAGAAGAGGACTACTGTAGATTTCATCTGAGAGTTCATCAAGTCCAGTCGCCTGCCCTCGTGGCAGGACCAAGCACCATCTAGACCAGTGGTTCCCAAACTTTTCAGCATCACGCTCCCCTTTTTGATTTCTGAGAAACCCTCACGCCCCCCTCCCAAAAAATAGCAGCAAAACTTGGGGTGGGGTTGACGGGGGGTGTGTGGCTGAGTCGCCTTGTGCCCCCCTTGGAATTTCTTCACACACCCCCGTCTAGGAACCCATGATCCAGACCATCCCTGACAGGTGTCTGTCTAACCGGCTCTTAAATATCTCCAGAGATGGAGATTTCACAACCTCCCTTGGCAATTTATTCCAGTGTTTAATCACCCTGATAGTGAAGAACTTTTTCCTAATGTCCAACCTAAACTTCCCGTGCTGCAATTTAAGCCCATTGCTTCTTGTCCTGTCATCAGAGATTAAAGAGAACAATTTTTCTTGCTCCTCTTTGTAACACCTTTTTAGGTACTTGAAAACCCCTATCATGTCCCCTCTCAGTCTTCTCTTTTCTAAACTACACAAACCCAATTCTTTCAGTCTTCCCTCGTAGCTCATGTTTTCTAGACCTTTAATCATTTGATTTGCTCTTCTCTGGACTTTCTCCAATTTCTCCATATATTTCTTGAAATCTGGTGCCCAGAACTGGACGTGATAGTCTAAATGAGTCCTAGTCAGCGCAGAGTGGAGCGGAAGAATTCCTTCTTGTATCTTGCTCACAACCCTCCAGTTAATGCCTCCCAGAATCATGTTTGCTTTTTTTTGCAACCGTGTGACACTGTTGACTCATATTTAACTTATGGTCCACTATGATCCCTAAATCCCTTTCAGCAGTACTCATTCCTAAACAGTCAGTTCCCAGTTGTATACCTGAAACAGATTGTTCCTTCCTAAGTAGAGTACTTTGCATTTGTCCGTATTAAACTTCATCCTGTTTACATCAGAACCACTTCAATTAGTTCCTTTTATGCCTTATATACACGGAATGGCTTTAACTCACACAAGCCTTCCATGGTGGCTTTTATTAATAGCTGTGTCGTGTAGCTCGATTTATTTAAATGCAAGAGGAACCAAGATACACCAGAAAGACTTAACCATTTATTGATTGTAAGCTTTAAAGTAGTTTATACAGTTATCAGGCCTTAAAAGCAGAGTCACTCCTATTTTACATAGGTGTAAGTAAGATCATAATCAAGCCAACAGGTCCTAATTGAGTCCTACTGTTCTCAAGGTAAGAAGTGTGAAACCAAGTCCTTATGAATTCTGGGAGGTTGTGAAATCTAGTGGGAATTCATGAACAGAACAGGACTTGCTCTGCCATTGACTTGCTGTATGACCTTTGATAAATTACTTAGGGAAAGATTTTTAAAGATCATTTGTAGGACAGGTCAGAATTTTTTCAATGAAACTTGTTGGCTACGTCTAGACTGGCATGATTTTCCGCAAATGTTTTTAATGGAAAAGTTTTTCCGTTAAAAGCATTTGCGGAAAAGAGCATCTAGATTGACACGGACGCTTTTGCGCAAAAACACTTTTTTCGGAAAAGCGTCCATGCCAATCTAGACGCAGTTTTGCGCAAGAAAGCCCCGATCGCCGTTTTCACCATCGGGGCTTTTTTGCGCAAAACACTTTTTAGCTGTCTACATTGGCCCTCTTGCGCAAATACATTTTGCGCAAATACAGCCGTTGGGTAATGCTGATTCATCAACGCTGTTTGCAGGAAAGGGTCAATTTTGACAAACCTCCTGATTCAAAACCATTCTTTTAAAGTGTCAAATTGCTCAAAATGCTCCAGTTTGACGTTTTCTGTATGAAAAGTTTTGTTTTTCGGTATGACACAACCTTTTGCTTTTAAATTGCGGGGGTGGGGAAATTAATACAAAATCCAGCATATCAACATTTTTTAAACAAACTATTTGATTGACCCCTGTCCAAAACTATTGGTTGATCAGTTTGTGGAAATGTTCAAGATGTCAACATTTCACCACACTTTGGGAAAGGAAAATATTAGGAAATCTTGAAAACTCTTCTATTTGGATGACTAAAGATACAGCAAGGCACCTAGGCCTGGTCTGCGCTAGAAAGGAAGGTCAACTTCAGTTACACAACTCCAGCTATGTGAGTTACTTAGCTGGAGTCAATGTATCTTAAATAGCCATTCACACAGCGGGAGGTCGACAGGAGAAAACGCTCCTGTCGGCTTCCCTTACTCCTCGTGAGGCGTAGGACTACCGGTGTTGACGGGAGCACCCTATCAATTCAAATTAGTGGGTTTTCACTAGACCAACTAAATCAAACCCCAAAAGATCGATCGCGGCAGCATCGATTTTGCACATAGTGTAGACATGGCCATAGAGCCTTAACAGTCATGTACTTCAGGGGGAATGAACTGTTTTGGCGCTTCTAAAAATCTCACTAATCTTTGGATGCCCAAATTCTCTTAAAGACCACACTCTTCTCCTCTGCCTCAGTTTCCATTAATCCATATTTGGATGCGAATGCTCGCACAAATCTGCCTCACAGGAAGATGAATGGTATGATAGGCTGCCTTCTCCTCTCACGCACATTGTTTTGTTTTTACCAGTTGTCAGGGCTGAGCCCCTCTGTGACACTCCAAGTGCAGAAGATGGGGGCCCATAAGGAACCTTGGATACCTTTCCTCTGTAGGTTTGGCTTACAAAAACTCCCCCAGAGTCCCAGATCACTGAGTTTTTTGCGGGGGTAGCTGCCACCACCAAGTGAAATAAAAGAAAACACCCTTGGATTCTTCCAGAGGGGAACCCCCAAGCTCCTTTACCACAAGAGAGCTTGAAAACACACAAGAATCAAATCATTGCACACACACACACACCCCTACCTCCTGTTTCTTTCCAGGGCACAAGAATCAAATCATTGCACACACACACACACACACACACACACACCCCTCCTGTTTCTTTCCAGGACACAAGAATCAAATCATTGCCTTAAAGTGGTTTTATTAACAAAACAAGAAGGTATACTTGATAAAGCATACTTGGTTGCTAGGTGTTACAGAGCAACTGAGTGAAACAAATTAAAGCACAGAGAACATCTCTTAGATGGATGGGAGGAAGTGCAGGGTGACGGATTCATACAGAGCAGTTTAAATCAAACAACCAAAATAAAGAAAAATACCTTGATGTGACTAGATACACTTTTCCCCTTTATTTACTCAGGATCCCTTCCTGGTTCAGTCCACTTCCATGCCCCCGCATTCCTTGGAGGCATGATAGTCCTGCCTGGGTTTAAATCATTCTGTGTCTCTCAGCTCCTGGCTTAACTCCCCACACAGAGAAAGCAGGCACAGTATCTTATACCATTTAAATTTAGCATTCTATCCCCATTGGTTCTTCTGGCCCCCTGCTAACACCCTTGCTAGCTACCTGAGTTTAACCCCTTAGTCACTGGGTGCTGGCCAGCACTCCTCCTATCCATCACACCAGTGTAGGCTCCATCAAATGCAAAGGGGTTTTTCCAGACTTATGTCTGAGTCCAGAATCCACTCTTATTTTGGAACATTTCTCGGCATAAGTGATGCTCAGATACAGTATTGTTGTTCCATGCCTGCAAAGGGAGAACTGGTATTGTTTGAATCACCTGCATTATTTCCTGCTACGTTTCTTAACAGCAAAATTGGCACTTGCAGGAGGTTCTAAATGGGTTGAATGGAAAATGGAATCATTGGGTTCGATTAAACCTTAGGAGGTCATCAAATCCAAGCCCACACAAACCCCGTCCAAAGCAGGACCAATCTCAACAAAATCATCCCAGCCAGGGCTTTGTCAAGCCGGGACTTAAAAAATTCTAGGGATGGAGATTCCACCCCTCCCTAGGGAACCCAGCCCAGTGCTTAGGGAAATAGCTTTTCCTAATATCCAACCTAGACCTCCCCCACTGCAACTTGAGACCATTGCTCTTCGTTCTGCATCTGTCACCACTGAGAACAGCCTCTCTCCATCCTCTTTGGAACCCCCCTTCTGGAAGTTGCAGGCTGCTATCAAATTCCCCCTCACTCTTCTCTTCTGCAGACTAAATAAACCCAAATCCTTGAGCCTCTTCTCATAGGTCATGTGCTCCAGCCCCCTCATCATTTTGGTTGCCCTTTGCTGGACCCTTTCCAATGCAGCCATAGCCTTTCTGTAGTGGGAGGCCCAGAATTGGATCCAATACTCCAGATGTGTTGAATAAAAGGGAATAATAACTTCTCTAGATCTGCTGGCAATACTCCTCCTAATATGCCATTAGCCTTCTTGGCTACAAGGACACAGTGTTGACTTTTATCCAGCTTCTCATCCACTCCTAATCCCCAGGTCCTTTTCTGCTCAACTGCTACTTAGCCAGTCGATCCCCAGCCTGTAACAATACTGGGGATTCTTCCATCCCAAGTGCAGGACTCTGCATTTGTCTTTATTGAACCTCATCAGATTTCTTTTGGCCCAATTCCCCAGTTTGTCTAGGCCACTCTGGATCCTCTCCTTGCCCTCCAGTGTATCAACCTCTCCCCCTAGCTTAGCGTCATCCGCAAACTTGCTGAGGGTGCAATCCATCCCCTCATCCAGGTCATTAATAAAGAATTTGAACAAAACCAGCCCTAGAACCGACCCTGGGGACTCTCCGCTAGAAACCCACCACCAACCAGATGTCAAGCCGTTGATCATGACCCATTGAGCCTGACCATTTAATGAGCTTTCTATCCACCGTACGGTCCATTTATCCAATCCATACTCCTTTAAATTGCTGGCAAAAATACTGTGGGAAACTGTATCAAAAGCTTTTCTAAAGTCAAGGTCTAGCACGTTTTTGGGAAGCGACACGGGGACACACCACATCAAGGGGAGGCTCCGCTGTGAGCCGGTTCCCTCTTTTTTCTAGCCCAGGGGCAGGGAGGGTGTCGGGATGGTGGGGACAATGCCACCTTACCTGTATTCCCCGTCCCTGGGCGACTTTCCCCCTTACTACAGTTCGCTCAATGGTTACAGGCGGACCCCTGGACCAAATCCATGGTCCCTCCTTTAGTACAATCCTCAGTCCTCGCCCCTTGGCCATCCCCAGGGTCCTCAGTTCGGCCCTATACACTGTCCTGTGGCTAACAACTTCACCTGTCTATGCAGGCTCTGTCTCTCTGCCCGGTGGGATGCGGGTAGGGGGACCCGGGCCCTCCCACTCCTCCGGGTCCCGACCCAGGGCCTAAAGGTAGGGGCAGCTGCCGCTATCTGGCTGGCGGGGCAATCCCCGAAACCCGCCAACCACTTGGACCACAGGCCCGCCCCGGGCTTCTTCCTACCCGCGTCCGGTCTCACCGCTCGTAGCGTCTTCCTGGGGCTGCTCTCTCCCCAGCCAGTCACACCTGGTTGCGTCCGTGAGTCCTCCCTGTGTCTTCGCGGTTGGGATACCTCTGGGGGCTGGCTCGACCCTCCAACCCTCCTCCGTGCTTGGCCCCTTCAAGGCTGCTCGTGACCTGCTCGGCAACGGCAGGTGAGGGCGGGACGCTCCCGTCCTCTGTTGGGCGAGCCAGAATCTTCCAGGTTAGTGGCCTAACTCCTCCTCCCTCATCCTTGCTCTCCATACTGCCAGTGTTTAAAACACCTGGCCCCCAGCTCAAGCATGTGCCACAGCGGCGCGGGGGTGGGGGTGGCTGGCTATGACACTCAGCCATGGCTCCAACCCAGTGGCAGGGTCTTTGCGCCCCGTCACACATGTCCACCACCTTCCCACCTGCCCACAGAAGCCAATCAGGTTGGTCAGGCACGACTTGCCCTTGGTGAATCCATGTTGACTGTTCCTGATCTTCCAAGTGCTTCAAAATGGATTACTTGAGGAACCCCTCCATAATTTTTCTGGGGACTGAGGTGAGGCTGACTGGTCTAAATGCATAAAGCTTTATTTAAAAATGGCTGTGCCTTTCATGCACCACTCTTCTGAATCAATTGTGCTTTGATTATTGCTCATGTAAGGGCGTCTCCACAGCTGCACCATGGTAACCACATGAAATTAGCCATGTTCCTGGAGAGACAAGATGGTAATAGCTTTTATTGGCCCAACTTCTCTGGGGGAGAGAGACAAGCTTCCAACTTACCCAGAGCTCTTCTTCAGAACTGGGATATTTCAGCTGTCTACACTTCAGTTTGTCAGCAGAACATATCCCACAGGGGTGTGAATTAACCACCCTCCGGGCGACACAAGCACCAGTGTGGACAGGGAGAGCGTCTTCTGCTCACTGAGGTGGTTTTACTGTGCCGGTAGCAGGGCTCTCTCCCATCAGCATAGAGCAGTGATCTCCTACCTCAAACCCAAATACTCTTGCCCTACCTCCTTTGTGCCCCTTCTCCAAGGCCCTGCCCCTGCTCACTCCATACTCCCTCCCTCCCTCCCCCATCCTTCCTCCCTTTCACCAGAGGGATGGGACGCAGGCCCTGGACTTGGGTTAAGGGATTTGGAGTTACTCTGAGCTGAGCCTTGGCGTGTGGGAGGGGAGTCAGGGTACAGGCTCTGTAAGGGAGTTTGGTTCTAGGGGGGCTCAGGGCTAGGGCAGGGACTTGGGGTGCAGGAGGGGCTTTATGATGGGCAGGGGTTCAGGATGCAGGCTCCAGCTGGGCACTGCTTACCTCAGGTGGTGCAGTGGGGCTATGGCAGGCTCACCCCTGCCCTGGCCCTGCACCGTTCTCCAAAGCAGCCAGCAAACTCCCTCCATCCCAGGCCATGTTGTGCCCCACTCTGTTCTGTGGAGATAGACTACAGGGTGAGAGAGGGAGCACCCTGACATCAGCGCCCCCTCCTCTTCCTTCCCAGCAAGCTGGGGGGTGGGACATCTCCAAGGCAAAGGGCAGGAGATGTGCAGCAGTGGTGGGGGAAGGGCAGCTGACATGCCAGCACTTGATAGCCTCTTGGCCAAACCAATTAAGGTCCCCTGTCAGAGGCTCCAAGATCTACTGGTAGATCCCGATCGACTGGTTGGTGACCTCTGGCCTAGAGCATCTTCACCAGATGTTCCACAGTGGCACGGCTGTGGAATTGCTGAATAGGTGGCAAATTAATTCCTGGTGTAACTCCTGGCACCCGGGAGGAATTAGACTCTCTCCAAAAACAAAGACGCAAAGTGACACCAGCTGGCTTGAGGGCCAGTGATTGACACAAGTTCCTACAGGAGGAGTTTAGCCAGAGAACTTGCCATCAGTGGGGAGGTTAAACACAGAGCTCATCTAACACGATGCTACATCTGTATTAATTTTGCTGCTACTTTTGCGGTTGATGTTTTTCTTTATTAGACACAATAACAGAGACCACGACCCAGAATCTCCGGGTGATCTAAGCTTCTAACTCCCATATATTCAATGGGAATTAGGTGCATAATACCTTTGGGAAACTGGTCCCATAGATTTATTCTAACCATAAACAGAAGAGGAAAGAAGATCTGAAGTCAATGTCCAATCATTTTCCTTCCTACACATTCTGAGCATCAAATCTTTCCTGACGGTTGGATGCCCGTGTGCAGAATTAATAGAACGATGCCTCCTTGTGCTGTGTATTTCTGCTAATGAAATTAGTCCTGGGTGGTTAGATTGCAAATTGTTTAAGAAACATTTTGTTTTGTAATATTAATCCTTCACCTTCTCCAGATGGTAGGTAGGGAAGCTTTGTCACAGGGACTTAGAATGATCCTTGTTCTTTCTAAATTAGCTAGCTACAGCACATAGATTTGTGAACACAGGAAAATAGCAAAAGAAATTCTAGACCTTTTGCTTTGCCCTAATGTGAGACATCACTGCAGTGGTTGCATTAGCATTTCTGCTCTGAGTCCCGGGGTGAGAAAAGAAGCTGATGAGATTGTACACCCAGAGGCATCACCTTAACAAGCAGAGTGATGGGCCCTTAAGCAGTTGTAATTCCCTTTTGAGGAAAACTGTCCAAGAGTTATGGACCACTTCTTCAACTTTAGCACTTAACTTCAATGGAGCCACAAGAATTTACACTAGGGTAGGGCCTGGTCCTACATATGCACCCGTCCCTGAGGGATTGGATGTGCCCACAGATTTCTATACAGAAACCTAGAAGAATCAAGAGAAGGTCTGAATTAAAGGCTAGAATTTCCCTGGATTGTGCTCATTCATGGAGGAGAAAATACAGATAGAGCATTATGCAACAGAGAGTTGTGGGAGAATCCATCCTGGAGCTGAGGAAAGTTGGACCAACTGTCCCAATTTTTAGCATGAGTTTCACAACATGTGATCTTTAACTTTGTAACCCCAGCTCCTACAGTCATGTGATTGGGGGGGATTGTACTCCTCTGGTTGCAGAGAAAATGTATCACAAGAGCACCCTACCAGTGAATGGCAAAGAAAACTAACCCCACAAATTAATCTTATTCTCATGATGTTTTAGCCAAGCTCTGGATTTCAGAGAGCTGCGTGAAACTGATCATTTGGAGTTGGCAAACGGGGTGTAACTCTGTACTGCTCGGTTATACAGCTGTGCATCATAACCAAAGAAATATCTTACAGTCAGCAATATTGCATGCTCAGCTCATCCCCATTTACAGATTGGTTCTAGATTTGGGAGAATCCATATGCAGGGACAGCCCCGAGGGACACCCTGTACGCCAGCAGTGAGCTCTCAAAAATCAGCTGATTTTTCCATCACCCTGTTGCTGTTCCAAACCAGCTGATTGCCTTTATTTCAGAATCAGTCTGGTGAAGTTTAGCCTCTACGTTTTCAAATCTCTGGAATTGCTCAAAGCAGTCACGCTGCAGTATTACCAACAGAAGCCGGCAGGCTGCACCAGCAGAATTAATTAACAGTGTTAATTTCCTGTATTAACATTTGGCTTCTTTAGCTGCTCTTCACCCATGTTAACTCTAATTTGTGCATCTTCCTTTAACATCGTTTGAAACGCAATCTGAGTCCTGGGCATCTCAGGAAGCTGCTGAAGAATATGGATAAAGCTTTCTTGAATTGTGATCTTGTCTCTGTCAGATAGCTTTGTGCTGTTAATTACAGCCCGGAGATGATGAGCACTGCTGATTAGTTAAAGTTAGTGGAAGGAGCACTCTATATCTTGGAACATAGACCACTATGTGTTCTGAGTTCTTTATCTTCTCGGGATTTCTTTTTTTTTAATCATTTCACAACTCTTAGGAAACATTTTGTCATTTTCAATGATGCAGCTGCAAATCCTGTTTAATTATTGATGTTGTGAGAAGAGCAGCATGGATCTAACCTCATGTTGCATGGCTCCTTTCCTCCAGCATGATGAACTTCTAGCTTTAAAAGCTTCAGAGGGGTAGCCGAGTTAGTCTGTAACAGGAGAAACTTTTAAAAACAACAAATAGTTTGGTAGCACTTCAAAGACTAACAAAACATGGAGATGGTATCGTGAGCTTTCATGGGCACAGTCTACTTCTTCAGCTTTAATCAAGGCGTGCCAATGAATTGGCATGGCATTCCCTTGCATTCGGAGCTCTTTTGCATATTTTATAATGCAAGCCAAAAGCTGGGATAGACACCTGCTTTCCTGTGGGGAGAAAAAAAGTCACAAGATTTAGTGAGAGGGGAGGGAATCCCTTTCCTGTCTATTGGAGAACATTTTCCTGTACAGATCAACTTTTTTCTTTCTCCAGTGTCTGATCTTCTGGCTTCAGAGAACTTTTCCAAAGGTTTGTCTTAGTGTTTGTGAAAGATGCGTTGATTTACAGCCTTGAGAACATACGTCTTCTGTGTATACATAGAGAAATATAACTTTTTTGCGAGAACCTTTCACACTCTCCTAGCAATGTATACAACTTAGGTACTAATCCTTATTAATCCTCTACAAGAATCAAGAGATGCACACTAAAACATAAAGAAAATCAGATCTGGAATTGAAACCACCCCATGCAC
Organism: Apalone spinifera; assembly: GCA_030068395.1. NCBI lineage: Eukaryota > Metazoa > Chordata > Testudines > Trionychidae > Apalone > Apalone spinifera. Next base: position 67,475,130 of record JANRFK010006693.1, read on the forward strand.
AATAAGTAGAGAAAGAAATAATAGTTTGAACCGCCAGAACTTCTTCCTAACACTGAATCTGTCTCCTATGGTAAGTGGAAGAAGCTACAGATACATGTGCCTGGATAGACAAAAAGATGCCAATTAGTAAATTGAGAATAACACTGTTGAAGTTAATGAAGATACACTAGTGTTACCATCACCTGGGCAGTTTTGAACCTGGGACCTCTGGAGGTTAGTGCAGGAGCCTCTACAGTTTGCACAATAAAGCCAGCTGGCTTTCAGCTTAGGCTATAGAGCTCCCTTGCTCTTTCTCTCACTATAAGTGGTCTAAGTTCCCGGGACAATGAACCACACTAGCGCTACGTCTAGACTGCAAGCCTCTTTCAAAAAAGAGTGTCTAGACTACAACCAGTACTTTCGAAAAAGCAAACTGCTTTTTCAAAAGAGAGCACCCAGGCAGTCTGGATGCTCTCTTTCGAAAAAGCACCGTTTCAAAAAAGCACTTTCAAAAAAAGGCATTTTTCCTCGTAAAACGAGGTTTCCGCGGTCGAAAAAACTGCCACGTTCTTTCGATTTACTGTTGAAAGAATGCGGCAGCAGTCTAGACGCAGAGGAAGTTTTCAAAAAAAACAAAACCCTGTAGTCTAGTCAGGCCCCTAGGGGTACATCTACACTGCATTGCTATTTTGAAATAAGCTCTTCCGGAATAGTTATTCCGAAAGAGCTTATTTCAAAATAGCACGTCCACACTGCAGGGAAGCCTCAAAATGAGTCCGAGGCAGGCTTCCCTAATGTAGATGTGCTACCTTGATGGAGAGCCCCAGGAGGCACTGGGGAAGAATAACTTAGAATGGCCCTGGGGAGGAGCTATTTCGAAATAGCAGCAGTGGAGCGTCCACACTGCAGCTATTTCGAAATAGTTGTTTCAGAAGAGGAGTTATTCCTTGTGGAATGAGGTTTACCAACGATGGAAAAAGCTCTCCGTTATTTCGATTTTCTTTTGAAAGAACACAATTGCTAGGTAGATGCTCGCATTGTTATTCCGGAATAACGGTGCAGTGTAGATGCACCCTAGGTGTGTGGGTTACACTGGTGAGAAAATGGTGTAATAAGGTCCCTGGGGTAGGTGGAAAGAAAATGAATAAGAACATTGAGGTAGCTCAGGAAGGTACCTCAACATTGCAGCTGTCTGTCCAGCTGTCATGTCTAGCACTTTGGGCTACCACAAAGAAAGGAAGAAAAGTGGCATGTTTCTCCCCACAGAAAGATTTCCAGGGATCTATAATGCGACCTGCTGCCTCGGATATTGGTTATTGTTCCCAGAAACTTACCTAAACCTATTTGCATTTGGCAGTGGTTTCCCCTGTGTGATACTTGCAGGGTAGCTCCCATTGGCAAGCGTGGCTACGTGCTCGAATTCCTGAAGCTCGCAGTTGCAAAAGCCATCACTTACTCTGCTTTGTGTTCGATAATGACATGCCCTGGCGGTTCATATTAAAGTATGGGAAAACCCCTTTCCCTTTCCCTGGGCATGGAAGTTCTTAGATGTCAACCTGCGTTGCCCACTTTGTTCTCCATTATCTGGTTAAAGTGGTATCCCAGTACAAATTGTCTTTCCAGGAGGACCAGGCACTGCTCAGATTTGAGAGCAAACAAGGCTGTTTACAGGCCATGAAGTTGATCACCCAGGGTGCATCTGCAAAGCACCCTTATCTTGAAATAAGCTGCGCAAAGATGCTAAGGTGCTATTCTGAAACGTCCCTTATCCTTCATGCAATGAGGCTTAAGGGATGTTGGAATAGTGAGCCCATTATATTTTTATATAACAGGCTTGTTTCTAAGATGCGGAATAGCTATTTCGGGATGCCGGAGGTATCCCGAAATAGCTCTGTGGTGTAGACATAGCCCCAGTGATTGTTTAGTTGTTAAGTTTGCCTGAGCATTTGAAACACCCTTGATGGCTTTCGTGCACATTTAAAACCATAAACCATTCTCTACCCCACCTTTCTAATTTTATACACAAGAATGATACATACCCCAAAATAAGCTATCCAGATCCAGCACACTGACACATTAAAATTGAGAGGTCCTATGAAGTATTTTGTCCAAAGCATCTTCAAATTATGCATATTTAAGTCTATAAGGCTGTCATAATCAGGAGTGCTGACCAGCACCTGGTGACTAAGGGGTTAACCCTGTACCCAGCCAGGTATTGGGTAATCAGTCAGTAACAATGTGGGCAGGAATTTCAAACTGGAAAAGAGGGGTTTTTCTCTCTTCTGTGATTGAGATTTAGAGCAGTTTCTTCCAAGACTGACGGAGATGGGAAACACTTCTCTCTGCAAGAATGGACTTCTTACAAGGTGTAAGTAGGGAAAAATTTAGATAGTCCATCAGGATTTGTTGTTTTCCTTGTTTGGGGATTTGGAAATAATGGCTGAGCTTGTTAAATGTTGTTGTTTTTCTTGTAACTAAGTTTTAGTGCAGGGGGTTTCCCTGAGTATCTTTATCAATTGATGGCTCTTTCCATCTAGCCACTTCACTATGCTTGCAACTGTATTTTTGTTTTGATAATAAAGGATTGTTTTCCTTTATAATTAACCGGGATTGATTGATCATTTTGTCCTTAGGACTCAGTGCCTAGTTATAAGGGCAGAATCCTGTGTTGTCTGAATTCCCTCTGTTTTTCCCAACTCTGAATAAAATGGAGGTTGGGGTAGGAGGAGAGTTTTACCTTATGGAGGAGAGTTCCCAAGTGATCTCTTCCCTGGTTTTCTTGGGATTACTTGAGTGATGGCAGCAGCTTCCCCAAAATCCGGGTATTAGGATTTTGTGGGGAAGTTTTTATACCAGAGCCTGTACAGGCAAGGTTTTGGAGTGCTCTTGCAGGCCCCCAAATGCAGAAGTGCTTCTGCATTTGTTGTGCCAAAGTAGGGAACAGCCTTGACAAAGACCATTTCACACATCATGACAGCTCTAGGACTGCGGTGGCCAACCAGTTCTGAAGCAGTAGCCACTATCGTAACTAAGGCTATTGTGAACTAGACACATTATTCTGAAAACGTAAATAATGTTGTGAGCCAGCTAGCCACGCTCAATGGGCCAAATAGCCACACATGGCTAGGGGCTAGCATGTTGGACATCACAGCTCTAGGAGCTGGGATTAAAAAGGTAGAGCTCAGATGCTGTGAAACTCATGCTAAAATCAGGACAGCTGTCTCCCTTTGCCTTCCTTTTTCTTCCCCCTCACACTCACAAGCCTCCCCTGATCTTCAGGGAATAGGAAAGGCCGGGTTCAGAAGTGTCACGCCAAAGAGAAAGCAATCAAAGCTGAATGCAGCAATTATAGTCCCCACTACTCGAAAACCATGGCAATGCTCACTTGTTCCCACTAAGCTCCATTTAATTGCACAGCCACATTCTGCAAAGCCCTTGGAGGACCATAACTCGGCCCATAGTTGACAGTGCCTATTTGCTGAGTGTGTAGAGCTGCTCTTCTTGCTGAACCCATTAGATCGCTGCGGAGCTTGGATTTATTCCTCTAGTGCCCTTGTCTTTTTCCTGAGACAATGGTTTCTGTTCACATGGACCATATGCTGGCTTGAAAATTTATGCTGCCGTGCTTTGTTAAAGATCAGCTTTTCCTTTGCCATTCAAGGAAAAAAATAGAGCATTTGAAATGGACTGTGAAATAAGGTACAGAAAAGTTTAATTACGCTAAAATCAATTCAGCGGAGTGGCTATATTAATAGTTATTGCATTCCGCATCATGTTGCTTATTAAATATTCCGTGTTTCAGAAATCTTACCGTTTTGTGCTACCATTTTATTGCTTTTTGCTCAGGTTCATTCCCCTCACGTGCTGGCTTTGAAGAGAGGAGCTGGCTGCTCTGTGACAGACCCTGTAATTAGAAACATAAAAATTACCAACCTGGATCAAACCAGGGGACCATGGAGTCCAGTATTTTGTTTCTACTAGGGGCTAGTGTCAGATTCTCCAGAAGAATGTGCTGAGCCTGCATAGAGGACAATTATGAAATAGTGTTGTCTAACTCCTATTAGAAGTTGATTCATGTCTTAGTGTGAGCGCTTATAACACTTCTCTGTCCCTTATTTCCTGTTTTCCGCATCTCATTATCCATTTTTAATGCCTGATTCTTTTTTTTTTCATTTCTCTTGGACTCAGGGATATCTTGTGGCCATGAGTTCCACAGCTTAATTGTGATGAAATAGTAACTCCTCCTCTTCCTCTTCATTACTAGCTTCCTCATTGGAGGAGCACCTAGAAGCTTTGGTCATGGACCATGAGCCTGTTGTGCTAGACAATGGACAAGCACAGAACAAAAAATGGTCCCCACCCGCAAGTATGTTTTAATTTTGTTGCTTTTCAGGGTCTGTGGCTATGCCATGGGTGTTGTGTTATGAGAAAGGACAGAGGCTTCTCCACATTGTTGTCCTGGGGCTAGTCACATTAACTGTAAAACTGGGACATTTTTAGCATTTACTTCAGTCTCCTTCCATTCAAGTCAATAGTGAAATGCCCATTGACTTCAATAGGATGAAAAGTAGGACAACGCTGGGCACTTTCAAAAATTCCTCCCTGTGTGTTTACGTTTTATTTCCATTGGAGCCAAACCATTTGATTCTGATATTTCCATTTCTATCTCTCGGTATTTCGTGATCTGCTTGGCGAAGATCATTCCATTTCTCTAGAGACCACGCCACAAGGAAGTGGATACAGAAAAAGAATGATTTCCACCACAAATGCACATGAGCCGTTCCCTTCATAAGACTGAGGATGACTTGCTGCAATGTAAAAGAGGCAGAGAGGAGCCAGGGTCAATGCTTGTTACCTTCCAGACACTCAATAAGCCATTAGTACCCTCTCTCTTCTCTGAACTTTAGTTAATGAACATACACCCATTTCTTGGGGTAGTCAATGGTGGAGCTGGTTATTCATTAGAAGGTACAAGTGGGTGCTTGTGGGCATACATTTATTTGGCATAGGTGCTCAATAAATAACCCAGCAGTAATGAATTCCAAAGACAAAATCCTATGCCAGCCAAGAGCGGTAACATATCTCTTACCTTCCTTTTTCTTCTCCCTTATTCTTGCAGTCATCCCCATTTCTTTCTCTGCCTACCAACCGCCTAGTGTCATGGTGGACTTTCCATCCTTGGAAACCTTTCAGTCAAGATTTGGAGGTCCTAGAATCAAAGAGTTGGAAGAGACCTCAGAAGGTCATCAAGTCCAGCCCCCTGCGAAAAGTAGGAGCGATCCCAACTAAATCAACCCATCCAGGGCTTTCTCAAGCCAGGACTTAAAAACCTTCAGGGATGGAAATTCCACCTCCTCCATAGGAAATCCATTCCAGTGCTTCACCATCCTCCTAGGGAATCCTAGATCTCCCTCACTGCAACTTGAGACCATTGCCCCTCCTTCTTTCACGTGTCACCACTAAGAACAGCCTCTCTCCATCCTCTTTGGAACCCTCCGTTCAGGTAGTTGAAGGCTGCTATTAAATCCCACCTCACTCTTCTCTCTCTAAACACTGTGGGCATGTCTATACTCACCAGATGATCAGTGCTCCGGACATTGATCTTCTAGCATTTGGATTTAGTGGGTCTAGTATAGAATGGTAAATTGAACAGTGAGGACAGCCCTCGCCAGCATCCAATATTCCTCCTTTTGCAAGTAGTAAGGAAAGCCGACGGGTGTGTGTGTGTTCCCATCAGCCTGCTGCTGTGTGGACATCTCCACGGTTGAGCTTAAGGTAAGCCAACTCCAGCTGTGCATTTTAAGCCAACCTGCCTAGTCTATAGACCAGGCCTGTATATCTTTCTAACGACTGATCTAGCTCCAACAGCAGTAAAGGGCACGATGTAAAAATGCTGAGGGAGGTTCTATGGTGTGTGTTATGCAGCTGGTCAGATTAGATGATCATGATGGTCTCGTCTAGCCCTAAACTCCATATCTCCCATGCTTGAGAGGAGCTCCATGCCAATATCCACATAACCTCTCCATTGTTCTTCAGCTCCCTCCTGGAAACTTTGCTTTGAGATGCCCCCAAAACCATGACAAAAGTTAGGTTGCTTGTGTGCTGAGACCCCTATCTACCACGCTGGTCAATATTGTGCCATAGTGGCCTTTTACTCACCTGTCTTTCTGTCTCCATCTGTTGTCTTTTGTCTTATAGCCAGCTTTTTGAGATATGGACCTTCTCTTTCGTCTGTGTTTGTACAGCACCCAGCAGAACGGGGACCTGTCCCGTCACAAGGGCTAATCAGTGCTGTGAGGATTATGGTGATGATCTAAACTCATAGATTTGTTTATTGCTATCACTCAATATCCAAGCACCTTCTGTACCCCAGTATTGATATACTACACATCGCTGCAATAACTTTTGTACAAAATATGCCTTACAAGATATCATATGAAAGCTAATCATGCACTGGCTATTAGATAATCATAAAATGCATGTAAGAACATAAGAACAGTCATACTGGTCAGACCAAAGGTCCATCTAGCCCAGTGTCCTGTCTTCCAACAGGTGGCCAATGCGAACAGAACAGGTAATCATCACGTAATCCCTCTCCTGTCATCCATTTCCAGCCTCTAACACACAGAGTCTAGGGACACCATTGCTACCCATCCTGGCTAATAGCCATTGATGGATCTATCCTTCATCTGAAGAAGTAGGTTGTGCCCTGTAGGCAATCAGGGCTCACAGAGGGGCTCTTCCCTTTCTGGGTCAGTAGGTAGCCACTCCACCCCACTACATGCCCACAAAAGCTCATGATACCATCTACATTTTTGTTAGTCTGTAGCTGGAAAACCTTAAAAGACAACCAATAGTCTTGCAGCACCTTAGAGACTAACAGGGCTACCCCTCTGAATTGATCCTCCATGAATTTATTTAGTTCTTTCTTGAACCCTGTTAAAGTCTCAGTCTTCACAACATCCTCTGGCAAGGAGTTCCACAGGTTGACTATGCACTGCATGAAGAAAAACTTCCTTTTGTTTGTTTTAAACATGCTACCTGTTAATTTCATTTGGTGAGCCCTAGCTCTTATGTTATGGGAACAAATCAATAAGTTTTCCTTATTCACTTTCTCCATACCTGTCATGATTTAAAAGTCCTCTACTGTATCACCCCCCTCCTCACCCCCCCCCCCCCGTCTCCTCTTTTCTAAGCTGAAAAATGCCAGCCTTTTTATTGGTGTTATGAGTGAAGTTATGAATTCCCTTTGTGGGAAGTTGCCTGAACGTGTTTAAGGCAAAGGCAAGGCAAAGGAGTTAAACATGTCTGTGCTAGGCAAAGGAATGTGGGTTTAATCTCAAGTTACATATCAGCTGTTAACAAAGCGATTGGGCTAAATTGGTGAGGTTTTCTTGAGGCAGGACTGGAGATGGGGAAGAGCATTCTATAAAAATAGGGAGTCATATTCTTAAACTTTGCTTGCCCGAGTTTCTGCTCCTTTCTCTTTTCTTCAATAGGATCTACCAAGGTAGACCAGAAAAAGAATTTGAAGAGATGCTAGCAAAAGACACAGAAACTAACAGCAAAACTATGTTAAGTATATCAAAAGCAGGAAGCCTGCCCAAAAAAGAGTGGGACCGCTGGACAATGAGGGTGCTAACGGAGTGCCAAAGGAAAAGGTGGTGTTTGCAGAGGATCTCAATGAATTTTTGCATGGGTCTTCACTGCAGAGGATGGGAGCAAGAGTTTGCTCCCATTTTATTTGGGTGACCCATGTGAGGGACTCTCCCAGATTAAGATATTAGAAGAGGAGGCTTTGGAACAAACTGAACAATTAAACAGTAATAAGGACCAGATGGTATCACTCAAGCACTCACTTAAAGCTGCCTCTGTACCAGAGATGCTCCTTGTAGTTACAGGTCAAAAAGCCTAACTGCAGTACCAGGAAAATGTCTGAAACTGTAAAGAGGGGAATAATCAGACACATAGAGGAACATAATGTGTTAGGGAAGAGTCAACGTTGGAAAGGAAAATCATGGTGCACCAATCTATTAGAATTGTCTAAGGGAGGTCAACAAAAATGTGGACAAGGGTGATCTAGTGGACTTGGGCTTTCTAAAAAGTCAAATACACTTTAAGAGGTAAATAATGGGGTCTCCCAAGAATCTATACCAGGACCTGTGCTGTTTAACATATTCATATGTGATCTAGAAAAAGGGGTACTTACCACAAGTACCAAAATGCTGGATGTAAATTAGCTGTTTCCACTCAAAAAAGACTTGAAGCCATCATGACTAGTTCTCTGAAGGCATCTACTCAACTTGCAACAGCAGTCCACGAAGCTAACAGAACATTAGAAAACCTCAGAAAAGGGATAGATAGTAAGACCAATTTCACACAGATGGATAATCTTAAGCTGTGGTATTACTGTCAGTCACCATAGTATCTGAATAGCTTCTATCGATCTATCTATCGATTATATTGCAGTATTACTCCATGTAAACTAGGGTAATAGAATCTAGCACATAATGAGGAATTTAATTGTGTTGCTAAACTGCAACATTTTCCAAGAGGTGACCATCCCAAAAGTCAAAAGCAGGTGCTATCACCCATATTCCAGGGGATGCAAAACAACCTTATTATTAAGTACGTCAAAAGAGAGACAAATGTTCCACTTTTAATGAAGAAGACAAGACAGTGCAAAGTAGTTTACTAAATTTCATCCATGGCATTTAAACCTACTCATGTGATTCAAACTCATTTACTTCCCCTGAAGTTTTCTGACAAGAACATATATTTCCCTGGAAATGTAGCATACTAAAGCCATTGTAAATAAGCTGAATGAAAAATAGTGCTTTTATTTACATTATGATTTACCAGGCGCAATGCCGTATCAATCTATGCTCCCTGTATGCTTGCTACAAGGTTGAACATGAATCAGTTGGGATTTTTTTTCCCTGTTTCCTCTTCAGTACCATATGAAAAACACTTTCCGATCATGGAGACAGCTGTTAAACTTCATCTTTGTTCTGTTAGTTTCTAGCAGTGGCATTAAGAAAATGAAACCATATTCTAAATGGGTTTTATGGGTTTTCATATAGAACATACCTGGGTGTTATTCTCTTGGGGCAATATTGAAAAACAACAGCAACATGTAATTGGGCTCAAGTTGATTGACTGCTTAGGCTGAAATAAGACCAAGGTACAAGTCATAAAACCAAAGGCCAGGAATACTTGTGATCTTTAAAAGTCCCATAGGACCATTTTGCAAGACTAAGTATGTAACCTTTCTGCCAGGGCCAGGTTCAATATCTAGGGGTTCCTTTTCATCCCTCCAACAGAGAACCAGCTCGAACCCCCACCCAGTAATTTGGGAAATTCACACACACCGCTGGGTGCCTCCGGGAGGCAATGCTTCCCCACTCACAAGCACAGAGTCTGAGTGTAGAAAATAAACTTTTAATGAAAGAGGGAGAGAAGTAACGTGGCATTAACTTGGGAAAACACCACAACCAGAGTTCATAACCAACCCACGAGTAAACATCCCAGCTCAAGTGGGTTGGGCAACATCCTTTGCCTCTCAGACTCACTAGTCCAGCAATGCAAGTGGTCCATTCACATGCCCAATGCTTCTGTGCACCCCATTCACAGTTGCTGCCCTTGGTCAGGGGAGACCTGAGTGCAGAGGTGACCTGCAGAAGACCCCTCCCTTACTGAGTGGTCGGGAGGGGTAGGAGGACCCACTCCGCCGATTACTCACCAGCCACCTGCTTGCAGCTCTGTGGTACTGCTTTGCCAGCGGCTCCTGTGGGCCACTCTCACTGGCTGCCTTCTAGCCACTCGCCACTGTTCCCGCCTGCCGCTGCTCCCACTGGCCACTTACTCCTGCCAGCTGCCTCGCCCACCTGCTGCCGCTGGGCCAAACCTAGTGATTTCAGCTCTTGGCCTGCAGGAAACTCGAGCCAAAAGATTCCAGCATCCACTGGAATAATTTTAAAATAATAGAGACACTTCTTATGCAGTCTGTTTTAGTTCTATCATTAGAACGGGGCCGTGGGGAGGAGAGAGAAACAGGCTGAACCAGTCTTACATCTCACCCCTGGAAAGCATGTAGCCTGCTGGTTCAGAGCTCTGCCCTCCCCTCTCCACTTGACTTCACAGAGTCTGGAAGAGAAAGCCTTGCCCATCCAAGATTCTTTACAATGGCAGTGTCTCTACTTTGACTGAGTTAAACACAGTCTGCTTTTCAGCATTCCCATAACTGCAAGCATTGGTGGTCATATTTTACAATTCCTACCTTTAGGATTAGTGTGGCTTGTAACCCCACAATAGCCAATTTGGTTACAATAGGCAAAATACCATTCTAACAACTGAATATCAAGCAGGCCTAAGCAACTGAGTGAAATGTATTTAAATAACCACACTCAGGATTTCTTTCTCGTTCCAGCATGAACTGAATTTACATAACAACTATTGAATACCTTGCAGGGCTAAACAATTGAGTGAACATAATCACACCCAGGGGATTCCTTTCCCCTTCCAGCTGGCTGTAATGGAAGTATTGATTCAGACCCTGCGGACAGGTATTTCCTGGCCAAATTCCTACACAAATCCCCCAAGCAGTTTCAATAGGATAAATAACTTTTGTTCACCTCTGCCTCTCTGTTGCCCATGTCTATGCACCATAAAGCAGCTGCTACATGTTATCTCAGAGGTGGCTGCATTTCAATGATGAGGAAAAAGATGTCTAGAAATGGAAAGTTTGGATGGAAGGAGCTGTGTGAAATGAAGGCACTTGACTCACACATCAGTCAAACACTTTAATGATGGGACCCAAAGTATTATATTATTGTACTTTTAAAGGAGGCATAGCAATATGAGGAGACATATGGATATACAGTATACATTTTGGACTGATAATTTTAAAATTATAGTACCCTGAATATACTAATATCCTTCATGCTATGTTAGGGAAAGAGTTAATAATGTTGGCGAAAATCCAGGGAACTGTATAGTTAAGAAACAATGAATGAGGGAATTATTATGTTTATTATTTGTATTTCTGAAGTGCCTAGAATTTTTAACCAATATCAGGGCCCACTGTGTTAGACGCTGGGCACAGAAAGAGTAAGAGATATGACAGACCTAAAAGAGCTCACAACACCCTGGTCGACACAAGGATTTTATTTCCAAATAACTCCCCTTAGGCCAAATTTATACATGGAGCGTCCACATTACCACACCCGTTATTTTGAAATAACGGGCCACTTAATTTGAAATCTGTACTCCTGCTTTTCATCAGGAATAACGCTAGTTCTGAAATAGTTATTTTGCAATAGTGATAGTGTGGATGCTCCGGTACCGCTATTTCAAAATAACTACTCCCCAGAGTAATTCGAACTAATTACTTCCCAGTGCTTCTGAGTCTGAGGTAATGTATCCACATTAAGGCAGCCTGCCTCGGACTAATTTTGATGCTTCTTCATAGTGAGGACAAGCTAATTTGAACTTAAGTCAAATTTAGTAATTTCAAAATAGTTTTCTAGTGTAGACATGGCCAAGCTAAACATAGGAGGCATACATAGGAAGCATTGTTGCTATGATTATTATTATTATGATTATCAGGGATCGACAAATAATGCAAGAGCCGGGTTCGGGTGATCTGCACATGCGCAGAACGATCTGCACATGCTCAGATCGCCGAACAGCGTGGCTGGCGAGCGGAGCTCACTACGGTTTGGCGAGCCCTGATTATTATTATTATTGTCATTTTATAAATGGGGAATGTCGGCACAAAGCGAGAGGAAGTCATTTGCCATAGGTCCTTGACTGGGTCTCTGAGGCAATACCACACTATAAATGATAAAAAGAGGAGTTGGTTTCCGAGCTGGGAACTGAATTTCGCTCTGAGTCACAAGGCCATCCTATTTCTCCAGCTAGAAAGTAATAGTAAACCGTGAGAGAGAATTTCTGCTCTTGGTTCCATGGGATTTCTTCTTGCTTAGAAATAAATAGGGAGTTTTGTTTGTTTGTCTTGCATCCAAAACGTGTAAGAATGACTGTGACTACGTGAGCTTTTCCTCTCTGATCCTGCAACCCATTCTGCATTACTAGAAAATGACAAATGGCCTTGATGTTGGGATCTGGCTTAATCAGAAAATATGACTCTTGAGTCCTCTCCTTGCTGTGCAGGCATACAACAAGCCGCCTGCCCTAAGCAATTTCACATCCAGGTTTAATTAAATGTTCCAAAAGCACATTAAAATGCCGGCTCCGGAGATTCACCCTGATCAAGTGTTGTCTAGTCACGGCAGTGGCAGTCAAACGCGTCGGCATTTGCCACCCGCGTCTCAGGGTTCAATAGAGTTATTGTCCCCTAATTCCAAAGTGACCGCCATGAATGCCACCCTATGTGATCTCTGGTTAATTTGCACCTCTCGTCCGTTGGCTCACGTCTCCAGCCACTGTGCTATTTTAAGTGACAGTCTGACAGTTTTGCCATTTAATGTGAAAATATCCAACTCTGCAGCATTGCGCTTGTAATGGGGTGAGGAGTCCTGGGTTCTGTCTGAGGTCACTAATTGAGTCCACGTCCCCATGTGTTCCTATATCTGTTACCCTCTTTCTTTCCCTCAGATGTTGTGTGGTATTCATGTGCTGCCTCTCACGTTCACTCGGACTCTCAGATGTTTGGGAGGGACTGTCTCTCGCTGTGTGTTGTTAGAACTTCATACCGCTGCCATGAAACTCATCCAGAGTCCCTTTTCATAACCCCTCTCTTCACACCAGAGTCAATGCAGGACCAATTTTGCAAACCACTCCGACTTGTGCTCTAGGTATTGGGACAGACTCAAGAATCGGCTCAAAGAATTTGCTCCTGAAGAGTGGTTGGTGGTACTGAGGCATGCTGGTGGCCAGACATCGAGGAAAGTGAATTCAGTCCTTGAACCTCTGAACAGGCCCAAGCGGAAAGAAGTCCTGCTGGTAACACCAACAGCAGTACTCGGTCAGCGCTGCTACTCACCCCTCGCCTCCCAGGCCGTATTGGTCACTGCCGGCTTCTTTTAGAATGTTCCTACGTGTTTTGAGGAACATAGCGTAGTTTTGGGTTCATTTTCATACAGTCACGACAGAAAACATGGTGGATTTTTTTTTTCTAACAAAAGCCAGGCTTTGGAAATTGCACCACATCTGGAGTTTCCAGGGTGAATCAGACCAGCACACCTTGTAACCTAGCACCCTCTCTCTGAAGTCCTTGCTGCTTCGTAGGAAGGTGCAAGAAACCTGCAGAAGGCAGCTATAGAATAACCTGTTCACAGGGAAAATTTCTTCCTATTCCCTATTAGTTAGAGGTCTCCTTATGCCCTAAAGAATGAGAATTTATATCCCCTAATTCATCCTATCTATAAATCCTCGTATTCTTTAGGTTTAAATGATGTCTAATAGAAGTGAGTTCCACAGATGAATTATATACTGTGAAAAAATAAATACACTATTTTCTTTGTCATACTTAACTTTAAATCTATCACTTCTTTTGTTTTTTTTTTCTTTTCCTAAACAAAATCCTGCTTTTGTTGATATGTTAATTAAAACCATCTACCATCCTGTAATGAGGTAACTATGTTTTAAATCCACCAGAAGGAAACAGAATTATTGTTATTAAACCCATAGGTTGCATCACACGTGACTTTCATACTCCCAAACTCAATTTCCAAGGATTCTTATAAAAACCTATTCGGATTTCATTAGGCATTTGTAAATAACACTCATATGTCTAGTTGCCACTGTATGCCTATGGGCTGCACTCATTTCCACGTAGCAAAATCGAAATCAATGGTCCCAGTTTCCCCAAATAATTTTCCTAATTCCCAGGAATAATTTGCCTTGTTCCGTTCGGTGTTTCATAGCTCTCCACATGCTGTGTATGCATGGTATAGGCAGGGCTTTCTTCTTCTTAAAGTCAATGGGATTCTTTCCATTGACTGAGTAGGTTTGGGATTAGGCCTTAAAGCTTAGAATGATCCTCAAAGTTATTTAGATATCTAATTGCTATTGAAATCAATGGGAATTAGGCATCAAAATACCATTGATGATCTTGGCTTGAAAATCTTAATGTCATAGATTGTTTACACATCTTAAGGCAGGGAGTTTCTCAGCCAGGCTATATCTAGACTGCTGGCTTCTTTTGGAAGAAGCTTTTCCGGAAGAGATCTTCCAAAAACACTTCTGAAAGAGAGCGTCCACACTGCCAAAGCGCATCGAAAAAGGAATCTGTTTTTTTCAACAGCGTCGTCACTGAATGGATACTATCTTGCATTTAAGCTGTGATTACTATGGGCAGAATGGTACCTGTGTGTTTTCCTCTTTCCTCTTCTTACAAAATAACTCCCTCTTCCCTGTCCACGCATGCCATTTTCTGAAAGAGCTCTTTTGGAAAAAGGTTTCTTCCTTGTAGAAAGAGGTTTACCAATGTCGGAAAACCCCCTCAGTTCTTTCAAATTTTTTTTTTTGAAAGAACGCAATTGCAGCGTGGACGAAATTGAATTTTTTTCAGAATAAAATGCCATTTTTCTGAAAAAACTCTGTCATGTAGACATACTCTCAGACTCAAGGTTTGCGGGACTTCTGCTCCTATGTTAGCCCGTAGTGCACACCCCCTTCTTGAATACTGTGTGCAGTTCTGGCTGCCCAGTCTCAAAAAAAGATACATGACAATTGGGAAAAGTACAGAGGGCAACACAAATCATTAGAGGTATAGAACCGCTTCTGCGTGAGGGGAGACTGAAAAGATTGGGTCTGCTCAGCTTGGAAAAGAAGTGGCTAAGAGAGGCTAAGATAGAAGTCAAAATCACGAATGGTGTGGACAAGAAACTGTTATTTCTGCCTTCATGTAACACAAGAAACAAGGATCACACCAAGACATTTTTAGGCAACAGGTTTACATCCCCCATAAGGAAGCACTTCTCCACACAACAGACAACCTACCTAGGGAAGTCATTGCCAAGGGGTGTTGCGAAGGCCAAAAATGAAACTCGGCTCAAATACAAATGAGATAAGCTCATGGAGGATAGGTCCATTGCGGACGATTAGCCAAGATGATCAGGTTTCTAAACCTCCAACCACTCAACACTGGGACTGGACAAGAAGGGATGGATCACTGAAAAAATTCCCTGAGACGTTCATTCCCTCTGAAGCATCTTGCACCAGCCGCTGTTGTTGGACAGGATACTGTGTTAGATGCACCATTGATGGGACCTCGTATGGTCGCTCTTATATTAAAAATAGCAGTGTAGCCATTGTGGTTCAGGCTGGCACATGGGAGGGATCCTAGGAGGGAGGGCTCCAGAACCAAGTACCTATCCAAGCTGCACCTTAAAAAGCGCCATCTGCACATTTTTAATGCCATCGCCAGAGCCCTAGTCTGCTGACTGGGACTTGGAGGCTGATTGCAGCAGGCTGAGGTTGGCTATGCATGCATACGCTAAGAGTGTTGGTGGTTTCCAGCATATCTAGCTGGGCTTTCATGGAGGGCGGACTGTCTCTACCCATCCATTGTTTCTTAAGCAATTTGAACGAGACACTAACATGGCCCCCATTATCCTACTTTCTGAGCAACTGTGGTTTGCTTAGGTCCAGTTCACCAAGAGATCCAGATCACTCTCAATCAATGGCCCATCCTCTTCGTTATTTACCACCCCTCCAATTTTTGTGTCAGCTGCAAACTTTATCATGATGCTTTGGGGTGTTCTTCCAGATCCTTGATAAAAATGTTAGCTAGGCAGAGAGTCTGTTCTAGATCAAGAACTTAACTCCAACTCTTTTACGTGTGAGGCTAGTGCTCCTAGCCCCTGGACCATCCTTTCTTGCAAGGCTGTGAAGATACTTAAGCATTGGCTTAACTTGGGTGTGGGTCAACTCATTGCGTAAGTACTTTGCTTAAGTGGGCTCTGAGGCCTTTGTTTGAAGGATGTAAATAGCATGGGGTGGGGCTGGCAGGGAGGTAAAACAAAGAGAAATGGGCTTCTTTTGAATACAAGGAGGGATCAAATGGTGAGATGTGAGGTAAAGTTCTTCAGGCCAGCGCCAATTTTTTTTTCCTGATGTGGGTCTCACAGCTTCTCCATTTATTAAAGTTCTTTGAAGGTCCTTTCATGTGTCCTCTTAGTTGGGGAGCAGTCTGTGAGACCAACTGAAGACAAACATTGTTTGCTTCCCATTCTTTAAAAAGAATTCCCCCAGGGCAGGAAATTGTTCTCTTATTCAGGATGGATTCCAGCACCAGGTGGCAAGGTCACATGTCTTTGCAGAACCAACCACAGTTTAAGCTTATAGGGAAAACAAGACTATTCACAAATCCTAGTCTTGAGCACCAGGCCGTTAAGTTCCTTAAGTACCACTAACAGCTTTCACTAGAAGACCTAGATTAATAAATAGGGTTGCACTTTATATGTTTAATTTCGTAAACAAGAAAGATACACGTGCACAAATACAATATACACATTCAAGGGATTACAAGCTCTTGAATGATTGGTAACTTGCCCTGTTATGCATATTCATATTCAAAACCACTTTTCTATACAAAAATATGAGGGCACAGTGTCACATTCATGCTTCATTTTCTTCTCTAACTTCAATGTGCACAGTTCTTCACAGCCCTAGGACAGACATAAGGGCTGTGTCTAGATTGGCATGATTTTCTGGAAATGCTTTTAACGGAAAAGTTTTCCGTTAAAAGCATTTTCGGAACAGAGTGTCTAGATTGGCACGGATGCTTTTCCGCAAAAAAGCCCCGATTGCCATTTTCGCAATTGGGGCTTTTTTGCGGAAAACAAATCTGAGCTGTCTACACTGGCCCTTTTGTGCAAAAGCTTTGCGCAAAAGGGACTTTTGCCCGAACGGGAGCAGCATAGTATTTCCGCAAGAAGCACTGATTTCTTACAGTAGGAAGTCAGTGCTTTTGCAGAAATTCAAGTGGCCAGTGTAGACAGCTGGCAAGTTTTTCCGGAAAAGCGGCTGATTTTCCGGAAAAACTGGCCAGTCTAGACACAGCCAAGGAGTCTCAGGACTCTGTCTGGTATAGGGATGACTCTACCAGCTCCAGGCCTCCTTCTGCAGCAGCTCAGGTGGGAATAAGCTGGATGGGGACAAGGGTAGACTGGCAGCATTGTCAGAAAAAAGCCAGTGACGTAGGAGAGCAACTCAAGACTCCCCTCAGGGCTAGCCCATCCCAGGGGCCGAGTTGTTCCCTGTAGACTCTAGATAGAGAAGATTCCAGCTGTCTCCAATTTTTCCCTGCACCAGCTGCAGGGATGAGATGATTCTACTTCTATGGTCCTATCAGTACATCCCTAAGCACGGTTCTCTCCTTCGTCTCCAGCCCACTCCTGTATTATTACAACACACACAGGGCATTTTTCTTTGCTACATTCCGTCGCTTGAAAAAGCCGAGGCGGTGGTGTAGAATTGGCTGTGGGGCCAGGAGGCCCAAAATGCCAGAGCAGGCAGGCTGCCTGCTTGTGAGTGATGAACCCAGTACGAAGAAAATCCATAATGATCAAGCGAAGAAATGCTCTCCAGCTCCGGCTGGAAGTGCCCACGGTTCAGGTTTCCGATCACTTTGCCGTGGTGTGAGGGTTTTTACAGTGCTGCGTCCAACTCTCTACACATCTTCCCTGACCAAAGATTGCACAGGAAATAATGAGGCCATAGCAGTTTCATTGCTTTCTGCACGTCCAGCCGTTAGCCGAATTCTGCAATCCTTAATTGAGCGCAATTTCCATGGATTCTAGGGGGAGTTTAGCTCATTTAAAGGACTGACGAATTTTACCCATTTCCAGAGGAACATAACCCCAGTGCAATAAGATAGAGGGTTCAAGAGGAGAATACTGATATTGTACTGGGATACAAATAAGAACAGCCATGTACAGCTGCTACGGAGACCCTTTGGAAGCATTAACAAACCCTTTTTATTCACCGCCTCTTTTAGCTATATCCCATTATGACTCCTAAGAAACTGCAACAGTGCATTTGAAAACAAATGGCTTTAAAAAAAAAACCCCTTTTCCTATTCTGCACCTGGAAATAAACATCAGAAAGAGGAGAATGCAGAAATTGACAGTAACAGCATAATATGCATGTAAATGCTCAGCAGGCATGACATGGGAAAATTAAAATTGAACATGCAACCTTATCTTAGAACCTTTGTGCATATGCAGTTTGACTTTAATGATATTAATTGCATTCATTTGTCATGCGACCTTAGATACAGATGAATAAAAAGCAACTTCTGGTATTTTTGGATCAGGACAGTCCTTTACATAGATAGTAGGCAAATCTCCTTAAACAGCACCCTGCTTACACAGTGCAGTTGCTGAGAACATTTTCATTAAAACTGATTTTAATGAAAGATCTGATCCATTATCTTTCTTTACCCAGCATCTAAACATTTGTGCATCAGGACAGTCGCGTCCTTAAGATCCTGTACAACTTTAAGCACGTTGAGTTCAAGGAGACTACTAATGCTTCGAGTGGTGCAGGAGCAAGTGTTTTGCTGGCTTGGGTCTTTTTAAAGCAAACGGGGCTTGGCTGAATTCTCTAGCCCTGTTTTCTGTCTCACTCTCCACTGCTAGTTCCTATCTCTGGGAGTCAGGGAGGAAGGGCTGCATAGAATCATAAAATCATAGAATACTAGGACTGGAAGGGACCTCGAGAGGTCATCGAGTCCAGTCCCCTTCCCTCATGGCAGGACCAAATACTGTCTAGACCATCCCTGTTAGACATTTATCCATAGCATCTGGCGGGTTGTGGGGCAACTTCAAATCTCCTCGTGAAGGTTAACCCTTCGTAGCACACACACACTCCCATTGCTGGAATCGTGCTGTGGACAAGTGGCGGACTTTGCCTGCCAGCATGGGTATATTTCAGGAGCTCTACATGGAACCGGGAAGAGAAAAAAGCAGATGTAAACCTGGCTTGAAAAAACAAATCGGCGAGACTGGAGCTCTGAGCTAGGAGGCGCTTGCTAAGAGTGAAGCATGTGCTTTTTTTTTTCTTTTCATTCCACAACCTCTCGTCTCATCGGAAAGCTGTCATCTGCCATCGCAGGATCCGCCCCAGGCCTTCCAGCTCACTGCATAATCTGAAAGTAAAGGATAAAGATCGTTTCAGACCCTAACAGGAGGTGCGCTTGTGTGGCCGTAGAATCGGGGATGAAAGGCAGCCAAACGAAAGTGCAAAAACATCACCAGGAGCTGCAGTACCCCAGCCCCGCTCTCCTCCTTCACTCCCGCGGTGGAAGATCAGTTGGAAAACATGGCGTTTCAGCCCTAACTAATTTTCTGATGAGATGAAGAGGCCTGCGAGTGAGCCCTGACCATTGGCGGAACGTGACTTCACCCTGCATCCAAATGCAATACTCGAGCAGAGACGCGGGAACAAGGTGTGTGGGGTGGGGAGAGCTGCAGCACCCTCAGGATTTGCACTGGGATTCCCCAGGCCCAGGGACAAGACCTGCTCCCGACCTCTCACCAGCCCCAGGTTGTGGCCTCCAAGCAGCCCTGCAGGGTCACATTAGATTTGCCACCCCCCGGGGTTCCACTGTCCCTGGGGTCCAGACCCTACAGGCTCCACTGAAATTTGTGGTCCTGCCCCTGGCCCAGGGCTCTGCAGCCACCTCCAACTGTGTCTTGGTTGTTAACTCACCCGGGCTACGGACTCCATTTGTGGCAATGGTGATTGGTCTGTCCAGTCCAGCAGAGTTGACAAGTGGTGTCACCCCACTAGAGGACGCTGCCTGAGCAAAGTCCATTGGGTCTTTGGTGACCTCCTTATTGGCTACCAGTTGTTTTCTTTTCACCGTGCACTTTTGAGATGCCCTGCTCATTGCACTGACTCATACAGTTACCTACATGCTTCCAGCTCCCATCCAGCACACACCAT
>JANRFK010006693.1:67495128-67506333 GCA_030068395.1 Apalone spinifera
CGGGGTATATATGTCCGTGTCTAATGCAATTTGATTTTTACTCATCTTACAAGACAAGATCAACATAATAAAATCAGCATCTTCAATTTAATAATAATGTAATAAGAGCAGCAATGTTGTTGTGTTTACTAAAATAAAATAAAAGTTAAAATGTTACTTACTGTGAAGCTACTAAATAAATAAATGTTAATACATACGATACTGCAGCTTTAAAAAAATCCATCCTACGCATTATCATAAAATAAATAGTACATGCTGCATGCTGAATAAGTTTATTCTGCATCATTTGAGTCATAACTAGCATCATCTCCTCAGCGTCTGAATTTTCAAAACCGTCGTCATACTCGCTGTCTTGAAAAACTTCCATAACCTTGGCTAGGCGTGATTTGTTGACGGTTGAGGCCTGTGATGCTGTGTCTGATTCGCTGTCGTAGTCGGATTCAGAGCTAGACGAGTCGACTTCCAGAAGAATTTCACATTTACAGAATCCATTGCGAATAGTAGCCAGTGTTATTCTTTCCCAAGCTGCCAATACCCATTTGCAAACTTCAGCGTAAGTTGTACGGCGCTGTCGACCTGCCGGAGTAAAGGTGTTCTCACCATTGGACATCCAATTGTCCCATTCCTCATGGATGAAGCACTTGAATGGGTGGTTGACAGCTGCATCAAGCGGTTGCAACTTGTAGGTCAGTCCACCTGGAATTACAGTGATATATGCTCCCATGGCGTTGATATCTTTTTGAACTGAAATTTCTTTATGGACAGCCAAGGCATCAAAAAGTAGCAGAGATTTGGGTTTAAAAAACACGTCTTCATCACCTCTGTGTTCATCCAGCCCTTCTTGTTACAGACCACAGAAACACCGGTTGGTAATTTTTCTCGAGGCATCGTCACCCTCTTAAAAATTACCATAGGTTTTAATTTCTCACCACCTGCCATGCATGCCAATACAACCATAAAACAGGTGTGTTCATGACCTATGGTTACTACACCGACTGTCTTCCCTCCAGTTGCAGCAACAGACCGAGTTGCGGGTATATCAAAGGACCTGGGCGCCTCGTCCATGTTAACGACGTCATTTGGTTTCAGGCCCAGCTGGTTAATTTCTTTATGGACAAAATCTTTGAAATCATCCATCTTCTTCTCCCATTCATCAGAAAGCCATTGCCCAACACTTGTCCGTGCTAGAACTGAAAGGTTGTTTCATCTCATAAATTTGTAAACACAGTTACCTGAGCCTCCGCGAAAATCGTTGATTTTTATCTCCATAGCCATAAGTCGAGCCTTGACCTTTATGGCTACCGTTGACACTGCACGTTGGCTATCTCTCTGTGCAAGAACTCATTTTGCCAGGTTTTCATCTAGATTTGGCTACTTGGTTTTCTTTCCTCGGCGCGCTCTTTTGCGAGGATTTAATTTCTCAATCTCCGCTTCTTCTTTTCTCCACTCGTGAACAGACTTTTCATTAACGGAAAATTTTCTGCCTGCTGCTCTATTGTCATTTTTGTTTGCATATGTAACAACAGAGAGTTTAAAATCAGCTGTATATGATTTGCGCTTAGGCATCTTTAAAAATATTTTCTTGGACGATATTTGTTATAAACTGAAAAAGTTTTAAAACATTGTGGTTGGTGTAGGTCTTACACCGGTAATAGTGTAGTGCTTATTATAGCTCAGCAGCCTCAGAAGTAGTTCATTACTGGTATAAACAAGACCTAGTATTATCGGGCTGCATGACGTCGTAATCTTCAATCTTGATAGCTGGCAAGTGGCAACCACATCAAAGACCACCAGATTCTTTTATGAAGGCTGCAGAAGTCTCTGTGGGTTATGTACATCTGCAGGTATTCTAATATATATTTTTACACACGATAGAAAAACTGTAGGGTAAACTGAGGCAGTCCATGGTATTTCGCTAAGAACCCCTATTCAATCCTAAATTTGAGACAGGCCTGTCACTTAGCAGCCTCTCTCCGTGAGATTAAGAAGCCCATTCGTGCCCAGTATTTCTACCTCAGGAAAATAGTTATGCACCATGATCAAATCTCCTCTTGATCTTCTAGAAGACTCCACAGCACTGTTCTCTTGCTGCACTGAAGTTATCACCCTCCTCCAGATGCTCAAAGTTTTGCTGCTGTCAACAGAATGCAATAATGCTATCTTTTCCCCATCTACTTCAGTCCTCCCAGGATTTAAACTCCTGCCACCTCCAGAAATCTTTATTTTACATATAACAGTTCTGTTGCCTACAATACAGAAAGGAAAGCTACACACACCAGAGTTAAATAAGGCCGTGTTTGGAAATGTCAGTGTTATTGTTTTTATTGCTTCCTACCTCAACACGCTGCCCCGCATCACACCGGCACAGTCACTCAAGATGCATCAATCATTTTGTGCTAGACTCCATTAGATCTCACTTTTGATCCCTGCACTTATTCCTTGTACCGTGCAGTGTGTGATGCTAGATGCCAGAGGCTATTGAGCAGTGTTTCTTAAACTTTTTGAGACCACAGAACAGCAAACAATTTTTTTTATGCACAACACCTATGAAAATTTTCTTTAAAAAAATTGTTGTCAGACAAAAAAAGACAAAACAAAGAAGAGGTTGCGGCACACCTGCGAGTTGTTCACGGAACACCAGTGTTCCGCAGAACATAGTTTAAGAAACACCGTTATAGAGGATTATTTTGTGGATGCAAGTTGCCTGTTCATCATCCGCTGTCCTTTTACCTACTGTCCTGATATATGCAATCACAATCCAGCTCAAATAGGAGGTGTTAGTTTAAAGAAAACAACTACGGACAAGCAAAACAGCCTTCCCCGTAGATTGAGTTCCAGCTTTGTCTCCTCATTAGCAAGGACCATGCACATCCTGGAACTCAGTAAGACACAGTGAGATATTTAGTGGCTGAGTAATAGGCTGCAAGCGAACACAGTATCACTACTAGGCTAATGTGATGACACTGTCAGGGGAGAGCCAAGATCAACATAAGCTTTTAAAGCAGTGGGGAACAGAATGAGAATTGCTGTGGAAATGTGCTGCTAATATTCAGAGAGGGCCAGGCGTCTATTTCCATAACATGGCTTGAGTGGGACAAAACTGTGGAATAGACATACTGGGCTGACTGGCTGGACACAAATTCCACAAGTGTGGCAGTGTGGTCTTTTCCTCAGTGGCTTGAGGAAGGGAAAATAAACTGGCCTAAGCGGAAGAAAAACAATAAAAATCTCCCTGATTTCACAAACCCTGTGAAACTTGGGGGTGAGTCCTGGCTTTCCCCAGCATTTGTTTCCAAGATACCCACCCAGACTCACACTCATTCGACTCTGTGCCGGGGGACGAGGGAAACGGAGTGACGGTTAACCCCTTGTTCACTGGACTGGGTCGTCTCTGTGTCACGCAGAAGCAAAAGGAGGCGATGCAGTAACAATTGGTAGCACAGAAATCACCAACATTAGGTCCAGACGTCATCATGGTGTGTTACAAAGATGGAGGAGGGGCAGGTCTTTCTCCGACTCCTCCCCTCATGGACCAGACCACACCCCCTGTGCCACCTGGAGCCTACTTATGATAGCTACTACCAAGGGGTGACAGACCCAACTCAGGTAACTCAGTTGTTATCACCACCCTGAATCACATCTGCCACCCCTTGGCAGTAGCTATCCTGAAGAGGACCAACGTGGCATCAGACAGATGGCCCGAGGGGAGAGGAAGGAGGGAGATCTTCTCCTTCACCATTATAACGCATCATGATAATGCATGGAGCCAATGGCAGTGTTTTCTGTACAACCACTGCAGAAGGGGGAATCCAGGTAGGCCATGAAACCAGAGTCTGGGGCCATGTTTACACTAGACCCGGAAGGTTGCGTTAAGGTACACAACTCCAACTATGTAGAATATTTATCTGGAGTTGGCTTACTTTGAGCTGAGCTTGGCACCGTCTTCAGAAGGAGGCCAAGAGGAGCAAAAGCTCCCAGTGACTTCCCTTACTCTTCGCAGTTGCGAGGAGCAATAGTGCCAACCTGTGCCACCCTCAGCATTTGATTTAGTGGGTCTTAGCTAGACCCACTAAATCAAATACCAGAAGATTGATTTCTAGCACAGCAAACGGAGACGTGTCCTGGGACTAAGGGAGCCTGAGAGCAATGACAAGCTTCATCCTCTGATCCACTGCCATGCTACTTCTCCGGCCTGATGCAATCCCTTGTATGGCTGGTCACCTCCCAGAGAAGATGGGAAAGGAGAAAGCCACCAAGGTCAGGCGTAGCCATAACCAGGTCCCTATCGCAAGATTGCTTGTGCCCTAAAGAAAAAATTCTAGCGCATCGAAATCATGAGGGCCATCCCTACACATGCACAGCACATGTGGCTGCTTAGGGCACCTGAAAATTTGGAGCCCGGGAGTTGAGCCTCTCTCACTTACTCTCCTGGTGGTGCCACAAATTATGGTGCCATGACCAGTGTTCTCTGTGGCCATCCAGGAAAGATTCAAATGCCGCCCAGCTGATTATCAGAGCACCCATGGCC
The DNA here is from genome assembly GCA_030068395.1 of Apalone spinifera. Classification (NCBI taxonomy): domain Eukaryota; kingdom Metazoa; phylum Chordata; order Testudines; family Trionychidae; genus Apalone; species Apalone spinifera. The sequence goes on from JANRFK010006693.1 coordinate 67,499,657, forward strand.
AGCAGTATGTGTTTCTACCGATGGTGCACAACCACACATGACTGGATGCACGTAACAAAATGTATTCTGCACATGCATGGAAAAATAGCAGAGGGAACGTTGGCCATCACTATGCTCTTGCCCTTTCCAAAATGCTGGTGAAGGTGTTATCTGGTTACTGCAGCTGTCGGTGGAGCGGGTATATAACTCCAAGCAACCTCCACAGCAGCCAAGCACTTAACCCCTTCCCTGCTGGACCCCTCCAGGCTGTGCTGCCCTAGAGCCAGTTAACGCACTATGGGAAAGGGATGGGGAGTACACGGCGGGGTGGGAACAAGTCACATACGGTGCAACATGGGGGAGGGGGTTGTGTAGGGCGCCATAAATCCTATGGACAGCCCTGAACACAACATATCAAATGCATAAGTCGATGACACCAGAGGTTTGCAAAACCTCCTTGCAAATTACACCAGCCTTCCCGCTCTGTCAACCAACCGCCTAGTAGAGACGACCCCTGCTTTATGTTAAACCCCCATTGCACTAAGTAGGAAACGCTCTTGAATATTTAGCCCTGGACATTACCAGAGTGGAGCTTTCCATCAGAGAGAGCCAGCATTTCAGAGATCGTGTGTTTAAGACTGGCGTTTGATCCGCTCATGAATTGCTGGGAAGAGCACAGCAGCATTGCCGCTAGGGGCATTCGAGAGTGGTGAGGAGGAGGAGGCACAGTGAGTCGTGACTCCTTAAACTCTCCGGTTGAGGGGTATTAAACTCGCCGCAGGAAGTGAACAGCAGGGCTTCCCCCGCCGAGATGCCACCCCGGCTCGCTCAGCTGGCGGCAAGCCCAGGCCTCTGTTCAGTAGCACTGAGCTGCACATTGTAAACCTCGGCACTGAGACGCTTTTCCCAGCTGTCAGTGAACCCTCAAACCCCTGTGGGGCAGTAGGATCATAAGCTGTTAGCCATTGACTGCACCCTTTTAATTTGAGGGAGTATATTAGGAACATAAGAACATATGAACAGCCATACTGGGTCAGACCAATGTTGTCCAAGTTATCTTCCGGCAGTGGCCAATGCCAGATGCCCCAGAGGGAGTGAACAGAATAGGGAATCATCACGTGATCCCTCCCCTGTCATCCATTCCCTGCCTCTGACAAACAGAGGCTGGGGACACCATTCCTACCCATCCTGGCTAATAGCCATTGATGGGCCTCTCTTCCATGAATTTATCTAGTTCTGTTTTGAACCCTGTTATAGTCTTGGCCTTCACAATATCCTCTGGCAAGGAGTTCCACAGGTTTTGGTTTTTTTAACCTGCTACCTGTTAATTTCATTTGATGACTCTTGATTCCTTCCCATAACACAGGAACTAACAGCTTTTTAGCTTCAGAAGGGTAGTTGAGTTAGTCTGCATCTGGAGAAGTGGGTTGTGCCCATGAAAGCTCATGATACCAGCTACATGGTTTGTTAGTCTTTAAGGTGCTGCTAGACTACTTGTTGGTTTTTAAGCTCTTCTTTATTCACTTTTCTCTCAGTCCATATGCATGTGAGCAAGAGTCGGCCCTACCACACCAGTGGGCAATAACCCTCCTGCACACTAGACACAGTTCACCAGGGTTACCCCGTGGTAGGCCGATGTCACTGTACCTGCACCTCTGCAGGTACAAGTGCTTACAACTCCTGCTGGCCACGGATCACCAATCCCAGCTAACGGGAGCTGCAGGAAGCGGTGTCCCAGTCCACGCTGCTTCCCACAGCTTCCATTGGCCAGGAACAGTGATTCGTGGCCAGTGGGAGTTGAGAGGCCATACCTGCAGAGGCGCAGGTAAATAAAATGGCAGTAACCCTGGCAAACCGCCTCTATGCTATTGCCCACACTGGGGCTACGTGTGTAGGGTCGGGGAGGAATTTCCCCCCCGGGCAGTTTGGCAGTGACCTTAGCAGGTTTTCTCCTTCCTCTGCAGCATGTGGGTGTGGGTCACTTTCTAGGGTTCTCAATTATCTGGCTATATCTCACTTAATTCCTTCCCTGGCACTGCAAAGACCTTCAACACTCATGTTTTCTCCCTGCCATATAGAATAGCCTAATCTCCCGTGGGCTATAAAAAAGTGTTTGGGGCTCTTTTTTGGGTTTAACGTGTGGGTGTTGGATGGTGTTAGTGGCCTGTGATATTCAGGAGGTGAAATTCAACCATCTGCAGGTCCATGCAGCCTTTGAATTTGACGGCTGCATGAACGGCTTCCTTAACTCCCACTGTGGCACATGGCCCCTTGTTGGCCCTTTCTGGTTTAGTGCCCCATTTAGACCTCAGATGTAGAACCAGAAGAGAGTAAGCATGCCCCACTGATATGAGATGCCAGAAGGATTAATATGCACCAGTTAAGCCCTTCCCTTCACCCTTTTCAGCCAGAGGGGGCACCAGAGAGTTTCTGTTGCCAGTGTCAACTCCCAGAGTTGGGTCTTAGTTGAATATAATCGATAATGGGTTCACAGATATTGCGGAGAAGCAGAATTTAGCGTCATTGATGGAGAGTGTGAGGGAACAGTCTTAAAATCTTCTACCCTCTTTTATGACGTTACGTTTTGCAGCGGATATTGTTTAAAACAAATACAAAAGAAATTCACATGCGGAGTGGGTGTAGTTTTAGCGTTAAATTAAGTTTTTGTCACATTTTAGTATTTTTAATCCAGCAGGCAAAAAAAAAATTCAGTATTTTCTTCAATTTAATTAATTTACTAAACTCCTCATGGTTCATTGAATTCAATCCTGTATCTGCGATCTTTCTGGGTCCATTAAGCTCGTGGGGTTCAACTTCATCTCTTCTAACTCATAAAAATCTCATCAAAATGGAAATAAAATGCAATTTTGAACTTGCTAATGAAGGGAAAAAATGTTAACTTTCCGGCGCTGTTGAATTAATGGATTATCTTTGCCAGCTCAGTTTAACGGGAAACTTTCACATTGGGGCAAACTTATAAAAGTGGGAATAATTATGCAAAAAAGCATTTGCTAAGCCAGTAATTTCCTCTGCTTTTTCGCCCACAGTGGTTGAAGATATTTATTTATTAAGATCCTTCTTCCTCCTGTGCCTGCTTCTCCTTCAGGATGGGCATAATCCTGTTTATAGCATATCCCATTCTTTTGCTAGCTTTAGAGTTAGTCACTGATGTCATTATAGCCCCACCTAGCACAGCACTTGGCCACCTGCACAACTTTCAGCATAGGAGTGATTCCATTTCTCTCTTGCTCATGCTGCATTTCCCAACTGGTGGGCACAGAGCTGTGTGGAAGTGTCAGGCTGTGTTGTTTTTCGATGCCGCAAACATCCCCAAGTCTTTTTTCACAAGAGCAGGGCTTGATTCCTCACCAAATTCCGGTCGGGTTAATTCCCTCATGTCTCCACTTGCCATTTCAACTCCTTTCAGTGTCTTCTTCGATTCCTGGCCTACACTGTTGGGTAGTATTCCAACGTGCTACAAAAGAGCCGCCAAGGTCCACCCTAGAGGTGGCTGCATTTCGGTGCTGAATGACATTTCTGGGGGCTCTAAATAAAGTTCAGAAAGTACTTAGGTAACTTTTATGATGAAGTGGTCTCTATAAATGCTAGAACTTGTCAATTTTTAAGGGAGCATTTTAATCACAACATTGCCATTACAATTATTTTCTATCTCATTTTATATCAATGTCTTCAATTTTTATCATTTTAGTTTGTTTTTTCTTCTGTTTTTCTTTTCTTTTCCACAACTATTCTTTCCCACTTTCCTTCCCTATTATGTTTCATCTCTTTTCCCCCCCTTACCCCCCTAATCATTTTCAAAATCAGTGGGGGTTTTTTACCCAGAAAGTGATGGAAGAAAAAACGTAAGAGAAGAAAAGTAAAGAAAAAAAACCTGAACAATTAAATAGACGCATGAAAACATTGCAAAACAATATTGAAAATATTTGCTTAAGCCAAAAATGGAAACTATAACTTTGAGAGGAAAACCACTTCAACATTTCTAATTGTTTTGTGAAATTGTTTTTAAATCACCTAATAAATCTAGTGCATTATGTTCTCTCTCTCTCTCTCTCTCTCTCTCTCTCTCTATATATATATATATATAGCTATAGTTATGAATATGCTATTTTAAACTATTATTTTCAGAGTAATTATAATCAACTAATATCCATGGACCAATCTACCTAAAATTAATGTCAGTGCGGTTCATGCATGCAAATGAAGGGCTGACCAGACCAATGAGTTACTTTTTTTAACTGTATTTAATTATCATCCTCTAAACACAAAAGCCTGCATAACAAATGAGAATGTCACTGGCAATGAAGTTGATTATGTATCAGTGAGAGGAGAAATTCACTTGGTGCTCTCAGCTCAGTAATTTTTGCTCCACCCTTCACACCCCTTTTCTGGGGAAGTTGCTCATGATTAGATAAAGGAGTGGGAGGTAGTAGCTGGTTTTTTTTCCCCTAGATGAATTTCTCAATATTAGTTCTCAGAGCAGGAGATTTTAATCTTTCAAAGGCTCGACTTGGACAAATTCTAACTTCTGTGTGGCGTGCTGTTGTCTTTATTCTTCAGCCCCTTGGAAGTAATTTAAGCTTTGTCACACTGAGTCCTTAGCTTATTTGGCTCCACTATGTAGACACGCTGATGAAACGATTCCCAGTGGAGATTTTAAGATGCAGGATGGATTTCTATGGTTGCTGATTTCCCAACTCTTCTAAATTGATCTTTGACCATGTCAGTTAATTAATTAGCTAACTAATTTTCCTCCTCGCATGCCTGGATGCATGATGAATCTTTGTCAGGCTAACAGTGGTGAAATGCCACCAAGTTCAGAGGCTTCCTTCGGCTTGGGTAAACATCTCAAAGTTTAGAAGCTTCTCTCGACGAACTGAACCGCTGGGAAAAGACTTTCTTCTTGGGCACAGCACTTGCATTTTCAGTCCCAGATAGAACTACTGCACCAATTAAGAGTAGATTATACCTTGGAGCACAACTCCAAGCAAATACTGGTGTATAGGTGACGCCACCGATAGAAATTGCCATATATCTCTGTTTACTCTAGGAAGGTATTAGCATGCCATTTTCCATGCTGACTCAGTTGGGTTAACTAAAAATTAAGGGAAGAGCTAATCCATGGTCCATTCTGCACACACTCCATACCCTATTGCTCCAAAGTGGGAATAAGGGAGTATGTATCTGGATCCAAAATTCAGCCAGCCCACAATAGTTTGTGGAGGGACGTCCCGTATGCAAATCATCATCTACCCCTTAAATTGCAAGACACCAGAGAATGTGCTGTGACTTCAGTATTAGGAAATGAACACAAGTTTGAAACATCTCAAATCAAATCACTGTAAATGGAATGCATGCTTTGGATGGTTTGGTCCATCTTTAATTTCAGTAGATCTTTGACTTTTAAGTCTGGCCCTTATAGGTACGAGAGGGGAAAATTAGCCACAGGGTCGGTCATCTCTAAAATAGCCAGGTGCCTGTTAGCTAAGGCTGTGGGACAGACTCACTATTCTCTCTGTAAGCAGACTCAGTGCCTCTTGATAGAACAAATGCCCCACATCCAGAAGTGGTGCGGGTTACATTTTCACCAGCAGGTCTCAAAGCACTTACATACACGTGGCCAGTATCATTCTTCCTATTTTATAGATGGGGAAACTGAGGCACGCGCCAGTGCCGCAGACGTTTTCCTCTTGACTTCCGCCTGGGATCCTTATAATGGTTCCTTAACCTAATAAGTAAGGACCAGTTCCTGCTACGTGTATTTAGACTTTGGGTATGTCTGAACTATGTTGTTGTTTTTTCAAAAGAGGAATTTGCATATCTTCTTTCAATCTCACTTTCGAAAGAGGATCTTTCAAAAGTGAAAGTAGTCTGGACGTGGGTTTTTTGGGAAAAAACCCCTTTTTTTGAAAAAAAAACAAAACCCCGTAAACCTCATTTTATAAGGAAGAGAGGTTTTTTCGAAAAAGGGGTTTTTTTCCCCCGAAAAACCCACATCCAGACTACTTTCACTTTTGAAGGATCCTCTTTCGAAAGTGAGATCGGAAGAAGATATGCAAATTACCATGGAATTTGCATATCCTCTTTCGAAAATAGAACGTGGTCTAGACATAGTCTTTGCAAGCAGTCCGGCGGGTTCGTTGGGAGGCCGTGTTCTCTGGCAGATAGGACATGGGATTGAGTTTGGGACACTTACATGCTATTTTGGGTGCTGTGTGACATTTTGGGGATGACCCAGACCAGTAAGGGCCCTCCCAGCACCTGTCCTACACCTTGAACAACCTTTTGCTGTGCAGCTACAGTTTAATTCCTTGACACCAGTGCCCAACTCACAAGCATTAAGGTATCACCCTGGCTCTCACTAGCCTATTTATCCCTAGCAAGAGGGTGCTTCCAGACCCATGTGGCCCCAACCACGTCCTCCCAGAGTAATGAGCTTCCCCTCTGGTCCATCTCTCCTGCTGGGGTTAAAACAACCGCCAGCCTCCAGCCCTCCTTTGACAGGCAAACTGCACTGAGTGAGTAGGCACTCCCAGAGAGACCTATGGGAACAAAATCAACAAAGAAGTGTACCCCCTCACGTCAACGGGAGACCCAGCGTTCACAGACAATTTCTCCCCTCAAATCTGTGCCCTGGTTCAGGATAAAAACCATCTGCCCCAAGCCTGCTGCTAAAAGGC
>JANRFK010006693.1:67530948-67551698 GCA_030068395.1 Apalone spinifera
AGTCCTGTTTTTTGTTTCAGCTACATCAGACTAACACGGCTACATTTCTATCACAACCCCAACTAAATCATCCCAGCCAGGGCTTTGTCAAGCAGGGACTTAAACGTCTCTAGGGATGGAGATTCCACCACCTCTCTAAGGAACCCATTCCAGTGCTTCACCACCCTCCTAGGGAAATAGTTTGTCCTAATATCCAATCTAGACCTCCCCCAATGCAATTGAGACCATTGCTCCTCATTCTGCCATCTTGTACTAAGCGTGCCCAGTAACACTGCCAAAGCTGGCTGTCCCCACTGCTATGAACAGGCATGGGTCATCTCTGCAGGTAGGCATTGAAAGAGACTATCGCCCTGGAGAGCTTATGGTCTCCATGTACTTTACCTCTCTTTGTCATCGTTTATGCATCAGCCAAATGGGGGTAATAATACTTCTACCTCTTGGGGATGTTTGACCCTGATCCTGAAAAGTATGTAAGTGCCTAATTCCTATTGAAATGAGTGTGATTCGGGTGCCTATCCAAGAAACCCTCACCAGTCTTCCACATGAATATTGGCAACCACAGCTCCTACTCCTTGCAGTGAGTTCCCCATGGCTCCTGGCCCCCAGCAGGGTGAGACAGGAGACCTGCAAATCATGCGGGTCTCCTGTATACTTTTTAGGATCTGAGCCGTTGGATCTTAATGTCCACAAACTGCTAGGGGATCCTCAGATGGAAGTGCCAGCTACTATTTTCAATGCTCAGAGGAATAGCATTGTTCTTCAGTGATTGCATCCATAGATCTCAAAGAACTTGCCCGAGATGCTTCACAATAATTTGGGTGAGCTTTGAGATCCTCAGATGGAAGGAGCTGTATTAGTGCAAAGTATTCCCATTTGTATGCTCGCTGATGGAAGGAATGTGGTCTAGTGTTTCGTACTGGGTACTGGAAGACATTGTTCTTGGATTCCGTTCTTTCTGTCACTGACTCACTGGGTGATGCTAGGCAAGTTATACAGGCATAAATAATTATCTGTAGGTGCACAAAATCCTCAGTGCAAGTCAGTGATGTGTAGGCATCAAGATTCGTGTGCATTCTACCCTGATGCCTCTACGCATTGCCCAGGCAAGTCAGATCTGCAGGTGCATTTTTCCCCCTGCACTTGGAAAAACAAGTGAAGCTCTCTGCATTTCAGTTTGCCCCATCCATAAAAATGACAGGTATAATAATATCAACTTCATTCAGAGATTCCGAGGCATCACCGACACCTCCCTCTGAAAGTGCTTTGGATGGCTGGAATAAATAGCACTGGCGTGTTTAAGCGCTAATGAACAGATGCTAATTTCCTTCTCTAGATAGCTCCGAATTATTCTTCATTTCCTCTTGGGTCTATTGGACTCAGGCAAACTTTTTCTTTTCCACGCTCCCAGTCCCACTTTTGTGCATTCCAATGAGTTCAAATCAGTCCCCAGCTACCTCCTCTTAGCATCATTATCTTTTTTCCTCCTCATCTTGGTCCCAAAGACCCGGGGATGCCTTTTTAGCTGTCGTTTCGAGCTCCCTTGTCCCTCCATAGTCTAAACAAGAGAATCATAGTTCCGATTTAATCAGCTAGCAGAAGAGGGCAGGGCTATGCATAGCACCTTCCATACCCGAGGTATTTCAAAGTGATCTGCTACGCGGGAAATTAGTTGCTGGAAATGCTGTAAGTGTGTCGGGATATGCACAAGCCATCACACCCTGAGCGGCTGCTGCCACAAAGCTTTGAACATTCAAAGCTATTGATGCAAAGGAATATCAGCATTGCCTAGCGTGTGTTTGCTGCATGTCCTTAAAATTGCAAAATCTGGGTTCTTTTTTTTTAATTTGTTCAACATAATTACTAATGGTTATCTAGGGATGGTGGAATCTTTATCCTTAGAGCTCTTATGGCCAGGCTGGACAAAGCCCTGGCTGGGATGGTTTAGGCAGGGTTGATCTTGCTTTGAGCAGGGGGTTGGACTTGATGCCCTCCTGAGGTTTCTCACAACTCTAATCGTCAATGATTCTATGAATGTTAATGCTCCTGGAAGTGCTGTGCTGATCACAAGGGAACCTGTTTCCCGGCAAACTCTGGTGGCCTGGTGGAACTCTTCTGATCTTTCAGTCAATTGCATTTATTTACATTCGTTCCTTTTGTAATGAATAGCAAACTCCTGTAATGCCCCTGTCATGTGCACTGAGGACCCTATTCCAAAGCCCTCTGCAATTCAGCAGGAGACTTTCCTTTTAAACAAAAGTTTTACTGCAAGTAGATAATAACACCTGCTTAGAAGCCTGTGATGGGGTGGACAATGCCCGACATCCCTGTCAGAGGCCTTTCCTCACACTGGCCAGCAACAGGAGCAGTAGAGAAGTCCTCCGAGAACAACAGACTGGCAGCCCCTGCTGCAGCCAATCAGAGTGCAGCAGGCTGGTATAAAAGGAGCTGCTAGGCCAGGACCTGTCAGTTCCTTCCTGGAGCTTGACTCAGGCAGACCTCAGGGCTCACTGGAGAACACCAGCACTCTGGACAACTCCGAGTGGGATCTGGAGCATCGTACCTGGTTGGGGCCAGGTCCTGCGGCTGAAGGCTAGCCAAGAAGCCAAAGGCAACCCTGCAGAACCCTGGACAAGGGGAACTCAACCACAAGACCCTAGAGAAAGGGCTGGATGGGACATTATCCTGGGGAAGTAGCCCAGGGACGTGACAACAACTAAGTACGTTGAAACTCAGCAGGTAACTGCTACTTATAGGGTCCCTAGGCCGGGACCCAGAGGAGTGGGCAGGCCTGGTTCCCCCCCCTCCCAACCCCTCTGCAAATCACACCCTGGGGGTGTTAAGAAGAGGCCTGATCTGCAGCCCCTTGCTGGATGCTGACTCGCTCGCAGACAGGCGAGTAGAGACTCTAAGACTCCCTCTCAGCCACGAAGGGGTACTCACCTAAAGGGTGGAACCCTTTACAAAGCCCAATTACTTTGGGAAAGTCCGGTCCCAAGGACAGCCCCTAGTCTGAGGATCTGGACTCTATTAGAGGCTCTCTTCCCCCAAATGGATCACTTTTAGATACATCAATTAATGTTCAGTCAGCTTTAATATATTACATCGATGTCATTGCAGAGCACGGGCCTCATTTATGTGGGAAAGGAGACACCTGGACTGCGGTATACCTATCAACAAAGCAATTTTTCCGAGATTAAAATTTAATTGAGTCAATTATTCTTCCCTTGCGCTCCACAGAAGAAAAGGTTACGCTAAATTTAAATAAGCCGTGTTGATCCCTGCATTATTCATTCAGTCACTGGCATATGGCTGCCTGGTTATGTAGGGTCCCAAATGTTACCTAGAGGTTCACCTCTGAGCTTGACTCCTCAGCCCATCTGCAATGAATCTATCCAGTGTTTCTAACGCAGGACAGTCATGGCAGGAATTTAATGACTCGCTAGGACCCCGGCCTGCCCACAGGGGGTGGGCAAAAAGGCCAGCTGCCACTGGGACCCGGCAATTCAAAAGTGCGCTTCAGTCTTTACTGCTGTCCCCGGCCCCCTTTAAATCTCTGCTCAGTGCCACACCACACGCTCCGGTGGCTCTGAGGGCTGCTTGGGTAGGCGGGGGCGTGGCATGCCCCCAGCCCCGCCCCTTTTGCCTGAGGCCCCACCCCTCCGGAAGCGCAGAGCCAACCCCTCCCCCACCTTGTCCAGGGACCCGGCAAGTCTGTCAGCCCCACTGTAAGACCCATTTATTTCATATCAGCCACCCAAGAGCCATCAAGTTTCCCTCCCTATTGGCCTGGTCTGTATTCAAACTGAAGGCCTACAATTGATAGATGCCACATCTCATTCTGGTGGTACCTTGCTTTACTTATTCGCAGATTTACTCAATGTTACGTGGGTCCTTAAAGGAAAATGTACATGCTATATGTAAATGGTTGCATTTTTCCAAAATACAGTGTTATTTTTATGAAGTTTATTTTTATCCAGATTATTTCCGATTTCTTAAAAAAGGAATTGTTAAAAAAAAATCTGTTTAATTTTTTTAGCAATTTTTTAAATGGGAATTTCCTCAAGTGTATTTTTTTCTTCATCCCTATAAACGCTTATCATTTGCTATATTTTAACAAAAAGGGCTATTGTCAATTTGGTTTCCAATGACATTTTCTTCTAGTTTTCAAACCATAAACGTTTATCTGTGCTAAAACTGAGCTCTACTCCAAATGTCTCCATCTTCTCTCCCCTCTGTGGGGTTAATTGCAAAGCAAGCCTATTCCCAGTTCATCCTATTTTTTTTCTGACTCATCTTTGGTTCAGCCTCTTTCAGCATTCATTCGGTGATGCCAATTTTGAGGACTCTACTTGCTTTGGTGACTCTTTCTCTTTTCAGTTTGGTTTTATGAGAAGCAATCCCATTTTAGTCACATCCCATTTTCCTGGCACAACCAAACTCTTGTGCTGCTTTAAGTTGTTATAAGAGGAAGCTGCAAACCAAAATTGGTGATCCTAGCTCTTACCGTTTAGGAGGAGATCTTGGTCAAATAGCCAAACAGACACATTCTCTAAAATATATAGCAGATTTAGTAGCGTTACTTAAAATGCCCTCTTTTAGAGGGATCAGTGATGCGGGAATAGATTCCGGTTAACAGTTTTCAAAAGCACTGGAGACTTTTGAGCCCTAGTCCCATTTTCAAAGGGACAGAGGATATATCTACACTGCAAAAAATAAATAAATAAATAAAACACCTTCAGCACAAAGTCACAGAACCCAGATCAAATGACTCAGGTTTACAAAGACCCATCTTCTTTGCCACCTTTCAGAGCTCAGCCTAATCAGGAATGTGTACACCCTTATTTTTCACCCTATAGTGTGAGCCCCCAAAGCCTGAGATGTCGACTTCAACTCTAGGACTGGCGGCCATGGGGATATTTTTTTATCAGTGTGGACTTACCCTTAATACCTAAATCAATGCCTAAGGACTGAGCAGAGTGTAATTTAAAAATCTAGACCTTAGAAAACTTCAATCTCATTCCAAGTCAATCCCTACACTACAATGCAAGCCCAGCGTTCAAACTCAGCCTCCACTCTAACCCCCTTCCTTCAGCACGCAATCGTGCTCACCCGAGGCTCAGCATAAGGCTCCCAGGATCCCGCAGGGGTGGATGGTGTAAATGGGAGCCAGGTTGGGATCCAGTATTCCAACCCTGTTGCTTTGCAGTGTAGACACAGTCCAACTGGGCTCTTGCTTTGGGAGCCCACGAAAAGTTTGAGAATGTCCCACAGACTGAGTTCTTGCCCCTCTGGACGGTCCAGTTTGTTCATGGCACAATGTGAGACAGCTTGACTGTCCATCAAAGGGGCTGGAGTGACCATATATTGAGAGGAAATCTGAAAGATGGGTGATTGGACTAAGGTGAGCATAATTAGAGGCCTGTGTGGATACAAAAATGTGAGTTCGCTTCCGATCTGCATCTGCCAAGCTCAGCTCCTCTTGCGGTCATCAATCTGGATTTTACTTGAATCTGCACAACAAATATGGAAGGCATGAGTGGCAGGTAAGGTAGGCAAGGGAAGGCATAGCCTTCCCAAAATTGCCTACACTGCCCAGCCACCTGGGAGGGGTCGGAACCATACTGCACAGAAGCCAAGCTCCCCCGCATCTGGGGATGGTTGAGGCATGGTCTCAAGGGAAAGGGTGTGGCTTTGGGCAGAAGGGGCGGAGCTTCGGCTGCCTTCACCAGCTGGGTCTTCACCCGCCACCCATGATGGAGGGGAGAGGGAAGAGAGCACAGATGAGCAAGGAGGGGGCAGGGCCATGCAGGGGAAGAGGTAGGGAGCACGCCTGGGCCCTGCAGGTCAGTGCTCATCAGGTGGGCAGAACAGAGAGGCAGGGTAGGGCCAGCACTCAGCCCCTCTTGCAAGGAGTTTTAAAATGCAGTTTCTTGCGTTCTTTTCCTGTCCGCAGTGCAGGGGCCTGGCCTGGTACCTCCCTCCCCCCTTTCACCTGGCGGGAGAAGGGGGACGCCCACTCCATTATTTACAGATATGAAGCGGATATCTGGATATGCCCATAAGAATGGCCATATTGGGTAAGACTAAAGGTCCAACTAGTCCAGTGTCCTGTCTTCCAACAGTGGTCAATGCCAGGTGCCCCAGAGGAATAAACAAAACAGGGAATCATCAAATGATCCCTCCCTTGTGACCCATTTCCAGCTTCTGACAAACAGAGGCTAAAGACACCATCCTTACCCATCCTGGCTAATAGCCAGGGCTCGACAAACCACTGAATCTACTCACCCGTGGGTAGTAGATTTCAGCCGGTCGCTCCGTGCGCCCCATTTACCGGTGCTTCGCACATGCACAGTGCCGGTCTGGCGAGTGGCTCTCGCCACGGTTTGTCAAGCCCTGCTAATAGCCATTGATGGACCTAACCTCCATGAATTTATCTAGCTCTTTTTTTTAACCCTGTTAAGGTCCTGGTCTTCACAACATCCTCTGGCAAGGAGTTCCACAGGTTGAGTTTGCATTGTGTGAAGAGAAACGTCTTTTGTTTTGTTTTATTTTATGCCTACTGCCTGTTAAGGGTTCAACAATTCCTAACCTGGGGTTGCAAATGAATGCAGATGCTCAAGTCCTAGGTGAACAAATACAGGGTCTCCTATCCCAAGTTCTACTATCCATGAGCTTACATTGAAATGTAGTCCTTTGTACATGTAGTCAAATGTACATTGAAATACCCTAAGAGCCTAAGGCTCTGTCTTAACTAGAAACGTGTCAGCAGTTCCTCTGCGGTATTTTCAAGTAGACACTCACTATAGCAACAAGAGAGGTTGTAAGTAATCCACTTCCTTGAGGGCTAGTAGCTAGGTTCCTGGAAGAATTCTTCCATTGACCTTACATTGAGTACACAGAGGGTTAGAGTTGCCCAGAGGTGTGGATGTAGGCAGGTCGACCTAGCTTTTTCATGTAGACCTGGCTTAAGTCACATTTCATAATAGGACTTTGGCTCCTAAGTCATGTCAGCCCTCCTGCAAATGTGACCTTCCCTCTGATGTATTATAGGTTACAGTGTGAACTGTAATACCAGCTTTATAAAACCTGCTCTGCCGAGGGTAGCTTTGCAGTCAGCGAGAATACATCTTGTATTGTTCTTCCAAATCAATAACCTGGCATGCACTCCCCCGGCGCGGCGAGGTTTTAACTTGTTACATACTCGAACAGCTTTGGGCTGGTGTACAACAAAAGTCAAACGTTGCCTGACCCTGCTATTACCAGAGCTTGTCTCGTTTCTCTCGGTAGAGCTGAGTGAAGAAAACAACCCTGGAATTCCATTCCAGCTTCCAGCTTCGATGAAGAAGTGGGTTTTGCCCATGAAAGCTCATAATAATAATATATATATATAGTGTCTAAGGGCACATCTACGCAGCAGGGCTTAACTCGAAATAAGCTACACAAATTGAGCTACACTAATTGTGTAGCTTAAGTCAATTTATAGCTTATTTCGACTTTTGGAAATAACACAGCACTTAATTTGAAATGGAGCATTCTTCTCCCAAATTCCCTTACTCCTCATAAAGTGAGGGTTACAGAAATCAGAGTAAGAAGTCCTCCAGCTTGACAGTATTTGACATTATGTCAAAATAACTGCCGGCTGTGTAGACACGGACTATGTTATTTCAAAATACTGTTGCTGTGTAGACGTAGCCTAAGGGTGCATCTACACTGCACCCTTACCTCCAAATAAGCTACACAATTTGCACTATGCAAATTGCGTAGCTTATTTTGAAATAAAGCACTGTTCCAATAAATCCCTTTATGCTCTTGGAAGGAGGGTTTCAGGGATGCTGGAACAGTGCGCCCGTTATTTCAAAATATATTGAAATATATTTTGAAATAACGGGCATGTTTCAAGATGTGGAATTGCTATTTCAGGATACTTCCAGTATCCCAAAATAGCACCGCTTTCTAGATGTGGCCGAAGGTGCCACGGGACTATTCACCGAGGAAAATGAAAGATGTGGAAGGCCCACAAAAACCAGACAGTCATGATGATATATGTCAGCTGTCACAAATCCTACAGGTTCAACAGGCATTACAATCAATAATCCATGCCTAACAGGCATTACAATCAATAATCCATGTCTAGCTGCTTAGCACTTCATCCAAACATGCCATACAGTGGGGCTACGTCTACACTGGCATGATTTTCCGGAAATGCTTTTAACGGAAAAGTTTTCTGTTAAAAGCATTTTCGCAAAAAGAGCATCTAGATTGGCACAGACACTTTTTCCGCAAAAGCACTTTGCGTGCCCCGATTGCCATTTTTGTGATCGGGGCTTTTTTGTGCAAAACAATGCTGTCCTGTCTACACTGGCCCTTTTGCGCAAATGATTTGCACAAAAGGGACTTTTGCCTTTTGCGAAGGGCAACGGGAAGGGCAAAGTATTTCCGCAAGAAGCACTGATTTCCTACAGTAGGAAGTCAGTGTTCTTGCGGAAATTCAAGCAGCCAATGTAGACAGCTGGCCAGTTTTTGCGGAAAAGCGACTGATTTTCCGCAAAAACTGGCCAGTCTAGACACAGCCTGGGTGGGGCAAAGGAGGCAATAGATATTCTTGGGGAAAACAACAAAGCAGATTTCCTAGTATGCTCTTAATGATAGATCCGGCTCTTCATCCATGCTCCAGTTGCTCCTGCCAGGTTTGTCAGCCATCAAACAATAATGAAAGCAGAGACTGGTTTTTAAAAAGAGCAAGGGGGGAAGAATGGGAGGATAGGGAAAGATTTGTGATGCAAAGTTACTGAGGAGTTCAATGAGCATATGGAAACCTGTCAGTCACCCTCTGGACCTCCAGAGACAAAAAGGAGAAGGAAAGGAATGAATTTAGGAGTTACGCTGATCTGTCCTGCTGGGCCTGCTTTGCCACCATTCATAAACTTTGGGATCATTAGTTTACACTGCGGAGGAACCAGCAGGCAGCCAGGTGGTGCCTTACTAGGAATGACCCTAGAAAGCAGGGAATGAAGGGGAAGTATCTATCTCTGGACAAAAACAGCTCCAAAATTAGAACCATCTTTTAGAATGGGATGATGCTTTGGGAGACTTCATGAATGGCTAAACAAGAGTATAAAGTCCCAGAGGGGTAGCTGTGTTAGCCTATAACTTTACAAACAACACAGAGTCCTGTGGCACCTTAGAGACTAACAGATGTATTAGGTCATGAGCTTTTGCAGGTAAAAGCTACTTCATCGGATGAGTTGGAGTGGAAATTACAGAATCCAGAATGTATATAACCACAAAAGCAGTTACCTGTCAATTGTACAGTCAGTGTCAATGACTCTAATTGAGTCAGGCTGGATGTGTCCCGTTCATAGCTTTTGATGTGTAAATGTGGATATCAAAGGAGGGGGAAATTGTCTTTGTAGTGCATTAACCTGATAATATCTTTATTCAAGCCCAAGTTGATAGTGTCGAACCTGTAAATGAATTCTGGTCCAGCTGTCTCCCTCTATAATTGGGTAATATAATTCCTTTGTAGAAGGATGGCTACTTTTAAATCCATGATTGAATGTTCAGGGAGGTTAAAATGTTCCCCTACAGGTTTGTGTGTTACCATTTCTGATGTCTGCCCATTTATCCTTTGGTCAATATACAAGGATATGTTTGCTCTGGAACCAGGAGGCGTAGTTCTCAGCCTGGGTAGCTCTACCCATGATGGCAGTGCCACACTGAATGTAACAATGTGGCTGGCCCAACTACACCCTTAGTATTTCAGCTAGAAATGACCCCACAAGGCTAGCCTCTTCCATGGCCTGCATCACCATGGCCACACTACTTTTAGCATGCTAACTTTATCAGACCTAGTGTGCGTATGTCTACATGAACTGAGAATGAAAGCTCCCAGTTGCAATGTAGAGAGAGAGAATTCTCTGCGTGCGCTGACCACAATAGCACACCCCTCTCAGCTCAGCCTTAGGATGGGCATGGACGTGATGAAAGCAGGTCCAGGACGTGTGTAGACACCCCAGTGGCGTTCACATAAGACAAGAGCTCCGGCTTGCCTTGTAGTCGTACAGAACGAAAGCTTGATACGGCTGTATGTCTGTGATGGCTTGGCGTTCATTGGAGCAGTGCTTCATAACCGCTACTTTTCAAACCGCCCGCCACTGATACCATCTCCATGCAGACAACCGAAGCGACTCTAGAAGACAAGGAGAGGAAAATGACCACATGTGTAATAGGGTATGCCAGGGAGACAAGGTGAGTGAGAAGATATTTTTAGTGGAGCAATATCTTCCCATAAAAGATATTTCCTCATCCAACTTGTCTCTCAAATATCCTGGAACTAAAACAGCTACAAGAGTGCAATTAATGTGGTATACCAGGGATTTGCTGCCCCCTGCCAGAGGCCCCACGATTTTGGCACACCCCAAAGTAAAAAAGTGTCCTGCTGGAAGGGAAAAGCAACAAGTTCAGACCACTACACAAGGCCTACAGCAGCAGGCACAACCAGTGAGAGCTGGTCCTCCGGCACGTAGAAGGGCAAGAAGCAGGTGACGACCAATCAGTGTCCAGCACACAAGATAAAAAGGGCTGGCTGCTGCTTCTAGGGGCCAGTTCTGGGTAAAGCCGGGACAGGGTGAAGCCACGACTCTCTCTGCTGTAAACCAAGGAACCTGGCATTTTCAAGGGCTAACCTATGCCACACTGGCTTTGAGTCTCTATGTAGGACTAGTGTTCATGTTATGGACTGTAATGGCAAGGTAGCTATTTGGGGTGAAGGTTTAATGTTACAGTGAACCCTGAAGAGGGTACAGATTGACAGCTGAGCTGGCTGGAAGGCTAGACCACAAAAGCAGCAGACAACACTGGAATCAAGACACAAGGAGGTGCTTGAAAGGAACAGTCTGGGCAATGCCGTGTCCTGACGAGAGGGGGCACTCTGGTGGGGAATTGGGGAATGCATGCTGTAACAGTGTGCCCTTTGACCTGGCAGTTCATGATGCTAGCGGGAGGCATGTTAGGCCCAAACTTGCTTTTTTTTTTTTTTTTAAACACTGCTTTTTGTGCTTTTGAATTTTCTGCAGTAATCCACATAACGGTGGTCAGCCCTAACGGTGATGAGGAGTTTTTCCCTGAGTTCGCCAGAGCTCATCCACAGTCTTTGAACTCAAGGACAAAGGCTGCACAAAGCTTTGCTTGGTGTGGGAATCGGTTGCACGTGAGTAATCACGCTGCTTTGTCCTTGTTGGCCATTTTGTACATCAGTGCCAAGGCTGCAAGAAGTGGGCTGGCAAGCAAAGATTCAGGGCTTTGCAAGGCAAACTCTGGAACTCACCAAACCTGTGGAACTCCTTGCCAGAGGATGTGGTGAAGACTAGGACTTTAACAGGGTTCAAAAAAGAGCTAGATTGTGTCATGGAGGTTAGCTCCATCAAAGGCGATTAGGCAGGATGGGTAGGAATGGTGTCCCTAGCCTCTGTTTCTCTGGAGGTGGGTGACAGGGGAGGGATCACGTGAGGATTCCCTGTTGTGTTCCCTCCCTCTGGGGCATCTGGCATTGGCCGCTGTCAGTAAGACAGGGTACTAGGCTGGATGGACCATTGGTCTGACCCAGTATGGCCGTTTTTATGTTCTTAAGGCAACCCCAAGACAGTCGCATGCAGCACCCATCGGAGGCAGAAGAGACCCTAGTCCAGTGACTAGGCTGTGAAGCCGCTGTGTTCGCGAAAGCCACTGCAAACTGAAGCAGAAAGAGGCTGCTCCATCGGCTTCCGTGGTCTCTCTTATACCAGCTGCCTAACTGGGCTAAGGAGTCTGGCTACCCCTACAATGGACTTCTTTTGCCTTTCGGACCCTTTCAGACGTCTGGCTGAGTTGGCTTTACCAGGAATTAAACTCCAACCAGCGTAGCTCTTGGGTCAAAATAACCTGTTCCACCACGTAACGATGCAGCCCCTGGGGAAGGGAAAGGTTGGCACTAAAATACATGTAAACAAGACCAAATCTCATGTACATTTTGGGAACCATTTGGACACAGTCTCCTATTGGCACAGGTCTTTTTTTGGCCACAATGACTCGTAAGTGCTCATCAGTTGTGGATACAAGAAAATCTTTTGAGCAAAGGCACATGCCAATATAGACGCTCTCTTGCGCAAATACTTTTAATGGAAAAACTTTTCCGTTCAAACTATTTGCACAAAATCATGCCAGTCTAGATGCAGCCAAAGGCCTTTGCGCAGTTTTTAATTTCACATCTCGTCCTTTACTTGACAACGCAGGATGCTGAGGATGGATGAGTCTGGGGGAAGTAAAGAGAGAAAGGAAAAGGTAAAAGGATGCCAGCAGAGTCTCCATCTTTTAAAAAAAAATTCAAAGCCATCTAAAGTCCACAGGGCCTGCCCTGTAATTGCCCTCTCTGCAGTGAATAGAGAAGGGCACTGGAGGAGATGACACAGACTGATCCCAGATTCCTAGGATGAGGGGTTTCCTCCTCTCTGTCTACACAGGGCTGATTTCCCAGCAGCTGTCACACACTGTGCAGGAGTTACTCCAACAGAAAACAGTGTGTTGTGATATTATTTGGCTGCATCCGTAGCCTGACCCCAGGGTCACCAGCTGACTCTCTCAGACGTAGCATGAGGAAAGAACTCGGGTCATCGTGCATCAAAACCAAAGGCCTTGAGCACATGACAGGAAATCTCCCTGAGTGACTGAGGACAAGAGGACTTTCGTCCTCCCTGGAGGCCAGTCAATAGAGGCTGTTGCCATGGTAAGTGCTGGGTGAGGACATGTTCCATCCATCGCTGGGTAGTGGTGAATGAATACACACCATTCACATTACACTGTTTACCAGCCCACACACCATAGGGTAAGATGTTACCGTGTTTCCCAGCCTACACGCCGTACGGTAAGATGTTACCGTGTTTCCCAGCCTACACGCCGTACGGTAAGATGTTACCGTGTTTCCCAGCCTACACACCATACGGTAAGATGTTACCGTGTTTCCCAGCCTACACACCGTACGGTAAGATGTTACCGTGTTTCCCAGCCTACACGCCGTACGGTAAGATGTTACCGTGTTTCCCAGCCTACACCCCATATGGTAAGATGTTACTGTGTTTCCCAGCCTATACACCATTGAAAAAAAATTAATTAAAGATACAGAAAAGAGAAGCAAACCTTGAGGCCTTTGAGATATAAGGTATTCACTCAGGTTTTCATTGTAACAACATCCCTTGTTGCCTTTGCTGGAGAGTTTTAAGAAGGAAATACTTGTTGCTTGGCCATCTCAGAGGGTGTCTACACTACAGAGAAGATTGAAGCTGCTGCTGTTGATCTTCCAGGGTTCGAATTAGCATGGAAGTGAAGACCGAGAGGGGCTCTCTAGGTGATGCTGGTAGTTCTGCTTCCACAAGGAGTAAGGGAAGTCTAAGCGAGAGTGTTCTCCCTTCGATTTCCTGCAATGTGGACTGCGCCAAAAGTTTAGCTAAGGTACTTCAACTTCAGCTACGCAATTAATATAGCTGAAGTTGTAGATCTTAATTCGACCTTATCCCATAGCGTAGACATGGTCTTGGAGGGCATTAAAGATAGGAATATCGGTCCTTCTGGGAGGAAAGAGTCAAAGTTAGTTGAACTGGACTGGAGAGGTCTGAACTTGTTCTATCCCAGGTAGTGTTTTAGATTCAGGTGGAGCCGATGGAGCTGGCAGTATCAACTCGGCTCTTTCTACGGTGAGCGCATCGGGGTTAGAATGGAACGGTGTGATTCCAACCACCAATTTTGCTTCACTGATTTTTAGTTCCACACTTTTCTTGTTTACCAGGCACGATCTCAGTGCAATCCTTGAGTTATATCCGTGAGCCTTTTGTGTTGGTCTAATCCAGGCTGGTTGGCTATTTCCCAGCTACATTTATTATGAACTTACCCCGAATTTCTATGTACTTTTTGTGGTTACGCTCGCAAGGAGGGGACATTTGTAGGCCCGGTTAGCACGACAGACGCCGCTTCCTAAACATGCAGCCTAGGGACCCGCCCGGGGAGCTTTTTCCTCTGCTTTGGAAACTCAGCTCCAATAGACACGACAGCCCCATCTGCATAACTGTTGCGCTGGAGGTGCTAATAAATAATTGCTGGTGGATCCCAAAGCAGAAAGTGTCACCACCACCTGTCAAGCTACAGACATTTGGGAAATGGTTTTCAATTGCCCTAAAGCTATGGAAATCAAACACGTCCGTCTCATCTGTCGACAGTGACAGACACTTCACGGCGCACAGCACCATGTGGAAGCAGAGGTCGGGCTGCTGGGTATGAATTAGCACCCTTGCTATTACCGTGTGCGTTGGAGTAGGGGGAAGAGTTTGGCTTTGCAATGGGCTGCAAGCAGCCTTTTCCCCTTCCCACCTTCTCCTGGGATATTTATGGGTTTCGTGTCCCAACCGGTGCATTCTGCAGCTTTCTAATCCTCCGGGCGAAGTCGGCCTCGCCAGACCGGATCAGACCTGTGAGCTGCAGAGCACAGGGTGCTGTCCCTAGCAGGAACCAAAGCTCAGATTCTCCCCCACAGAAACCAAGGGGACTTCTGCCACTGACTGCAAGGAGCCCCCATACCAGATCCTACTAGGCCCCCCTCAAGTATAGGCATTGCTCCTGTAGACTTTGGCAGCACTGCCTCATTGTGCTCCTTTAAATCCCTCCCAAAAACTCACCTTTGCTGGGACACCGACCAAAAACTTGACAAGGGGTGGCTGCAACAAGGTCCGAGTGAGCCGAAAGGACACCCTCGATTTTGGCTACTGCAACCCCAGAGCAAAAGGCGCCATCCATTCTCTGTTGAAGTAATCGGATTTGTCCCTATGGTTTTGTTTCTAAAAGGCCGCCCTCATAATTCCCGGCATCGCAAAAGGTGTTGAGTTTATCTTCCCTTATGGACTACTAGATACTGTATTTCAAAACCCTGCCCTGCACTCTACAGGAGAATGGGAAATACTGCAGCTGGAGGATGCTTTATAGAAAGGAAACTTCTGTGATTTCCACAAGCATAAATACTTAGGACAAAGGCTTATGGGGCCTCTCCGCCCTTTCGGCTCAGCGCAACGTGTTTTGCTTCAAACGGAGTGAGGAGTCGTCTTTAATGCACTTTTCCAGCTGACAGATATCTGCCTGCTTCTTGTTGTTCCCTCCTCTGATTTAAAGCTGCCTTCACCAGTCACATTTAGAAGGATCTCCTCCCAAGACAAGGGAGACCAAGGCGACAGAGCTGAGTTATGTAGCACAGCCAAGGACACGGTATAATGACAATGGATGTCGTCTTGGTGTGTGTTTTGCGATTCATTGGGAAAAGGGGGCCCCTGCCTCTCCTCCGTCAGGCAAGTAAAATAGATCTATGACCCCTGTGTTTATGCACATGCCATCATGTGTACTATGTACAGCCTGGAAGGGGTGGTCATGGAAGCCCCTGGAATCCTAGGGCTGGAAGAGACCTCAGGAGGACATTGAATCCAGCCCCCTGCCCAAAGCAGAACCAACCTCAACTAAATCCTCCCAGCCAGGGCTTTGTCAAGCCGGGACTTAAACACCTCTAGGGATGGAGATTCCACCCCCTCCCTAGGGAACCCATCCCACCCTCCTAGGGAAATAGTTTTTCCTAATAGCCAACCTAGCCCTGTAACTTGAGCCCATTGCTCCTTGTTCTGCATCTGTCACCACTGAGAACAGCCTCGCTCCTTCCTCTTTGGAACCCCCCTTCAGGAAGTTGCAGGCTGCTATCAGATCCCTCCTCACTCTTCTCTTCTGCAGACTAAATAAGCCCAAATCCCTCAGTCTCAGGGACAGGGATTTGGGGAAGGGGCAGGGCTAGGGAGTGGGGGGGTCTGTGATTAGCCAGTTGCACAGGAGCAGGGATAGGCATTAACGTACCCTGGCATGAGCTCTGGCCACAACAGGTGGAACTGAGCCTTGTTGGCAGAAAGAAGCATTGTGAGAAATGGGTGAGGGGCTGTGACGTCCCCCTCTCCAGGGCATGCCCGGCCTCCGCCTGTGAACAAATGACAACAAATGGCTTCTCATTTCTGCTCGTTGACTCCCTGCTTGCCAGAAATGGCCTTTCCCCACCCCCCATCTTCAGCTGGCCAAGGGGTCGGATCCTTCGTAGTTGTTGACTTAGCCACCATCATGCATGTCTCCCGCACCGCCCTGCGAGATTGCTCTAGCAGGGCTTGCTCAGGGGAGCTCCGGAGAGCTGGAAATAATGTAGAGGTCCATGACCCATCTTGTAGAGCACAGCAAGAGCACATCCTGCTAGTGCTTTGTGCTCCACACTCACTGCCACTTCACTGAAAGCTCCCTCCATTTAAAGCCCAGCAAGGGCAGGGCTGTAGTCAACCTGTGGAACTCCTTGCCAGAGGAGGCTGTGAAGGCTAGGACTATAATAGAGTTTAAAGAGAAGCTAGATAATTTCATGGAGGTTAGGTCCATAAAAGGCTATTAGCCAGGGGATGAAATGGTGTCCTTGGCCTCTGTTTGTCAGAAGCTGGAGAGGGATGGCAGGAGACAAATCGCTTGATCATTGTCTTCAGTCCACCCCCTCTGGGGCACCTGGTGCTGGCCACTGTCGGCAGACAGGCTACTGGGCTAGATGGACCTTTGGTCTGACCCGGTACGGCCATTCTTATGTTCTTATGGCTTTTCCAGACTCTGCCTTTTCCGAGCAGGATGGGCAGCCAGAGAGCCTCCAGAGAATCTGCAGCCAGGCCCTGCCGCAGAGCCAGTCTCTGGGCAACCTAAGATCTACCATATTCCAGTCCTGCATCCGCCTTGTCTTGCCCCAGGCAACCCAAGCCTGATTGTCCTCTCTGAATTCTAACTTCAGCTCAACCCCGCCCTCCTCTTCCCGACTTCTGACTTCAGCTCCAAGCACCACCTCTGACACCTGCTCTCACCACGAGGCACGACCTCCCATGTCCTGCTCACTGGCAACGAGGTGCTGGGGAAGGAGGAATAGGGTGGGCATTAAAGTACCGAGGTGGGAAGTCTCACAGAGTCCGAGGACAAAGTTAGACAGAATTTTTCTGCGTGTCTTATTGAAGCCCCAGCTCCTGCAGCCATGTGAACACACTACAAACTCAGTTTGCCATTTCAGAAGTGAGTTTTTTTAAGCCCCTCATCATTGCAGAGACTTTAACAGGCTTCGAAAAAGAGCTAGATGAGTTCATGGTCCTGAATTGAGATAGGTCCTGCCTTGGCCAGGGGGCTGGACTTGATGACCTCCTGAGGTCTCTTCCAGCTCTATGGTTCTATGATTCATGGAGGTTAGGTCCATCAATGGCAATTAGGCAAGATGGGTAGGAATGGTGTCCCTAGCCTCTGTTTGTCAGATGCTGGGAATGCATGACAAGGGATGGATCTCTCTACAAGGAAGTTTTTCTTGTAGTCAACCTGTGGAACTCCTTGCCAGAGGATGTTGTGAAGACCAGGACTTTAACAGGGTTCAAGAAAGACCTAGGTAAATTCATCGAGGTTAGGTCCATCAATTCTTATTAGCCAAACTGGGTAGGAATGGTGTTCTAACCTCTGTTTGCTAGGAGCTGGGAATGGGCAACAAGGGAGGGATCACTTGATGATCTCCTGTTCTGTTCATTCCCTCTGGGGCATCTGGCATTGGCCATTGTCAGAAGACAGGATACTGGGCTAGATGGACCTTTGGTCTGACCCAGTACGGCCGTTCTTATAAATTGCTGAAAGATTTGCAGATGACATATCACAGTTATATTTTAATATTACACACTGACCTAACCATCTCTTTTTAATATGCACATGTGGACTTTTGCCTCTGGGTATTCATCAATACATTCTATATCATGTTTTTCTTTACCATAAATTGGTCTCATCACCCCCCTTTTGAAGTCCTACATACATTCCATGAGCATTTCATCTCTTATGGATCGTTTCAAGAAAATAAACAGGAACATAAGAGCGCCACTTTCAAAAAGGCGGCAATTCGGAGGAACCTGAGGGCTAGTGGAGTTTCGTGAAAGTTTCCAAGAAGTGGCATGTTAGTTTAGGCTGAATGACTGAAACTTTGTAGGACTGAATGAAAGATCTGTTTATGGAACTGCCTAGTGGCAAGTGCTGAGCAAACAAGAATGGAAGAAAATAACGATGATCCCGATAAATTTGATAACTTAGTATTATTTGCCCAGAAGAGCATACGACCTCAATTGACAGGAAAGATCGTTATCTACATTGTGCAGATGGGGAAGTCAAGCACAGAGAGATTAAATGATTTACCCAAGGCACAGCAGGAAGTGTGTGGCAGAGCTGGGAATTGAATACCCATTTCCTGGCTCCTACGCCAATGTCTTATCCATAAGGTACAATTCCTCTGAAGAGGAGTAAGGATTATTTTCCTAGTCTGTGCCCGTCAGCTCTCCACTCTCATAGGGAGCAGATTTGGCAGCTGCCACGTTCAGGTAAACAAATAAACAAAACAAAACAAAAGGAAGGTTTCTTCACTCAGCGCACAGTCAACCTGTGGAACTCCTTGCCAGAGGATATGGTGAAGGCTAGGACTTTAACAAGTTCAAAAAGGATATAGCTATTGATGGACCTAATCTCCATGAATCTATCTATTAGCCAGGCTGGGTAGGAATGGTGTCCCTAGCCTCTATCTGGAAATGGGTGACAGGGGAGGGATCACATGAGGATTACCTGTTGTGTTCCTTCCTTCTGGGGCATCTGGCGTTGGCCATGTCAGCAGACAGGATACTGGGCTAGATGGACCTTTGGTCTGACCCAGTACGGCCGTTCTCATGTTCTTATGTTAAGTAGCTCATAAAACTTCTAAGTGCTGTGAATCTGGACCAGTCGCTTTTTTCCCAGGACTGATATCTTGCACTTACAAAAGGTTAACAGTGTGGAGCAGCTATTAGCCACGGTCCTGGCTCACTGTTGTTCTTCATGCTCAGATTCAGAGCGGCAAAGCCCAAGCAGAGGAGATTTGGGAGGGGGAAATGGTTTTAACCCGGCATTAAGAAACTATTTGCTGAAACAGTGAGATGCCAACTAAAAACTGGCAGGAAGCAAAACTGCCTGGCTTGGTTGCTTAAATGCACAAGCTCACAAGTGTGTTTATCTTTCTGAGCACAATGCAAACCCACCGCTCAGAAAACAGCAGAGGCCTAAAGTACAGATTGTTCCACTGCAAACTTAAACAGCTTTCAAGGCTCTGGATTTTTTTGTTCACAACGGGTGCTGAGAGCTGAGCTCATAGACCTATTAGTTAAAGCCTGTAAATCCCTTTTTTCCTCCTAGTTAATGTGAAAAAGCTCTCTCAGAATAGCTACGATATATTTGAGAGTGTGTGTTTGTTTGTTTGTCTGTCTGTCTGTTTAAGAACTCCTCCTACATGGTAAGAGCTACACCCATCAAATTTGGTAGGCAGCTTCCTCTTACCATAACTTAAATGCCAGGCCAAGGGCTGGAACCGGTTTACCAGCATTAGCCCCTGGCGGGCCCCCACACCATCGTATTTACCTGCACCTCTGCAGGTACGGGGCATTGCCGCTCCCATTGGCTGCTCCCTGCCAATGGGAGCTGCGATAGCCAGTATCTGCGGAGGTGCAGGTAAATATTGCAGGGAAGTTGTCTGCCATCCCTGGCAATGGGGCAGCAGTCAGCCGTCTTGGAGCTGAGAGCCCGAGTGGTGGGATCGCAGGCTGTCCCAGCAGAGGTGACAGGCCAGGAGCCCGGGAAGGCAGTGAGATAGATGGTGGGCCAGCTTAGCAGCTGCAAGGAACCCCCAAGCTGGGGGGGAGGGCCAGAAATAACCTCCCCTGGTCCAGCAAAATCCCTCATTCGGAATCAGTCAGGTCCCAAGTGTGCTAGACCAGGGAGGTCCAACCTGTACTCTCTCCTCTGTTTAAAGCGAGTCCTATCACAAAGATTGTAAAGCCCTGATAGAGCCGTTTCTTACCTTGACTCATCTCACGCACCCAAATTTACCAGTCAACACGCAGCGTGCTGCTCACGGAATAAGATTACTCGACATTGACCGAGGCCGATTTGGGGACTGAAAGATGAACTGGGCCTCATGCAGCTCTTGGATATATCCGACTGCATCCATCGCCCCCTTTGTATGTCACTTAGCACCTTCGACTGTGAACACTTTGGACCAGGAACTGGTATCTTCAGATATGATTGTATAGCATCTAGCACAATGGAGCCCTTGTTCACTCTGGGGTCTACTGTCATGGAAATATCACACACTGATAACTAGGTCTCATGCACAAAACATGCCTCGGCGCAATCGGAGGTTTCAGCGACGCTTACGTCCCTCACTCCCTTTGGGAATCCGAGTTTTAAACGTTATTTCATCAGCCATCATAGGCTCAGCCCTCCTGACAGCTTTCCAATAACCAGATGGGAAACCCTCAAGTCTTAATACCCACCTGCAAAAGCTACAGCCAACAGCTCCATGGGTAATTTATGGAGTAGGGAAAGAGCAGGAGCATTGTTATAATAACCCAAGTGTGGTTTTCACGGTACAGTGAAACCTTTGTTATCCGGCACTCTGTTCACTGGAAGACTTTGTTAACCACCATTGCCCCCAGCCACAATACTGTCACATCTTCAGGCGCCCGGGCCTGGCTTGGTTTACCATGACTGGCTGAATGATTTTTTATTTAAGAAGTACTAATCATCTTAAATCAAAATAGAAATGTGAGACCAACTGCCTCACACTGCAAAACTACCAATATTAA
>JANRFK010006693.1:67558839-67571524 GCA_030068395.1 Apalone spinifera
GGCCATTTTTATTCAAATGAAGTGCGGGAGATTTAAATCCCTGCTTCATTTGCAGTGTCGGTATGTCTAATTTACATCTCTCTGGCGACAGAGGGATGTAGTCTAGACATACCCCCAGTGTTCTGTCTGCCGACAGTGGCCAAAGCCAGGTGCACCAGAGGGAGGGAACACAACAGGGAATCCTCATGTGATCCCTCCTTTGTCATCCATTTCCAGGCAAACAAGAGGCTAGGGACACCATTCCTGACCTTCATGGCTAATAGCCATTGATGGCCCCAACCTCCATGAATCTATCTAGCTCTGTTTTGAACCCTGTTAAAGTCCTGTTCTTCACAACATTGGAAGTGTCTGAAGAGTCAGATCTCTCAGGGGAGAATACTTTCTACCCCCAGCTAAGCAAGCTAAGGAGTGAACGCTATTGTCAATGCAAAGCTGCACATGTTTCTCAAGGCGGTGGTAAGAGCGCTGTTAATAAATTGCCCAACACGTTGGACCAGACGAAGGTCCCTGAGCAGTGTGTAGCTAGAAAAGAGACAGGAGTGGGAGGCCTCTTTGTCACGGAGGACAACAGTCCTGCTGCCCATTCACTCTTTTGTGAGGTGGGAGGAGCCACCACCTCTAGATTCTTTGGGTGGAGTCCAAGTTATTCACTCGCACCGACATTACAGAATGGAACTGCTGGGGTCAGGTGAGCAGTGGCTTGAAGGGAGGCCCTGTAAATGAATGGGAGGGTAGGTTATGTTCCAAGTCTAAAAGGATGTTGACTTTTCCCCACCGGGGGATAGTCAGTACTGCTTTTAGGAGCTGCGACTGTTCTGAAATGTCTCTCTCCTTGTTTAATCACATGCACACACCTTATATGGACGCTCGAATGATTTGCACTCTCCGTGTTTCTGCTGAATTACAAGATGAAATCTATTAACTGAAAGTGAACAGCATCGTGTCAGTCAAGGGCGAGTATTTATTTCTGGGAAGTTGCAGTTCTGTTCTGCCATGCTGGCATATTGTCTCCTGGGCAGCTGCAGCCAGTCGAATGAGTGAATCACACTCTTCCATTCTGGGGTTTGATTCATAGCCCTCCAATTTTGGCCACTCTTCCTGCTGCTCTCATTTATCAGACTCAGCATCAAAGATTTCTAATGCCTGGAGCCTGATCTTCCACCATCTTCCACCTCACATGATTTACAGCTGTGCAGAGTAGGTAGAAAAGACGGTCGGATCAGCATCTTCACTTGGCACAGCATAAAGGACTACCTATTCTATGTAGTGAGAATCTGGTTCCATGGGTATGTGTCCACAACCTCTCAAGAACCATGACCAGCAAGAAACAATGTGCTTCCCTGGAACCAACAAGCCTGTCTTCTTCCTATGAAGAAAAGGTCTCACATCAGACCCAGTGAAGGGAGCAGATCACAATCATGAAACACCATCAAAAGGGACCTAGCTGTGCACCGAGTGAGAGGCTTCGTGCGGCGATGCCGTTCTTTAGCGTTCTTATATTTCTCAGCTCTGAAGTGCGCTATGTGGAAGAACAGTGAAGTTGCTTAGTACTTTCAAAGACTTTATTAATTGAAAGTATTCTGTTTCCTCTGTCAGAAAAGAGCTGTCTGTGGAGTGGTACCTAACAGAGATACAGCTGTCCGTAAAAACACTTTGGAGAAGGGAGCTTTATTTGTTCCTTGTTTGCAGAGCTTCTAAGATGATACGGTCACGGTTCCTGAGTGGGACTTCTAGGTGGTACTAGAATGTACCTAATAAAAAATATTTAATGAACTGGTATACAGGTCCTCTATAGAAAGAACAACCTCTGCTGGCCCACAGGAATACACATTGTCCCTAAGTTAGTAGCGTTTGTAAAGTTGTACCAATACACTGTAGATGGCTCCCTAAGAAAGCAGCCTTCAGCCCCTTCCTCCAGTTCTAAAGAGTGTCGTAGGAACTAGAAGTCCATTTTGGTGTAGCCAAAACTAGGAGAGACGATGAAGCAAGCTGTGGAACACCCACACCCAGACCTATGGTCTTTGGTCTCTACCCAGTTATGTCTGGACTCTTTCTGAATTGCTACCACTTTAGAAGGCTATAGAGAGATGAGGGTTTCAAAAGGAAGGAGTCAGATATCCTCGCAGCCCACTGTTTTGGGGTCCCTGGTTGCTAGAACACATTTGTGTCTCCAGACCTTGCAATCTGGAGACCCTGTAGCCAGAATGGGTAGGAATGGTGTCCCTAACCTCTGTTTGTCTGGAAATGGATGACAGGAGAGAGATCACATGATGATTACCTGTTGTGTTCACTTCCTCTGGAACATCTGGTATTGGCTACTATTGGCAGACAGGATACTGGGCTAGATGGACCTTTGGTCTGACCCAGTACGGCCATTCTTATGTTCTTGTGTCTCCATGAAAGAGACCACATTCGGTTTATAGCCTCCCCCCATTATAATTTAGCCAATTTATGATCTTACTTCTCACTGCAACGACTCTCCCTTGATTTACTTTTTCCCCTAGTGGGCTGGCAACCCTGGGCTTTCTCCGATTTCTGCCTCTCATTTCACCAGTCCTCAGAAGCCCCATGAAGCAGTGACTTTGCACCTCAAGTTTCTTCTCCTGACTGGCTGGCTGGAGGTGATATTGACCCATTCCAGAGAGAGGGAGAGTAGTGAAGTCCTTGTTGGAAGTAGTCTCCCCTCTGCTTAGGCTCTGAGGGCACTGGCTACACCAATGCTAGCTCCAGCAAGGCAAGGGACAACCCTGCTTTCAGGGACAGCTTCCTACACAAAGCAAGGGAGAGCCAAAAGTGGAGCAAGTTCACCACAAAGTCCAAGTTTAGCTGTTTACCCCTCCGGTGGAATCCAATACAATTGGAACTTGATGTTGCTACAAGGGTATTCCAAATTGGAACCTGGATCCAAAACTAAATCCCTCTTCTAATACCAACCTTTATCTAGTGGGCTGAGCCGCTGGCTCTAGGATGCTGAACATTCAGATCTAAAGCCAGATTGAAATGGTTTGGGTTGACTACATGTGTAGGAAAATTTTAGCTAACTATATACCTCTATGGCTTCGGTTTGCACTATAAGAATAATCAGCAATTTTGTTTATGGATGCACCTTGCTATTGTTGGGAATAATTTCTTGGACACACTGGGTGCAAATGAAAACAAGCAGAGGATTTATTGGTTCACACAGCTGGTGGAGTACCCATCAGGAGTTAACCCAGTGAGCACTAACTTAACCAAAACATACATTAGATTATATAGGTAGCAGATGGGCGGGGGAGAAGTGATTTGATAGATCTAGCAGCGGAAGTGAGATAAGCACATAAGCCAATGGTCTAAGACAGTTACATAGTATCTCCGCCCATTGCCGATTAAACATATTATCACTAATACAGGTAATTATTCCTTACAAGCTAAATGAGCCAACATAAACAGGATGGAAATCTCAAAAATGGACATATTGCTGTTAGCTTGTTAGCCGAACTTGTGATGTCTAGGCAGGACGGATGACTCCATTCCCGTCCTGGCACAGTCCTTGAGATTCAAGCCTGTTAATTTGAAAGCACAAGAGACAGTAAAACCCGCGCAGCCTGGCTGATACCAGCCAGGCTTTATCAGAGTGAGAGAGGCCCCTTTGGAATGTAGTTGCCAGGGGAATCAGGGTCACAGTAACTGTTGAACTGTTTTACTTCCCAAGCTGGCCTAATGATTTGAGATTTGAGTTTGATAGTGTAGGGTAAATTGAGGCAGCCCATGGTATCTTGCTGAGAACTGACAAATTGCTTGGGATGCTATACAAGCAAACAATGACTAAATACTGCAAGCAAAAGCTAATTTAACAGTGTCCATAGAGCTAAACCTTAGGAACAAATGGAAACTTAAGTCAGTACAAAATGCAGCTGCTGGCCTTTTGGAAAGCATTTCCTGGAGAAAGCATATTACACTACGGGAATTCACCATACTGGTTTTGGCTAATTTCCAGTGTTAATCTTTTCCCCATAGGGATGGTGTGAGGCTTACTTCTTTTCCCTTTGGAAAATACTTGGGGATCCTGGGATAAAACCTGTTACAGAAGGACCGAGGGTTACTCAATGAGAAGGGAACTTCACGGTTTATTAAAAGAATTTGACAGTGGCAGTGGGTATCTAACTTTCAAATATGGGCATTTTAATAGACTATCCAAATGCTGCATCAAATGCTCCAATTCCCACCTACACCTGTTTAGAATTTGGCCCTCAGAACTGGGATCAGCATACAGCCAGCTGTTGCATCATGGTCCAGCGAGTGGAATCTACCCATAGATGCCAGTAAGGTTAAGCACTCCCCTCTTTGGCTTCACTCATGCTATGGCCACCTCCGAGCTGAGCAATCCTGAATGAGGAACCAAGTGACTCTACATGCCTTATTCTGCTTCCCACTTTGAGCTTGTACCTCCCTGCACAACACTCCACGCTCCTGGGATGGGTAAGATTGAGCTGTAAATCGCCATGTCGGGACATACCGACCTGAGTGTCCATATACACAGTTTGGATGTCCTGCGATTGATCCTCCAATAGAAAACGGAATCGTCCTACAAACCCAATACATTTTTCAGTGTACTCTTTCAGTATACCCTTGCTTTTGATAGCTCTGAGAAGTTATCCCTGTAAGTGCCATAGCTAATGTTTCAAGGAAGAAAGAAGCAGGCTTGCCTGCTAACGCATTCCCTTGGACGGGACGAACATGACTCTCTGCATGACCTTGAAACCTGAGAGATCCCCAGTACAGCTGACAAGGGAATGACAAAGACGGCTTTGCCTTGTAGACTGCCAAAAAGTGGAAATCCATTTGATAGGTGTCACAACCTCCAGTCTGCTAGCAAATCCTCGAGGAATACAGGAAACCAAGTTGGTTGGCATGCCAGGAACTGCAGTAGCGGCGAGGGGTCCTGTGGCACCTTATAGACTAACCGAAGTGTTTGGAGCATAAGCTTTCGTGGGCAAAGACCCACTTCGTCAGATGCATGTCTGAACTGCAGTGTTACTCCCCGAGCAGAAAGGAGGAAATAGAGAGTAAACACCAAAGTGAAGTTCTTGTTGAAGTGATAACAGGAAGGGTAAGAAAAAAGCATATTTGAAACAGATCCCTGGATCGGAGCTGGCACACTAAAAACAGCCAATCCAAGGCTGGCCATGCCTGGGGGCACCCTCCTGCCCCATGTATTTTACCAATGCCATCGGTTCCTTTTGTTTTTAAAGGAAGCTTGTGACTCATTGACCATAAATGTCCTTTCAGAATATTCCTCAGTGTAACGATATTAGCCTTTTCAGCCCCAAATGCTCAGCTATCCCTGGGCCGGGAACAGCATAACAACAAGATGAGACATAGGTGGTACAACAGTCACGCTAAGGACAACGTAAAGGGCTGTTTATTTCTACACTTGGGGGATACAGACCCCAAGAGTTTATAGCATTTCGAGAGACACACCTGCTTATGTAAGCCAGGAGTCCCATGCTGGTCCCATTGAAGTCTCCCTTTGACTTAAAGAAATACAAGAAACAGGACACCAAAAGCAGCTGTCTTTTAGCACCCATTTCAGGGCACTGACATGACAAACAGCTATTTTATTTTTATGAGCATTTCAGTTGGTGCTGTCTACTCCCCTCCTGAATTCCTGGCCTGATTCAGCAATGGAAGATAATGTCTTCAGGGCTGGGATTAATTCCTAGGAAGGAACAGAGAATGGGGATTTACCCCGGTATTTTTCCTAGCAGCAACTACATGGAGTGTTCCAGCTGGAAATGGTGAGTGTGACAGGACTACCCGACTCAGAGCCATGTGATGGGGCATTTACCTGTTGTGGCTCAGGCCCATGGTGCAGGATGGAGGCCTTTGTTAGGCTGAGGTCCCACAGCAAGGAGTGGGGAGAATGGAGAAGTAGGCTGCATCCGAGGACCTTTTTCCCCAAACCGCTCTATGCTACAAAGCATACATTCAAGTGGGACTCCCTTGAGTAAAAGATGCCGGGAGATTTTGGTGGGACGGGGCCAACAAATCGCCCTATGCATGGATCCACTTGCCGTTCTGCTCCATTAGAGGGAATGTAGGTCTCATGCCACCTGCAGACCAGAGTACCTACCATGGTGAAGTCTTATGACCTTGGGAACAGGATTCCTTTTTACACCCCTCCGCCTCATACCCTTATTATCCCTCAGATCTTCGCAGGCTGTGTGCTGTGTTTAGGAAGTGGGTGGAAAGTTGTACAGGAAACATAGTAGGGCATAATGGGCAAAAATGTCTCTAAACAGACCGCATTCGGTATTCCCCAGCCTTTTAAGGCTCATCGTTCATTTGCAGGCCTGCGTTTTTATAGTGGGAACACAGCAGAGGCTGGGCAAACACGTTCAACTCCTGGCAAGTTCAGTCTCAAGGAAAGTTCAGTCTCTGGTTTTCTCTCTCTAATCCTCACATCTGCTCCATAAAGGGAGAGGGAAATCATGTAGAGTCCCTGTCAGCTGGCTGAACCCAGACTCCTTCACTTTACAGCGGGGCTCCCCCCCCCCCAAAAAAAAAACAGGAAACAAGCACTGATTATTGAAATTGCCAGCCCTTGTTCCAATTCAAACCAGTGCCCTGGTGACATTTGAGTTGCAATGATTTTTTTTCAAGTATGACTTTGAAGCACCATGATTCAGTGTTCCGCATCTCTTATTGATTTCGGCTGCTGAATGTTTTATGACAAGGAGTCGCTCTGCACGAATTCTGAACGGGAGATCAATAGACTGCTTAAGATGTCATGCCGTGTCTACTTGATTGACGTGCTTCCTTCCCTCCACCCTCAACCCGTCAAGGGTTGGACAGTTTCCATGTGAATCCATTGAATGGTTTCACCGGCAGTGGTATTGTCTGTCTGTTGTCCACTCCTAATAGATTGGACCTCCAGCTTGCCTACTGACTTTCCTTTTATCATCATAATTAGCTTCAGGGCACATGGGAGCTTCTGTGATGATAAGTAAAGAGAGCTCAGAAAGAATACACTTGCCTTCCAACTTCAAAGTTTCCCTCTCAGAAGCAGAAGCTGAGAAAACAGCGGTGTCATTTGAAGAGTACATCTTCACATTCCAAATGGAGCCTGCATCCTTCCTTGTCCTTATTAGGTACCTTAGGGATTTCACCCAAAGCTTGGACTAGTCCAAAGGAAATGATGTTTTGAGCTTTCAAAAGAAGTTGGGGGGATCTTTGCTTCCCCCCGCCCCCATCTGTTCTGGGGATGGCCACAGAAAAGCAGTGACATTGCATGGAAGAAGGCAAAGAGGTTTGCCCAGTTTCTGTAACTTATTCATTCTTGACTTCACTGAAGAGGTTTGCCAACAAGAGGAAAAACAGAGTTAAACACTGGTGGCAATTTTGCTGAGGTGGAAACCTTTTCACCCAGAACGGCACTGAGATCTACTACCTTGGTGCATATGCACTAACGGACGATAACACCTGTCAGTAGCTACCAAACTGAGGGTACGTCTAGACTACAGGCTTTTGTCGACAGAGGCTTTGTCGACAAAGAGCATCTAGACTACATCCAGTTCTATCGACAAAGCAAGTCGCTTTGTCGACATGAGAGTGTAGATGTAAAGGACAGTGTAGATTCAATAACGCCTTCTGTTATTGAACTCGAGAGAGTTC
Source organism: Apalone spinifera (assembly GCA_030068395.1). Lineage (NCBI taxonomy): Eukaryota > Metazoa > Chordata > Testudines > Trionychidae > Apalone > Apalone spinifera. Next base: position 67,566,493 of record JANRFK010006693.1, read on the forward strand.
TGTCGACAGAAAGCGTTATTCCTCGTAGAATGAGGTTTACCGCCGTCGACAAAACTGCCAAGTTCTGTTGATGTTATGTTGACAGAATTCGGTGGTAGTATAGACGCAGGTATAGTTTTGGCAATAAAAGTCCACTTTTGTCAACAAAAACCCTGTAGTCTAGACACACCCTGAATTAGGGAGAATCTAGAAGTGAAAGGCTCAAAGTCCCAGTCCCTCATTTACTTGTAAGGAATGCATTTTGTTTGAAAGGTTATAATTGAATGTAATACCCATAAACACGCATGCGAAAGACCACAACAAAACCTAGTCCCCAAAATATTTCCTGACACCTGCACCTGGCTTTTCTTGACATCATTTATGAGCAATACATTGTTGGGTTAGAAAGGACAAACAGTGTGTTGGAGAAGTACGGGAAAGAGACGTGGGTCAAAACACTTCAAACACTCCTTGGCATAGGATGTTGTGAAGGCCAGAACGTTAACAGGGTTCAAAAAAGAGCTAGATAGATTCATGGCAGTTAGGTCCATCAATGGCTGTTAGTCAGGGTGGGTAGGCATGGTGTCCCTAGACTCTGTTTGTCTGGTAATGGATGACAGGAGAGGGATCACGTGAGGATTACCTGTTGTTTTCTCTCCCTCTGAGGCATCTGGCATTGCCACTGTTGGAAGACAGGACACTGGGCCAGTATGGCCACTCTTATGTTATCATGTACTGTCCAAAGGCTGCATGTCAGTGGCTTCTGCTTTAAACCCCACAGGTGCTGTAACGCTGCTGGAAATTCACTAATGCCATTTTAGTGACTTCTGTATTATTATCTTCCACTTCAAAAAGACATTAATCTGGTATAGCAGGAATCTATGAAGTAAACAAGTCAGAGAAAGAGAGCGAGCTCACACCGGGTAAGTCTATGCTGCTGTGTCTTCCAGAGTAATAATTACTAGTCATCAGTCATTAAAACCAGCTGCAGAATCTTTCCTTCTCTCTGCGATCACTTTATCACCTTCAGAGGAGTAGCCATGTAAGTCCATATCCGCAAAAACAATGAGGAGTCCTGTGGCACCTTAAAGACTAACAGATTAATTTGGACATAAGCTTTCCATGCTAAAACCCTCTTCATCAGATGCATCTCCTAAAGCTTATGTCCAAATAAATGTGTTGGTCTTTAAGGTACCACAGGACTGCTCATTGTTTTATCAACTTCATCTTTCTGCAACAACGACCAGTCCTGTGACATCTTAGGGTACGTGTACACTGCGGCACTATTTCATGATACTTCTCGTGTCCCTCTTAAACAAGCCTGTTATTTCAAAAGCTATTTTGAAATAACGGGCTTGTTTAACGGGCTCACTATTCCAACATCCCTGTAAACCTTGTTCCACAAGGAGTAAGGGATGTTTCAGAATAGCGGTCTATTTCAAAATTTGGTGCTGTGTAGACAGCGCCGAATTACGAAATAAACTATTTCAAAATTAACTCAAAATAATTGTGAAGTGGACAGGGGGCTGCAGACAGGGGAGCTTAAGAGGGAGAGCAAGAGATCCCGCCGCAGAACAGGCTACCAGGTGAGAGTGAGAGTATTCGCTTTTGGTGTGAGCGAGCTTGCTCGACTGTTTGAATTTTGATTCTGATTTCAGGTGACTTCAGTTTCAGTTTCTGTGGCAGTTGGGACTGAGTGCCTGACCTTTCTTCCCTTGGTTGCCTCTGATCAGCCTTCCCCTGTGTGATGCACGAGGGGGTAGGCCTGACCTAGGAGAGCAGGCTTTAAAAGCCAGAGGCAAGGCAACCAGGGAAGCCAACATGATTCTAGGATGCATTAACAGGTGTGTTGTAAGCAAGACATGAGAAATCATTCTTCCGCTCTACTCTCCACTGGTTAGGCCTCAGTTGGAGTATTGTGTCCAGTTCTGGGCACTGCATTTCAAGAAAGATGTGGAGAAATTGGAGAGGGTCCAGAGAAGAGCAACAAGAATGATTAAAGGTCTAGAGAACATGACCTATGAAGGAAGACTGAAAGAATTGGGCTTGTTTAATTTGGAAAAGAGAAGATTGAGAGGGAACATGATAGCCATTTTCAGGTATCTAAAAGGGTGTCACAAGGAGGAGGGAGAAAACTTGTTCTTCCTGGCCTCTGAGGATAGAACAAGAAGCAATGGGCTTAAACTGCAGCAAGGGAAGTTCAGGTTGGACATTAGGGAAAAGTTCCTAACTGTCAGGGTGGTTAAACACTGGAATAAATTACCTAGGGAGGTTGTGGAATCTCCATCTCTGGAGATATTTAAGAGCAGGTTAGATAAATGTCCACCAGGGATAGTCTACAGTATTGGGTCCTGCCATGAGGGTAAGAGACTGGACTCGATGACCTCTCGAGGTCCCTTCCAGTCCTAGTATTCTACGATTCTATGAATCTATGATAAGCTACACAATTTGCATAGCTCTAATTGCGTAGCTTATTCAAGCTAAGGGTGCAGTGTAGACACACCCTTACTGACTAACATAGCTGCCCCCCTGATACTTTTCTGTGACAAGGCCACCAAAGGGAGAGGAATCAGTATAAAAGCAGCGTGAGTGACAGCGAGTCAGAACAAAACCAGTGCTCACATTGAGTTTAAATGCTCAGGCGGTTTGTTACACAGCCACAGTAAGAACATAAGGGGAAAGCTGAGAGGGTGAAAGGATGAGAAAACCCAGTGTTATGGCTGTCACCGCCACAGGGTGCCCAAGGCCCCTTAGAATCACCGGGAGCAACTGCCCCCTTTTCCCTCCCCGTAAGCAGGCCTGGCTCTCCTATTGAGGCCACGTCCCCCCTTCAAATTTGGCCTGCAAGGTCCTCTTGTCTGGTGACATCCCCCTCTGCTGCACCTTCTCTGCACAAGGTCATCCACTCGTTCACTGCATGTGGCTCCAGTTTATTTGTAGGCCTTTCCTGATCCCAGCTCTGGCCCAGTGGCTCTCCTCTGGAGCTGGGCTCTGGCTCACCATTGGCGCGGCTGGTCTCTGTTGCTCTGGCTGTGAGCCACCACCTCTGGGCTGCTGCCTATCTTATCGATGTGTCTCACTTGGAGTCCTGGACTCTGCTCATTGGCCCTGTGAACCTGTCACCCTCCTAACTTCCTTTTGGCCCAGAGAGAGGTGTTGGGAGAGGGCAAACCAAGAAAACCCATTAAGCTTCAGGAAAGTGTGAGCAGCCCCCTTATCCTCCAAAAAGAGCTGGGCTGGATCACAAGTGAAAACTCATGAGTTTCGCAGCAGCATGGAAGAGGTTGACAGGATAGTAAAATGTTTAAAGGGACTTATCCCCCTCTTCCCCATAGCAGCTGCATCTGTAGCAGAATGTCTTTTGTTTGTAAAGTCAGCTGTTTGATCGCAGCTCAGACATTTGGCATGCTAGGAGCAGCCCAAGGGAGATTAATTAGCGAGCAGCGTGCCGGTGGTGTTTTCAGAAATGCCTGGATAATCGTTTTACACATACACACACACACACACACACACACAATGAGGCTTGGAAAGATTTGATTTTTATTGGTAAATATTATTACTTATTGGCAAACATCCATTTCCCCCTACTCTCACAAACAGGGAACAAATATTTCCGCCCATAATAAACAAAATGGACAGCAAAGAAGGACAAATGCTTCTTTTGCACTTATTAGAGCTGGATCTAAGGCTGTTTCCCTTGTATCTTTTGACCCTTGACGCTGACGGCTTGTTGGGTTTTTATAAGATTATAAAGCCTGAACTTTTTGAATCTCAATGTGCAGTGTTGTTAAATAATTGTTGTCTGTTCCCCCACCATAATTTCCCACAATGGGGACTAATTAAATAAGTAGCAGTAAGAAAAAAGTGGGAAAATAAAGGCAATATCCATCAGAATTATTTAAATATCAAATTCTGCTGTGCCTACATATGTACATCTAGGTGACGGATATTCCAGTCATGGGAGGCATAGAAGTGTGTTAGTGAGGACTGAGAGTAAGCACCAAAGTCCTTGTGGAATGGGAACAGCAGAATTAAAGCTATCTGGAGCTGGATTTCTGATCCTCCAAACCAAGTTTGTTGCAGTATAAAATGAGCATTCTTGATAACTGGGGACCTTCCTGGCGGAGGGGTGTCTGATGTGACTGCGGATATTGATAATTTAATCCTCCTTCCACGTTGCATGCTCTGTGGAATCACTTCTAGCTCCTTTCTCGCTTGAGTTAGAAAACAAGGATCAAAGAAGACTGGGGTTTAACATTCTTTACTGGCAGGAGCCGTCTGGCGGCTAGACCGGGTCAGGCTGCTTCAAGCGAACAAAGCTGTGTTTGGCCAGTTTACCCAGCATCCATATGGGACACGTTTCAAGGACTTGCTTCCCCACACCCGTGGTGTAGCAGAACGGCAGCGTTCCACGCTGGGGTACATTTCTGCCCCTGATGCAAGACAACAAAGAATCACTCCCGTTCCTTGGGGATTTCCCAAGGAACAGGAGGGAGCCACCGCAGAAATTTGATTTGTCAATTTCACATGCATTCATTTTTTTGATTGTATCACTTTGGTATATATGGTTGCGCCGATTTTCTTCCACATATTGATCTGAGGAAGTGGGTCTGGCCCATGAAAGCTCATCACCTAATAAACCATCTTGTTAGTCTGGTCTAGCTGAAACAAAAGACAGAACTATGCAGCATTTTAAAGACTAACACGGCTCCATCTCTATCACTGTGGGACAATTCATGACACTGCAAAGGTAGGAAGAAGGTGGCAGAGAGAAAGGAAGGCCTCTGGAAAGTCAATGAGCCATTAAGGAAGGCGGATAGGCTGTGAGGGGAGAGAGTTTCCCAGGATTTTGGAGATTGGGCAGATCTCCAAATATCTGATCCACAGATATTTGCCTCTGACGGGATGGTATTGGCTCCATCCACAGCAACCTCCTGCCTGCCCCAGATGCTGATGAGGCTGTGCTATCGGTCTAGAGAGCCGTAATTGTGGAGACAGCGGGACAAGGGGAATCCAAGGCAACAGCAACACTATGTGCATCACCCCCCCCCCC
>JANRFK010006693.1:67571624-67598814 GCA_030068395.1 Apalone spinifera
GACAGCTTAATCTTTAAAGAGCTCTAAATCTATGTGTACACTTAAGACAAAGAAAATAAAGATAGAAAATAGAAATAATGGTACCATTTTTAAGATCTATATTTGCTAGCAGTTAAGAAATAGAGCAATAGCCATTGTAACCATATGCTTTATAAGCCTTTTTAATAAACCTGTAACTGTTTAAGCTTTAACCTGACTCCTTCAGTTGCTGTAACAGAACCAAGCACAATTTAAAAGAACTTCAGCCGGTCATAAGGGACAGGTATAGGGGGAGCTTGAGCGTTGGATCGTGTCGCTTCCAAAGGACAGATCCGTGGGGCATATCTCAGCTTCCCTGGCTGCCCACTGCAAAGGGATCATGTATCCTAGCAGTTAAAATCTGAGATGTAATAAGCTCTTCCTATAAACTCTGGGGAGTTTGTCAGCCTGTTGGCTGCCCTCCGCGACGGGACCCCAGTCCTAGCGGTAAAGACACGGATGTTAAACTTCTCAGGGCGCCCTTCAGCCTCCTAGGCTGCCTGCTGCGATGAGACCTTGCGTCTCAGCAGTTGAAGACTTGGGTGTGACACACACACACACACACACACACACACACTGCCCTGATCATCGGCTGACAGAGAGCACGAAGGAAAGGAAAAAGCCTACAGAGGGAACATGGTGGATGCGGAAACAAGCTGGGGAAGGGAATAAAACCTGGACAATCTCATGCCAGTTTCATTTTTTGCAACCTACGAGCATCCAAAGGTCCATCTAGCCCAAGATGCTGTCTTCGGACAGTGGCCAAAGGTAGGTGCCCCAGAAGGAATGAACAGAACAGGGAATCAGCAAGTGATCCCTCTCTTGTCATCCATTCCCAGCCTCTGACAGAGGCTAGGGACACCATCCCCACCCATCCTGGCTAATAGCCATGGATGGACCTAACCTTCATGAACTTATCCACTTCTTTTTTGAACCCTGTTATAGCGTTGGCCTTCACGACATCCTCTGGCAGGGAGTTTTCTGAGCAATTTTGGTGCCATCAACACACGATGTTGGGATCACATTCGTGCTCCACAGGGGGAAGAACCTTCATTGTAGCCGGGCTGTTTTGTTACAGCCAGTCTGCGACGCCTTCCTCCGGGGATGAGAGAAGGAAGTGCCTGCCTGCTCTCTCTTGGCTTTCAAGCTCTCCACTGAAACTCGCTGCCGTGGATGCTTGAAAGTCAGCGTAATCCAATGTGATGGAAGCTGGCAAGCAGAGCAGAAAGGGGGGCCCCTGGATGGAGAAAGCATCAAGTGAGCATAAAGTTGAAACGCTCCCCTTACATGTTAATCATCTTTGAACGTAATGCTGCCGATCCCCGCAGACATCTTTCAAGGCGCATCTTTAAAGAGGAGCTAAACTGTCTCCTGCTGGGCATAATCCAAGGAAGCCTGATCCCCTACTCGACAAAGAGATTGGCGTTAGCTCCCTCACTGAGATTGGGGAAGAGCTGATTTTGTCTCCCCGCACAGAATTCTTGGGGCTGCTTTGGTATCCTTTATTGTTGTTACGCAGCCCAAAATTCTGCAAACCTTTAATCGGTCTTCAGGGCCTTTACATTTTCTTGCTATGGAGAAACAGCTACCAATACACTCAAATATTTAAGATCTTGTTTTATGGCAATGCTGAGATTTTTCAAAACTGCCTGTAGGATCTGGGTGCTCAGGTCCCAATAATATTAATGGGATTTGGATGTCCCTGAACCTTTGAGTACTCAGGACAAAAGTCCATTGTACTTCTAAGAGCTTTCTCTTCATTTCTTTTCTCAGTATGTGAGTTGGTTACCAGCACCAACGGAATGTTTTTCTCTTGAAAAATGCTGTGCAGGGAAATGAAAAATTTACACATCCAAGGGAACATATCAATTTCAAAGAAAATTTGATTCCGTTTATTATGTTTCATAACACAAGAACTAGGGATCACCAAATGAAATTAATAGGCAGCAAATTTAAAACTAAGAAAAGGAAGTGTTTCGTCTCATGCTGGGCGGTCAACCTTGAAGAACTCATTGGCAGGGGATGTTGTGAAGGTCAAGGCTTATAACAGTGTTCAAAAAGGAACAAGATAAGTTCACGGAGGATAGATCTATCAATGGCTCTTCTTAGCCAGGCTGGGCAGGGATGGTGTCCTTAGTCTTTTGCAAGAAGCTGGGAGTGCATGGGATACATCACTTGATGATTACCTGTTCTGTTGACTCCTGCTGAAGCACCCAGCATTTGCCTCCATCAAGAGACTGGATATTAGTTTAGCTGGACTTTTGCTCTGATCCAGTCTGCCCCTTCTCATGACACAAGCATTTGCTTAGAAATCTATTTTCTTGTGTGTTGTGCTATATTCTAAATCATAATATAAACTCCAAAGATGAAATGAAAACCATTTTTCCATTTTATCAGAATGAAACCTCTCAGGCTTTGCATACACTGCAGGGTTTCTGCACAAGAAGCTTTTTGTGGAAGAGATCTTCTGCAAACATTTCTTGCACAAAAGAGAGTCCACGCTGCATAGACGCTCTTGCTCAAGAAAGTTCTGATTGCCATTCACAGAAAGGCCATAAGAGCACCTGTGCTTTTTGTGATAGGCTCTTTTTGCGCAAGAAACCCCTGTTGAGCATCCAAGAACAAGAACTCTTGCGCAAAAAGGAGTTATTCCTCATGGGGAGAGGAATAACTCCACTGGCAAAAGCCCTCTGTCCTGTCAATTTACTGTTGGGGTTTTTTTTGTTGTTGTTTTTTGCGCAAAAATACACTTGAGGTGTGGACGCTCCACAGTTTTTTGCGCTAAAGCCCTGTAATGTAGACATCGCCTCAGTTGATCCGAAACTACGTTTCCACAATTCATGTGGTAAGAACTTTTGAAACTTGTTTATTCCACCCTGACTCGCAATGAAACGCAAATGTTGTGACATCAGCATGTCTGGAGGAATGGAAACTCATTTCCAGCAGTTTTGTGAAGAGGCAGCAAGCACTGTAGTTCATTGTAATGGTTATCACATCTGTGTTCCGTGCACATGGGTTCACACCTCAGTGAAACCATTTATTCCACAACTTGTGACAGAATGGGAGGGGGAGTGGATTCCAAAATGAAAGCAAACAACCAAACAAAATGTGTATGTAAAAAAACAGTAAGTAGAAAAACCAGCTTTTCCACAAACATAAGATTCTGTTGTCCACCCCCACCAGGAAGCAGAAGGATTATATTTTTAGCCAAAAATGTGTGTTTTTTTAATGAAAAGTCTCAGTTTTCTGCTGAAAGCAAATACATTCCGTGAAAAATGTTCTTTAGCCAAAAACTTAATTTTTCATCCAAATGGGTGTAAAGGGGTCACCCTCTATCGAGCACCCATTTGTGGCTGAGGGGGGGTGTCCACAAACTCCCACTCTGGTGACTCACTCTGGGAGTGGAGGGTGTCCCAAATGCTCTTTCTTCTGGCTTCTCTTCTGCTCCCTTGAGCAGCCACTGGGGATTTGGGGGGATACCCCGGGTCCACCAACTCCTCTGGGTCCCAGTCCAAGGACTCTGTCAATAGTAGTTGCCCACTAAGTGTCAGTGCTTACTGTCTGCTGCTGCTCACTCCCTGGGTCACTCCCCCAAGAATCTTCTCCATCCTTGCCCACTCCTAGGGCTTTATCTCAAAGTCCTCACAATGCCCTGTCCAGGGTTCTGCAATTTGCCCCAGCCCACCACACCCATCTTCAACTACCTGGCCTGGCTTCAGCTGGGTCTGCAATCCACCCTACATACCAGGGGTAGGCAATAATTTTTTACCTGGGGCCACTTCAAAAATTTCTGCTGCCCTAGGCTGCAGCAGAAGAGGCGGGGCCTCAGGCAGAAGGGGCGGGGCCAGGACACTTCCCTGCTTCCCCAACCACAGGCCATGATTGGTCTGGCAGTGGAGGAGTGACTGAAGTCTCCCCCTCTCCCCCGAGGTTCCCTCTAGGCACCTGGCAGGGGGAGAGACTTTGCTCGCTCCCCCTTCTGCCCCCAGGCCAATCAGAGCTTGGGGGTGGAGCATGTGAAGTCTCTTCCCGCCCCGCCAGGAGCACATGGCATTTCTAAGCATCATGCACTCCTTGCAGGGCAGGGGCAGGGTGGAGGAAACTTTGCATGCTCCCCCTGACCCCCAGGCCAATCAAGACTTGGGGGTGGGGGAGCATCAGGGCCTCTGCAGGCCAGATCAAGCTGCTTGGCGGGCTGAATCTGTCCCACAGAGGCCTTTTTGCCCACACTGAGCTATCCAAGACAAAATACAGGACTATGTAGCACTTTAAAGACTAAAGACTAACAAGATGGTTTATTAGACCATCTTGTTAGTCTTTAAAGTGCTACATAGTCCTGTATTTTGTTTCAGTACACCAGACTAACACGGCTACATTTCTGAGCTATCCCAGGTACTGCTGCCTTATCAGTCAGCAAGCCAGCCAGTCCCTGGGTCTGCCTGGCTTGAGCCCCAAAGGGGAACAGCCAGGACCCTGGACCAGCAGCTTCTTTATACTGGTTTGCTGGACCAATTGACTGCAGTGGAAGCAGCCACTCTAGCATGCCTGAAGGACTTCTCCTCTGCTCTTTTCCCTGGGATGGGGTATAACAAGACCACAAGTCTCCAGCAGGGGGCGTCGGACCTAGTCCCCCCCCATCACAATGGTATTGAAGGGTAATTTCCAACCAGATCTAATTTATCCTCATTTGGTTCCTGAAGCAACTCCCAATGAAGTAAAAGGAAAGAGTCCCATGGATTCAATGGGAGCTGGACAGTGTCTGTATCCCTGTGTTTGGAGGTTTGAAGGAGGATAGGTGTCTTCCATCCCTAGCATCTATGATTCTATGATATGCCTAGGTAAACATAGCTAATCACCCTGATCCCCTTGTCTCAAGTATTCGGATCCACTAACGCTTTGCTCCCACCGAAATCAATGCAATGTTTGCAACTGATTCTACAGAGAGGGGCCATCAGTCACGGCAAGGATCCAGTGTTCATGGCTTTGCAATAACCCTCCTGGAGTAGTGTGATCTACTGTCAGCCTGCAGAGCTGCAGGAAACTCACCTTTTGGGTGTCAAGGACATTTGCGTGAAGGTTTATTTGCTCTGACACAACAGCTGTCTTTGCTCCAAAAGTGGGCGCATTCTAGTCCACTCAGCCTGAAAAGTTCCCATGAACTTTCAGCTTTAAAAAAAAAAAGCTTCCCAGTGAAGTTAAGGCAGAAATGCATGTGTCTGTGTGGGAATACATGCATGTGTATATGTGGATGGGTGTGTAAATGTATAGTTTTTGCTTGATACCCACCCTTGCCAACATGCAAACACAACATCCAAGTAATGCAAGAATGAACTGCCCCGGCTTTAAAGCAGGGAGCACACCTAGCCAAGGGCATCTTTAAAACAGAGGTATATGGGATCCTTGCCAGTTCAGAGCTCCCCAGCTCACCTTAACGAAGTGGCCAATTTGTCTGATACGCTCAGTGCCCAGCTGCTGTCATTGCTCTGATCTGATCTCGCCAGTCCTATGGCGTTTGGCAGGGGAGAGCATTTCTGTTGACCTGAACCTAGCATCATTGTGCTTCCTGCAGGGAGTTTCCGGACGGGAGGCAAAGGTGGGCATATGATGCCCTAGGACAGGGAGGGAGTTTGAGGCATTGTGGAGGAGAGGATGGAGATGGCGTCTAGGTGAGATTTGTTAGGGAAATAAAGGGTGTCAATGGGAGCAGCGACATGGCTGGGGGATGAAATTGTGCAGCGCCTTGAAGGAGATGATGAGAGAGACACTGAGTACAACGGATCATCAGCAGGGAGATCCAAAGGGGGAGGGACACAGCCCGAGCAGCAGAACAGCAGTGACAAGACATGGCTGATACAGAATGATATTGTATCCACCTTGGCCTGAATGGGCTGCCAGTTCGCGAAGACTTAAAGGGAGTAAATAAAGATGTGGGAGGGGGTGCAAATGGCACCGGGGGAGGGGTGTATATCCGTGAAAAAAAGGACATGAGACCTTTTTACTGTTACTTTGATTTCCTCACTTTGTAATTTATTGCTGGTTGCAACAGGCTTAGCAAATCTTAGAGGGTATCAGATGCTACCATCTTGCCCTGGCTTTACGATTGACGATAACACTGCCAAGACAGCTTCAAATGTCCTTCTGCCAGAATGTCTGGGGGAAGGTGGGTTGTTTTGTTTGCTTGCTTCCAAAAAGCTGTCAGCTAGAATTTAATATGCATTGAAGCCCTGCCACTCACCCCAGCACAATGGGCGTGGGAGGAGGAGACTAGCTATGCTGCTCTGTTTGTCTCAGTCATGCTGGAACAGTGAGATTGTGGTAAAACACATTGGTACAGTTGCTTGAGCTGATAAATCTCCCTGCCACCGGTTTCCTGTCCCCTCTTAAAAACATTGGACCAGAACTGCATAGGAACCAATTCTGCATGGTCTTTTAGCCTACATAATCCAGTCCATGGATCAGATGGAAGGAAGGCTAGAACTTGTGTCCCTGAATGCAGGAGTCAAGCTTTCTTTTATAAGCAAGCTATTCTCTCTGCACTGCTATTTCCCACTTCAATTCTTGTGGCCATTCTTCAAAGCTCAAAGGGGTGGAGTCCAGGCACATCTGCCTTTACCCACACTTCCCAAAATGGCTGAGCAGCTCAAGAACAAGGTAATTACCTCCCAGAGAAATGTAGCTAATGAGAGGAGGGGGCAAAGCCTTCCCGGTGGAAGCCTGTGACTGTGGAACTCCTTCCCACAAGAACAAGGAATGATCACAAGCTTTCAGGACACCAAGCAGGACTCAGCTGTGGTCCACTAATTTCTTGTGATGATGATAATAAATAATTTTTTTTTTTAAATCAACCTGGGGAAAGCATGCAGAGGTTCAAAGGAGTCGTCTGCCTGTTGCAGAAATAAGATTTGGCAAGGTTTTCATTTAGCACACTTGGCTGAGTCTGCACTACGAGATTATTTCGAAATAGGCGTTTTTCCCAATCACAAGCTGGAGCTGTTATTTTGAAATAACTTATTTCGAAATAGTTATTTTGGGAGTTATTATTTCAAAATAACAAGCCTGTTATTTCAACATAATTTTGAAAGAACAGGCTTGCTGTGTGGACGCTTGCCTTGTTATATCGAAATAAGGGGAGTTATTTCAAAATAACTCCCCAGTGTAGACATGCCCCTTCATGACCTTCTAAACTCTGGAGTCAGATCTGCTAAGAGGAGAAAATTGGACTTGAGCCTACCTGATCAGATGTAATTTTTATTTCAGCTGATACCATGCATATAAAGCATAAGCTAGTTTCTATTAATTAGGGTAAAGCAGAAATTTCCCCTGGAATCTGAGTGTTCCATAACTGTGCCTAGTGAAGGTTTTTTTTAATTCTTCCTTTGAAGCAACCTATCACTATTACACAACAGATACCGGGTGAGATGGCTCCTTGGTTTGATGTAGCATGGCAGTTCCTAGGTGAATCCAAGATAGTTAAACAGTGGTCCAAATTGACTTTTCCTCATAAAGATTTAAACTACACTGTCTGCTCCATCTGTACTGCCGAAATCTTCCCCCGCAAGCTGGGGGAGTCATCAGATATTTTCTTCAGCAGAAATAGGAGCCTGGTGTACATGAGAAAAGTCGGGCCAGGACCCTCGTCTTCAAATCTTGTACCAGGAAATCAATCCCACTGGAAAATGGCCAACAGATGAGTTTAATGGGGGCGCTCGGCAGTGCTGCTGGAGAATTTGGCCCACACAAAAACTGAAAGTATAGAATCACCTGACAATTTCCTATGAATTATGACTTGGAAAAGAGAGCTGACAGATATGTAACATCCAAATGTCATAGACTCCCTGATATCACCTACAATACAGGTTGAATCTCTCTACTCTGGACCTCTCTGGTCCGGCAACATCCGTGGTCCGGCATGATTTTAGTAAGCCGGATGTCCACTGATCATGGGTGTGGCCAAGTTTCCCACGGTCCATTGTAACGATGCATCGGGGTTCCCCCGACTCCTGCACCCCTGTAGTGGCAAGAACAGACTCAGCCAGCCAGTAGGATTGAGGAAGTTTATTGCTTCTCCAAGGATGCAGCACAGCACAGATGTAATCTAGTCACAGGGCCAGGCCTAGAATGCGTCAGCCCCCCTTGCGATGGGGGAGACTGGGCCCCTAAATCCCAGCCCCTTGCTTAGGCTGCTTCCTCCATGATTCCAGACAGAAACTAAAACTCTCTTCCAGCCCTGCCCCCCAGCCAGGTGTTAGTCTCCGCCTTCCTCCCTTTGTCTCTCTCCCTGGGAGGCTGAGCCTGGGTGTCTGGGTTAATACAGTACACATTTGGGAGAGTCAGTGAGAATCTCACATCACAGTGCAGGGGGACCCCGGATCACAAAGCAGACAGCCCCCCACTACACCACACCCATAAAATTTGTTTACAGCCTCCAGTCCTGGCTCTCAGAGTTCTGTGCTGTGATGTAGCTCTAATTGACCCCTAAGTGTCTTCTCAGAGCCCAGTAAGCAGTGGAAGTGTTGGTCATGCTGCTAGACAATACTGACCTCCCATGGTCCAGCAAATTCTCTGGTCCCATGGGTTCCAGGCTACAGAGGTTCAAACTGTAGATGAGATTAGCACCCAAAAGTTCTCATTTAAGTCCCCATCCACTCAAACTCCGTGCTATTCGGTAATAAGTAATTATTTAGGTAAAGCACCTTCATTAAAATTTTGTTGAATACTAACTCATCACTTATGAAGCAACCAACTTCTCCTCCCTGGGAGTCAGACATAATTTATTAGAAGAGCAATTTATCTTTTAATCTAAATTCTTTCCATCTCTCCCTTAGTTCATTGCTCCTTTTATCATTTCTTCTTTGCACTCAAAACTGAAAATTCATAAAGCCCAGGCATTCTGTTTTAACTTACATATTGCATTTCCCACTGACAAGCAGAAAGAGGATAAGATATTCTGCAAATTTCAAGTTTTGAATTTTGATGAGTCTTCAACATTCAACATGAGAAGAATCTTCCAGATCATGATATCCTTTGGGTTTGTTTTTTCTTTTTTCACAGGGGATTGAGCATCACTACACAAGTTACAAAAAATTGCCAAAATAGAAGAAACGTGGGGGAAATATGATGCAGACATTAGTAATTAGGAACAGATAGTTGGAAATTTGTATTCTCTCTGGGCATGTCTACACAGCAAAGTTATTTCAAAATAACTTTCCTAGCGTCTACACAGCCATTCCGTTATTTCGAAATTAATTCGAAATAGGAAAGGGCTTATTTCAAAATTGGTAAACCTCATTCCGCAAAGAATAGTGCCAATTTCGAAACTGCTATTTCGAAATAAGCACTGTGGAGATACTTATTTCGAAATAGGGGGCCTCCAGCCCTTCCCAGGGTGCCCTGCTGGCCGCCCTGGCCACATAGTAATTTCTGACCTGATGCCCTGCCGGAACTGGTTCCAACCAGCCTTAAATGTGATTCAATGTCCACTCAGTGTGGACGTGCTATTTCAAAATAGCAAAAAGCTATTTCGAAATGTATTTTGTGTATAGCTGCGTTATTTCGAAATAAGCTATTTCTAATTAACTATTTCGAAATTAGATATTTCAAAATAACACTGTAGTGTAGACATACCCTCTTGCGCAACCTCACTGACTTTGACCTGATAGAGCATTAGGAATGTGTCTTATTTACAAAAAGACCTCTCTGAGCCAAATTCCACCTTCCTGTACACCTGTGTAGGGCCACTGAAGCCCACTGAATTGCACAGGTGTAAAAACAAGCCTTGTGGCCCATCTAGCATCTTCACCTTCTCCCTGACTGTTCTGGTTCTCCATCTTGGAGTGTTCTTGGCAAGTGCACCTTCCAACTGGATACGGCCCTTCTTCATAGACTCCTTCAATGTGTCAAATCACCTTTTTCTGGGTCTTCCTTATGATCTTTTCCCCTTAACTACTAGCTCTTATACTCCCTGGCCAACACATCCGGAGACCATATAACTCTTCATCTCACAGGGCCAAGTCCCATCAGTTGACACTTCATCTGGATTTTCACCAATTTGTACACATCTTGTCTGACATATGGTGCCCAAAACTGAACCCAGTACTCCAGTTGAGGCCTAATTAGCACGGGGTAGAAGCGAGTGGAACAATTACTTCTTTTGTCTTGCTTACAAGACTCCTGCTAATACATCCCAGAATGATGTCTGAATTTGTGCAACAGTGTGACACGGTTGATTCATATTTATCTATTATATCCAAGTAGAAGTACATAAGAACATAAGAACGGCCGTACCGGGTCAGACCAAAGCTCCATCTAGCCCAGTATCCTGTCTGCCGACAGTGGCCAGCACCAGGTGCCCCAGAGGGGGTGGACCGAAGACAATGATCAAGTGATCTGTCTCCTGCCATCCATCTCCAGCCTCTGACATACAGAGGCCAAGGACACCATTTCATCCCCTGGCTAATAGCCTTTTATGGATCTAACCTCCATGAAATTATCTAGCTTCTCTTAAACTCTGTTATAGTCCTAGCCTATAATTTTGTACAAATTTCAAAATAACACTTATTTCGAAATAGCGGTAGTGTGGACACTCCATTGTTACTATTTTGAAATTACTACTCCCCAGAGTCATTCAATGTTATTACTCCCCAGTGCTTCCTGGGGCCCTAAGTCAAGGTAGCACGTCCATATTAAGGCTTCGTCTACACTGCAGCGCTATTTCGGGATACCAGAGGTATCCCGAAATAGCTATTCTGCGTCTTTTGAGCATGCCTATTATTTCAAAATGTGCTCACTATTTCGATGTCCCTGTAAACCTCACACTACAAGGAGTAAGGGACATTTTGGAATAATGATTTATTTTGAAATAAGTACTGTGTAGAGAGCACCAATTTTGAAAATGAGCTATTTCAAAATGTACTTGAAATAAGCTACGCAATTTGCATAGCTCAAATTGCGTAGCTTATTTCGAGCTACAGGTGCAGTGTACCTGCACTCTAAAGATGCATCTACACAGCAGCGTTATTTTGGAATAACTGCCGTTATTCCGAAATAATAATGCGAGTGTCTACACAGCAAGTCTGCTATTTCAAAATAAATGTGAAATAATGGACGGCTTATTCTGACTTCTGTAAATCTCAGTCCATGAGGAATAATGCCTCTTCTAAAATAGCTATCTCGAAATAGCTGTAGTATGAATACTCCACTGTTGCTATTTCAAAATAGCTCCTCTCCAGGGCCATTCAAAGTTATTCTTCCCCAGTGCCACCTGGGGCTCTAACTCGAGGTAGCACATCCACATCAGGGAAGCCTGCCTTGGACTAATTTTGAGGCTTCCCTGTAGTGTAGACGTGCTATTTTGAAATGAGCTATTTTGGAGTATTTCTTCTGGATTAGCTTATTTTGAAATAAGCGTGCAGTGTAGACATACTCTAGGGAGCTTGCCTTGGACTAATTTTGAGGCTTCCCTGTAATGTGGGCATATGTTTTCAAAATAGTTATTTTGGGAGTTATTATTTTGACATAAGTTATTTTGAAATAATTTCCTAATGTAGATACGCCCTAAGTGGAGTACTTTGGAAAAATGGTCGAAACAGTATGGAATTTAACAAGGACAAATGCAGTTTGTCCAGATCATTCTGAATTTTAATGCTATCCTCCAAAGCTCTCACAACCTTTCCTAGCTTAGTACAATTTGTAAAGTTTGTGGACAAAATTATCTATGCCATTATCTAAATCATTGATGAAGATCAGAACCGGAGCTAGAATGTCTCTCAATATGCCCTTCCAGCTTGACTGTAAGCCATTGGTAATTCCTCTCTTGGAACAGTTTTCCAACCAGTTACACACCCGCCTTGGAGTAGCCCTATCTAAGTTGTATTTCCCTAGTTTGTTTCTGAGATGGTCATGTATCAAATAGTCAAGCCTTCCCATAGTCAATCATGCACTAGGCTTGATGTAAAACCTGGGTTGCAATTTCATGGAAAGTCTCTTTTCTGTCTTGTCCCAGTCTTGGCAAGGAATCTCTCTGTAATGTTCCCAGGAAATGACATCAGCAGTTGCCTGCCTGATAGGATTTTACTACACATAGGAAAATTGGCTCTTCAGTAATTTGCATGCAACTTGGTATATCCTACAAACAAACAAAATGGAGGATACCTCCGCCTGCTCCCTTGACTTTCATGTCCTCTGAGCATTTAGCCAGCCTCCCTTCACTTATAAATGTATAGGGCTAAATTTCACAGTGACTTACCATGGAACCCTTATTTTGATTTTATTGACATTACACATCATAATTGAGAACAGGATATAGACTCCACAATACCCAAGAGAATAGTCCCCCCAAAAACCTATGTTAAAAGAACATTAAGGTTGCAAAGTCAAGCACTCAAGAGTTAGGCAATGCCAGAATTAAGGATACCAGTTCAACCTTAATTTGACCCCTTTGTGAGTATGAAGAAACTTTATCTAGGCACCTTATGCACCCAGTCCCAAGTCTCCTTCTCTCTGTTTCTCATGCTAGTCTCCCTCTTTGGGCTCCTTATCCCAGCCCTCCTAGCATTATCAAGTGTTAGTCAACTCTACCTCAAACTTCTTGTTCCACTCTCCTTGCTCCGCCATCCCAGTATCACACTCAACCTGAACTCCTGTGTTCTTTTTCAGTCTTCCAACCTCCCGCCCCCTACGCTTCCAGTCTCTCCATCAGTTTCCCACCCCATGGGTTTTTTCCCAATAACTCCCGCTCCTGGGTCAGTCTCTTGTCCCCTCCCCATTCAAGTCAGGCAAATTCATTTTCCTCACTGCTTGGACATCAGCAGGAGCATTGAGACCTCGGGATAGACTGTGCCTGCTCTCAGTTACTGTGCCTGGAGCTGCTGCCCTCTGTTGGGCTACGTCTACACTGCAGGCTTTTTGCACGAGAATCGTTTTGCGGAAGAGTTCTTGTGCAAAAAATCTTCCACAAGAGAGCGCCCACACGGCCATGTGCTTTTGCGCAAAAGCATCCATGGCCGTGTGGCCGCTCTCTTGCGCACGAAAGCTCTGATGGCCATAGGGGCTTCTTGCGCAAGAAATTCGTGTCGCCTGTCTACACTGCCCTCTTGTGGAAGAGCTCTTGAGCAAGAGGGCTTATTCCTCATGGGGAGAGGAATAACTCTTCCAGAAGAAGCCCTGTTTTCCAACGCTGTACTGTAAATTTACCTGCACACGAACGTGCATGCAGTGTAGACAGCCGGCAAGTTCTTGCACAAGAAGTGTGTAATGTAGACACAGCCTTGGAGATTGCAGGAGCAACCACTGGGAACATTTTGTTCAATACCTGCAACCGCAGGCTGGTGCATGTGCTGTTCAGACAGACTCCTCAGAGAGTTTAGCTGCCAGATTTCTACTGAGCCTGTGCAAACTGAGATTTTTCAGGGATCTTTAACTTGGCCAGAATTGGACAAGTTTTCACGCAACCAGCAAAAGGCACGGTCCTGGCACAAAAGTAAACCCTCCTGTCCAATGGCACATCCCACTCCAAAACGCTGGAGGCGCTTGCCCTGTTTAACACAACGGTTGCACGAACTGCTTTTTAAGGTGGGGGAAACAATGTATTTTTCTCTCATCTCCTTCTGGAAATAGCTGAATCATTTTGTCGAAACTTCCTACAAAAATAAAGCCTTAAGCAGACTCCAAGCAATGGGAAATTTCAGTGCAAAAGTTGAGAGTTTGGCAAAATTATAAGCAACTGAAAACTGTGTTATGAAGGAAATTGTCAGGTAACTTTGCTTACAGGCATCTCCCTGTGTCTTCGCTATAATAAAGCAACACTAAGGGCATGTGAACACTAGGAAACCATTTCAAAATAACTAAACTTGACTTAATGCCCGAAATAACAAAATCGAAATAGTGGATCCTCACTACAGGGCAGCCTCGAAATTAGTCTGAGGCAGGCTCTGTTAATGTGGGTGTGCTACCTCAATTTAGAGCCCCAGGAAGCACTGGGGAGTAATTAGTGTGAAATATTCTGGGGAGTCGTTATTTTGAAATAGTGGCATCGGAGTGTCACACTATCATTATTTCAAAATAACTATTCCTCGAGGAACGCAGGAGTACCAATTTTGAAATAGGTGGCCCGTTATTTCAAAATAACAGGCTGGGTAGTATGGATGCTCTGCTTATAAATTTGACTTAAGGGGGGTTATCTAATATATAAAGGAGAATGTTTGTAAGCTAATAACTTGGACACTAGAAGAGCTACAACAACCAAACTTTGCATGGGGTATCCTTTCTTTTTTTTAATGGAGATTTCCTATCTCCTAGAACTGGAAGGGACCTTGAAAGGTCATTGAATCTAGTCCCCTGTCTTCACAGTAGGACCAACTACCATCCCTGACAAATATTTGCCCCACATCCCTAACCAGCTGCTCAAGGATTAAACTCACAATGTGGGGTTTAGCAGGCCAATGCTCAACCCACTGAGCTATCCCTCCCCCCATTGCTTTCATCCAGGAGAAGGTTTTAAGGTACTTTTGGACCCAATCAGGCCCAAGCTCAAGCTGTAAAAATCAAAAAGTAACCCACCACGCTTTGCTACAGGGGCCGCCCCGTCCACCCTAGGTCCCGTGCCCACCGCCTGCAGCCGCCAGTTCTGTCCAGGACTTGCCCCTTTCCCACCCGCAAGGTTACATAAGCAACCCTCTTCCCCCTCCCCTGCGCCGGCACACAGTGCCCCAACCCTCACATGTGCAACAGCTCAGGCACCCGCCCTGCCTCCCGTGGCACCTGCAGCCCCAGGCGTGAGCTGGGGCACCCCTCCTGCGTGTAACCTCCCTTCCACCCGGGGTTGCACCCCCCCCTTCCGTGGATGACGTGGACCTATATTTTAAGCCCTATGAAAATCAGTGCAACTTTTCTACCATTCAAAAAAAGATAATTGACTTTTGTTTTTCTACATTTTGTTCCTCTGGTTTCCCGAGCAACACCGGGTAACTCCAGCTAGTTTTGAAATAAAGCCCTAGCATGGAGCAGGGCTAAGGGATACCTCCCTTAGACAACACAAATTTCATCGTGTCATTTCCAGCACAATTTTGTTGCGTCGTTTGTTATAGACTTACCTCAGTGATGTAATCATTTTGGATGCCCCCTTTGCTATGTAGCTCTCTTTTTATCTCATCTCCTGGGTCTGCTCTCAGTTACACCACCATCAGTCGGGAATTATACTAAAGTCCAGGAGGTCACAAGGGGGTTAAAGAAGGACAGAATCAGGGCCAGACCTGTTTACATTTCTTAACATTTATATTGCTGACACCAAGAATTTAGACGGATTCAAAGAGAGACGGGACCTTTATACATACGGATAACAAGAATATCCAGAATTATAATAGTTAATGCTGTTTATAAAAGAGTTTTAGAAAAGATATAAATCTTCATGCTTCAGGCTTTAAATCCATCTCCAGATATTAAGGAAGAGGATTAGACCATGAAGGGGGGTAGATTATCCCACAGGGTGGGGGGAGAGGAAGAGACTTGCCAGACCCCTGGGTAAGGTGAGGAGGGTGGTTCTGTGTTCCTAGAAGGGGCGGGGCCTGAGGAAAAAGGGGCAGAGATAGGGGCAACCAGCCCTCAGCACCACCCAGAGTGTGCCAAGATGTGGCCCTGCCTCTCCAGCCAATCCTCAGAGATGCCTAGATCAATGCTCCGGCGGCAATTTAAAGGGCTCAGGGTTCTGACTACCACTGCTCCTGCGGCAACAGTGGTAGCCAGGATGGAGCCCCGGGCCCTTTTGAATTGCTGGGCCCCAGGTTAACTATTCCGCCATTCCTCTCATCCCCCTGTTGGCAGGGCATGATCCAACCTCTGCCTAGTCACAGGTGTCCTATACTTTCCTCTACTCCAGTGGTCCCCAACCTTTTGGGGCTGCCGGGCGCCCGGGGGCGGGGCCACTCATGCACCAGGCACCCAGGGGTGGGGCCACCCATACGCCACGTACTTGGGGCCAGCACAGCCTATGCACTGCACTCCCGGGGGCGGAGCCGCTCATGTGCTGCATGCCCGGGGCTGGCGCTGCCCCATGGCGTGCGCCCAGGGGCGGGGCCGGCCCTGATCACTCAGCAGGTGCACAGAGATGGCCCAGAGGGCACCATGCCACCACGGGCACAGCGTTGGGGACTGCTGCTCTACTCCATGTGGACACGGGATATTGGACTGGATGGTCTCTGGTTCCGATCCAGTCAGGTCATTCCTCATTTTCTGTATCCCCTTTCAGTTTTTTTTATTTCTGATTCAGTCCCTTCCTGGCCTCCAGTTGCAACATTCACAACCAAAAATGAATGCCAACCAATCTCAGCTCTCCCACACATGCTGCGGGCTCCGGCACGCGGAAGTAGAATGCTCCTTTTTCATCAACTTCTAAAATGCCTCGTGCAGAAAACTGGGAGGTGGGGGGGCAGAGTTAATTTTCTCAGCTCGTCTCTACCGTTCGTGTCCGAGGTTTGGGATGGCGGGGGAGGGAGGAAGCTGTTGAGCAAAGAGGAAAGAAAGGAGAAATCAGGGAGAGGGAAACAGGAGACCAAAGAGATGCCTGACAAAGAAAAGCCTGGGGCAAAGAGGCCACCTGAACCAGAGTGAGCTGTCTGAGGAAGGAAATCAAGCCAGATCGGATGCTGCACTCACGTGGATTTCTCCGGCCGTGACTGTGCAGCAGCTGAGTGACAGTGGCCTTTCTAAAGCAAACCTCTATTTCTGAGCCCCAGCAGCAGAGCTATCCCTTGGGTACAGAGAATTGGGGAAAAAACCAACAAATGGTCTGGTAGCACTGTATAGACTAACAAAACATGGAGATGGTATCATGAGCTGAAGAAGTGGGCTGTGCCCACGAAAGCTCATGATACCATCTCCATGTTTTGTTAGTCTGTTGCAGAAAAAACCAACAAATGGTCTGGTAGCACTGTATAGACTAACTTAGCTCCCCCCTGAAGCTCCTAAGAATTGGGGTGACTGTCCTGGGTTCTGAATTCCAATGAAATCATGAGGAGGCAGAGGGGGAGGTGAGGTGAGCTGTCAGGGAAGAGGTAGGGAAGGAAGACCAGGGCTGGAGTGTGGGTGGTAAGAAGCAGGGTGAGGGTGAGGCCTTGCGGGAAGGAATGGAATGGCGACAGAGCTGAGGGAGCACCCCCCCTCAACAGCGCCTCTGTCCCGGACCCCACATTCTCTAGGGACAGCCCTGTCCAGTGGTAAATAGCCAAGGGGTAGGAGCAGCTCAGCCGCACCCCCTCAAAACCACTATGGTCCTAGGTATGCCTGTGAGAGGAGGCGCAGAGGAACCTCCTTTGCCTGAGGGATATGACTCCTGAGGGGATCCATGTGGCTACTTTAGTGCCATTTTGCAGTAGTGCAGCAGCTGTGGAATGAGCCTTGAGTGCCAACATATTGTTTCCAGGGAAATCAGAAATGGCAAGGGTCCTTCGATACCGGAAGCAGGTGTCATACATGTACGGCAGGGAGACCAGAGGCCTGGGAACATGCTCAATAGACAGAACTTCAGCGAGAGCAATATTTGCCCCCGAGACAAAGCAGACTGGACTATGCCCCCTCTTCACGCTCTGTGCACACGGGCAAACCCGGTCGTGAGCCAAAGCAGATAAGAATGGGCCGTCCAGTCGTTCTGAGACTGAGATGTCCCCGATGGGCGTTTTATTGCCTTCATTTACAGGTTAAATGTCTTGGCAGCCATTCTGAGACGGCGCCTATTGCCCATCTCACCGGGCGCGCTCTGTAAATAAATGGAATCCTTGCATTTCCATGGCTACCGGCTCCTGCAGCCTCCCTACGCAAGAGCACCTGCTACCAAATTAAACCCCGAATAACACGAAAGAAAGGAGAAACACAAGAGGTTCATCTGAGTCCCTGTCCCCAGCTCATTTAAATGCTGAGACACTCCCCCCAAGAGAGAAAGGACTTTCAAGTTCAGAGGTTTCTAACTGAGCTAATAAAAGAAAATGTGAAGACTTCGCAGCAGAGGGATGCGTGCGGGGCTTGTTGAGATGAGATTCTGTCTGAGACAGCTAACAAAGTACCTGGGGGCTGCGTAGCAACTCCAAACAGATTTTAATTGCTTCACAAAGGATATCATGGATTCCACTCACAACCCAGGCTTCCCGACCAAAGCTCGTTATGCAAATAGGCTCCCTTCAAACTGGATCAGGTCTTTGTACAGGTCTCTCGCTGAGTCATTGGCTGTTAGAGCTAGTAATGACGGAACATTAGTCGGCTGAGGCTTCAAAGGCAAACCAAACTGGCATTCGCCTAGTGAATTTAGCAGGTGAAACAGCTTGCAAGAATGACTGTTTTTGGTAGAAACTTACTGCCTGGCTTCCGGAACGGAATAACAGATTTAAAGCTAAGAAACATGTTCAAAGGTAGGGATGTTTTCCCATTGTTTAGGCCACACACACACACACACATATATCTGTATTTGAATTTTTTTGTTTTGGTCTAAAATAGTTCACCCAACTCTCCATTTAGATTCAGGGCAACTGGAATATTTGGCAAATGCATGGCAAATGTGTCACATTTTCTACTTTTCGGTCCTCCCAAAAACTAGAGAAAATATTTTTGGGGTGAACTGCAATAATTGACTTCTATTTTTTTCTGTCATCTAGCAAACCAAAATAGAGTTGTTTACACAAATCTGTTTACACGTGCCAATCCAAAAGGCTAAGAGAAAGATCTGGTCTACAAAATTTCAACCTGGATCCACAGCTGAACAGTGCCAACATTTGGAGGTGATAGGATCAGAGCTTTGGGTTAATTCCATTGTCAGGAGAGAAACCAGTAGTAAAGTCTCACCACAGTCACACAAAGGCTGTGTCTAGACTGGCAAGTTTTTGCACAAAAGCAAGTGCTTTTGCACAAAAACTTTCCAGCTGTCTACATTGGCCGCTTGAATTTCGGCAAAAGCACTGACTTCCTACTGTATGAAATCAGTGCTTTTTGCGGAAATACTATGCTGCTCCCGTTCGGGCAAAAGTCCCTTTTGCACAAAACTTTTGCGCAAAAGGGGCAGTGTAGACAGCTGAAATTTGTTTTGCACAAAAAAGCTCCGATGGCTAAAACGGCGATCGGGGCTTTCTTGCGCAAAAGCGCATCTAGACTGGCACGGATGCTTTTCCGCAAAAAGTAGTTTTGCGCAAAAGCATCCGTGCCAATCTAGACGCTCTTTTCCCAAATACTTTTAACGGAAAAACTTTTCCGTTAAAAGCATTTGCGGAAAATCATGCCAGTCTAGAGACAGCCAAACATTTGATTGTCCATTGGTGCTTCAAGTCACTGCGTCTGCCATAGTTTGCTTGGATACAGTTCAGCATGGTCCAGAGTCTGCCTGGCAAGTCAAAACCAGGAGCTCCACTTTGCTTTATATTAACAAAGTCTTGGCTACTTTTGCCTAGGCCTCAGATTGCACATCTAGCCTGTAAGACATGGCCTTGTGTTTCAGGCCCTCTTCTTCCTACAAAGTGCATGTGAGAGAGAAGGAAAACAATTCTGTGTTGTGAAAATGTTTGCAGTACTTTGTGTCAAATTCTCAGCTTAATCCTTTGGCGAAGATTTTTGGTTGCAAAAGAGAAAACCAACCAGGATTTTAAACAGCTGCTCTCTGATTCAGAGCAGTCTTTTCCATCCCAGTTTACTCTGAATCAGACAGAGAATGGGCTCCTACTGTCTGCAGTCTGCATTACGGCATAGCCATCAAGTGTGATAGTATCTCTTGTTTATCCACCCAGCCTCCCTTGTCTCCACAGAATGCTTCAACCTGGATTGAATTAAATTGTTTTGACCTGCTCTGGTTCTAAGCTTTCCCAGTATTTGGGAATGATCCAATGTAGGGACTGGGTTCTCACTTCACTAGCAAACAGACAGAAATTGCAGCAAAGATTGGATACATATAATAATCAAGGGCCAGAGCCAAAATTAGAACTGGATTTTGTCTTGCAAATTAACTTCAAGATCTGTCTGCAGTTTTCTCTCTAGTTTGAACAGCAATTAGTTTCATGCTTTGACTGTTTTCCTTGACTGAAGTTGGAAGCAGGTTAACTGGTGTTTTCTGTTTATACCAGAACCAACGGCAAACAAAATACATAGGTGCCCAATGTTTAAATGAAAGTCAGGCCTCTCATCTAGAGAGATGCTTAATCACCCTATATGTAAAATATTATGTGTTGATGAAACCTGCTCAGAAAGTTTTTTTTTTCCCCAGAAAATGTTAACACCCAAAAGGCTTGTAGGTTTTTGGCCACTGATAAATTAACATTTTAGCCAAACTCAGGGCTGGGGAGGAGGAATTGGCGTTCATGTTTTACCTTTAAAAAAAACCAAATTTTTTTTTTTTTTTTTGCAGCAAGTGTTTATTTTTCCTTAACAAACATTGAAAATCCAGTGCATAGATAGAAAGAACTCAGGTATATAGGGATGGATAGTCCTAGGTTTAAAACCAGACAGTACCATTATGACCCCTTGCATAACATGTACCATAGTGTCTCACCCAGACGGTCTGTTCAGGAAGAAAGATGCTGTGATGCATCAGGGAGTGTTGCAAATTATTCCCCAACTTTACCTGGCTCAAGCAAGGAACCCTGGAAGGAGGATCCTGCTAAGAGCTTTTCCTGGGGGTACAGCTAGACCTCATCCTTAGGGCTGAGCATAGAGAGAACAATTTTGTCCTCAGGCAGTTACACGATTTTCATCGCACTGTTTTTGTGCACTTCAGGAAGCTTCAATGAAACTCTTTTATTAACCTGATTTATTAAATCTTACCATTCCTGTTGTGGCAAAGTGCCGCATCACACATTAGATTTAATGAGACTGACTCGAGGTGGCTTTAAAGTATTCCATTACTATTAAAGGCACATTTACGGGGCTCTAATAAGAGACAAATCAGCTTTCCATTTAAGAGTCTCAAAAATAACACAAGCCATAAAGGTCTGATCGTATATATAATGATACTGTAATGTACACTGTACTGACACCAAATGCTTAGGCATTTTCGGTTGAACAATACTGTCTGTCGTTATCATTAGGGAAGATGTTTATTATTATTCTAATTGCAAGAGGGACGTTAAAATCCATCTTCATTTCAAAGCAAATTATACTGTTCAGATACTTAATGGGCAAGCATAACTCTCATTGTTTTTGTTTTGTTTGAATGCTCGTGTTGTTTTCAGTCAACTGTTTCACTCCATTGATGTAAAATAATAGGGGAGGCTGCCTATAGAAAACAATATATCTGCAAATATTACATACGGTGAAAGATTTTCCTTAGGGGGCGTAGTAACACGTATTATAGACCGTATTCTGAAATTCTGGCATCAAACCTCCGGCCAAAAGAGGCAGTTGTCAGCAAAACTAATACTCATATGCAGTCCTAAACTTTTCCCCCGGCCCAAGAAAAGTTAGATATTTCTGAGAACATGAGATATTTTACAGTGCTTACGTTTAGATTATTGTCCACTTTTTTCACTTTCCGTTTTTTGTTTCATTTGGTGTGGGGTTTTTTCCCTTTTGCTGCTCTGTAACTATTCAAATCTTTTAGCCCATTTACAGAGTTTCTTCTCTTCTCCCCCTTTTGCTGCTCTGTAACTTTTGGAAAAAGAAAAATGAGGAAAGCAACCCTAGAAATCTTTTTTGTTCCACTACATTCAGGAGGGGAAAGAGAATGAAGGAGGGGATAACAAAAAAGATTTTTTTGTTTTTGTTTTTGTTTTTGTTTCAGACAAGGGTCTTTATTCATCAGGAAAAAAGTTTGGAATGAAAAATGTCGAAAAGCTCTAGTGACAATCCCTATTTTGCAACTGGGAAACTGAGGCAGGAAGTGATTAGGTTGTGGTCATGAAGCTCTACAGAGTCTGTGTTTCCACTGAGGTGAAGTGCAGCACCACGGAGGATGTCTGAGGCTGAAAATCCATGGCCCTATTCCTTTTTCTGGCCCAGTTTGGCTGAAAATAGTTCTCCACTTAGTTTTTCAATAGCTTTAAAACAGCCAAGTTGTAGAACTTTTCTTACTGTTCTAAATCTTGATCGGATCTGGTGTGTGTTTGCGCTCGATGGCTGTGTGAACAGCCTGCCCAGGGAGAGTGACCCAGACCTTGGGGGTGTGCAAAGAGGAAAGGAGACAGCTTCACAGAAGGTTCCAAAATGTTCAGTGTGGCAAAAGAGTGGGCTTCCTAAAGGCAGGGAGGGACCTGCTTGGGGGAGGAAGATGGCTCAGAAGTAGGGAGAGTCTCTCCTGCTCCCAATTGGCTTTGTACAGTCATCTTCCTTTGCTGAGTTTCAGGCACTACCTCCATTCTCACCCCGGGCCCTGAAATAAGGCCCTGTGTATGGCACAGAGTCACACCCCATGGCTCAGATCCCAGGGTGCAACTGGCATCCATGGGCATTGAGCCTGGTTAAGGAATTCCATCCTAGGTCCCGTGTTCCTCTGAGCGAGCTAATGCCTCCTGACAGCTCGTTCGTATGCGTGCCATTGTTTATAAAGAGATCCAAATGAAAAGCTGGCAAAAGACATCCCGGTGCAATTTAATCTGCTCCATGGTTCCATCACGGTAATGCAGTGTCACCTCGCTTCTGTTTTGTAATTACCGCATTTCCCCTCCCCCCCCTTGACGAAAGTTCAAGGTTGATTTATTACAGATCGTTTGAAACTGCCTCTACAGAAGGTTAAACGAGAATGGGCCATGATTCACTGGTGAGCTTATTTTCCTCTCCTAAGAATTGATTTAACTATAAAAGCAAAAGGATGAGACAGCTATTGAGCCAGTTAAATCATTTAAAAGTCTTGTGCTGATGCTTTGATCCATCAGCTGGCATCAGCATTGAGACGAAGCCTGCAAAGAGAAAGCAGGGACTCTGGGTCTTTTTTTTTTTTTTTTTAAGGATCACGCGGGGCTATTTACATTTAAGAGAAAGATTAAAGATGGCTGTTCAATTTATTATGCCTGCATGTCACTGAGGGGCCGTGAATGGGGAAGACTGGAGAGGAAAGCATCTATAACAGACCCCCTTACACTGGTATCATGACACAAATTCAGAATGCCTGTGAATGTAAGTAAAGCTCAATAGAAAAGGCAGCAAGTTGTGATATTGTTCACGTGGTGAAGATTAGCCGCCTCACCTTTGACACGCTCTGACTAGCTTATTCCTCAGACATTTCTCACCTCTACTTCCATACAAGGCATCTCACTCATTTTACCTCTACATTTAGCTCCATTCCCCCATCGCCTGCTGCCATTTCACTGTTCATTACTGTACATTATCTCCATGAGAGCTTCACAGCCATGAAAATTGAGTTCCTAGAAAAGTTCCTGCATGTTTTAGAAACACCAACAGAGTGACACTAGGCGCAGTAGACAGATGGATATGGCCAAAGCGTGACATCTGTTTGCTGTTACCTCGTCCTCCCAAGCTAACCCTACCTAGCTGGTCTGTGTAGTCTTCCTGTCCGTCCTATAGATTATGAACTCTCTGGGGTTTGTGTTAAGAGCAGGTTAGATAGACATCTCTCAGGGATGGTCTAGACTAGGTCCTGCCATGAGGGCAGGGGACTGGACTCGATGACCTCTCGAGATCCCTTCCAGTTCTAGTGTTCTATGATTTTATGGGTATGTCTAGACTACATGCCTCTGTTGCCAGAGGCATGTAAATTAGACATACCGACATAGTCAATGAAGCAGGGATTTAAATATCCCCTGCTTCATTCGAATAAAAATGGCCACTGCGTTGTGCCGTCTCAGCTGTTTGTTGGCACAAAGCAGCAGTCAAGACGGGGATCGGTCGGCAAGGAAAGCCTTTGCCGACCACTCCCTTATGCCTTGTGCAACGAGGTTTACAGGATCGGTCGGCAAAGGCTTTCCTTGCTGACCAATCCCTGACTTTGTCGGCACGAACAGGCAGTCAACAGCTAAAACGGCACAACGCGGTGGCCATTTTTATTCAAATGAAGTAGGGGATATTTAAATCCCCACTTCATTAACTATGTTGATATGTCTAATTTACATGCACATACCCTATGATTCTATGACACTCTTCTCTGAGCATAAAGGCCCTGTTATGTTAGATGAACAGACAAATAACAATTGTGGTTCTAGGTACTATTGTCATAGACAATACGATACTACAGTACAGGCGCTTGTGATAGATACATAGACAGCTGCCTATTTAAACACAAATAAATCTAGAAACTTTTACTGTGCCCCTTATTTGAGACTTCCGTCATATTCTTGAGTCTTTGCTAGCTATGCATCAAAATCGGGGCTGGCCAAAAACCAAAAAGTTGTTTCACAAAAATGTTTTGACATAGCTTAATATATTTCCATTCTGGGTAGGAACAAAAATGAAATGTTTTGAAAAGTTTCCATGGAAAACGAAAGGAAGAGAGAGATGCCCCTCTACTCCAGAATAGCCAATTGTCCGATGAATACAGATGTGAGATCCAGATTCAGGTTCCATCTCTGA
This sequence comes from Apalone spinifera, assembly GCA_030068395.1. Lineage (NCBI taxonomy): Eukaryota > Metazoa > Chordata > Testudines > Trionychidae > Apalone > Apalone spinifera. Next base: position 67,596,123 of record JANRFK010006693.1, read on the forward strand.
CTGCCTAGACCAGTGTATGGATCTATGTAGGCAGTCTCAAATTTCCTCTCCTGGGGTGATTCCCTTTGCATAAATAATTAAATATTCCTTGCACTAGAGGGAGAGAAGGCCCTGCATTCAATCAGGCAGAGCTGAACTGTACTTGAAGCTTGGTCCAGGAAATATCTTTACCATTCATCTGTTGACCACTCTGGGAGAGCTGGCTTCTTGTTTTGACCAGAAACCTTAGCCTGGGTGTGAGACATCTTCCCAAAGAAACATTTGTCGAAATCGATGCAGTCCCACAAAAAAGTTTCCGATTTAATGACCCGGCCTTTTTCTCACCTAAAAGTCATTTCATAAAATCATTCCCAGCCAGCGTTGGTCCAATCACAATGCCCGCTCCCAACCCTTCGGAACACTGGGGTTTCCAAAACATGACTCTAGCTCTGAAGTTTGCAACCGAGTTCTGTTTTCTTAGTGGGTGGAGTCAAAATGCCACAGGAAACCTCCTCCAACCTTTGGGACATCTGAAGTCCAAAACTGATTCGGATCCAAATTTTGTGGTGTGAGCCCATGGTAGTGCTCCCCAGGTTGAAAGATGTTTTATACAAGTGTTCAGGGGTTGCTGAGTTTTTTTAAGGGGGGGGGGAGCACAGAATTACCCCCAGTCCTTCCTATTCTTCTCCTCCACTTCCTTCCCATGTCCCCTACCAGCAGCCCAAGATCCCTTAAGGGAGCCCCCTTACCATCTGTCCCTTCCCAGAAGTCCCCGCTCTTTATCTGCTATCTCTCCCCAGGCTGCTATCTCTCCCCTTCTAGTAGCGGGCCTTCTCCTGCTGTTCCCCAGCTCTGAAAGAAGGCATTTCTGTTTCAGCAGATGGCAGATGAGGGGCCAGGACATTGCATAAGCAAAGCAGGACTAGATTGCTGGCTGCAGCATGATCCCAGCCACAACGTGCCTGGCCACTAGTTACAAGACTTGCATGTGCAGCCAGCACCTTGTTAAAAGTGGCCAGGCCAGGTATTATTGAGGGAGAGTATTGTTGGGCAGGGTTCCCTGGAATCTGAGCACTTGGGTGATCACCCAAAAGAGATTCAGGTGCCGCCCAGCTGATCGGCAGAGCATCCACACCTGTGGAACTCCTTGCCAGAAGAGGCTGTGAAGACTAGGATTATAATAGAGTTTAAAGAGAAGCTAGATAATTTCATGGAGGTTAGGTCCATAAAAGGCTATTAGCGAGGGGATAGAAATGGTGTCTCTGGCCTCTGTTTGTCAGAGGCTGGAGATGGATGGCACGAGACAAATCGCTTGATCATTGTCTTTGGTCCACCCCCTCTGGGGCACCTGGTGCTGGCCACTGTCGGCAGACAGGCTCCTGGGATAGATGGACCTTTGGTCTGACCCAGTACGGCCGTTCTTATGTAGAACCCTGATTCTGCCCAGGCAGATGCTCTGAAAAAAATCGTGTCCCTTTTAAAAAGCATCAAGCGAAGCCACCTGAACCACTGAGGCATCTAAAATCTCTAGTCATTTCTGAAAACTTTGACTACCTATGAAAACTTTTTCCTTAATAATATTCCCTCATATTCCACAGGAGAGCTGGGGAGAGAATGCTTGGAGGGGAGAAAGAAGTAACATGTAGCATAGGCACCCAGGAGTAATATCACCTCCACACAATGGAGCTAACTTATGTATTAATTCAGAACTGGCTGCCCTGAGACATCCATAGACAATTGTTTATTCATTCTATTGTACTTCCCAGAACTGTGAGGAGACAACAGACACATCGTCCCCTTGCCTGATTCCAAGTAACTGCATCCACTTCTCATAAAACATGTAATTAACTAAAAGGGGAGAAGCATCTAATTTTTAATTAAATCCAGCTGAAATTAATCAGACGCTGGCATGGCGGTGTGTGTGGTATCTTCTGCTTCCCCCTCCCTGCGTGGCCACCGAATGCAGCTCTCCACCAGCGATTTGAATATTTTCCTCCGTAGGCTGTTAAATGAATGACTGACAAGATGGCTCAGTGGAACCGACTGATGATAAAAGTCAACACCGAGTGACACGGGAGAAGCCCGGTTATTTATAGTTTGCTGATGTCTTTTATGTGTCCCATCGGAGGCTCTTTTAGAGAAGCATCATGAGCCAAGGATGTGGGCAGAAAGCTTTCACCGTCTCCAAAGAGCTCCCGGAGTGGATTCAGAAAAGTTTCAGTGAAATATTGCACCAGTGTCAGGCATTCAGCGAAGGGAAGCGGGCAGAACTAAACTCTCTCATTTGCAAACACAGGAGCGATGCAGCACCATTGCTGGGGGCTCCTTTAATAAGCCAGCTGTCCTAGTGCCGATTCGTCATGCGGTATTGTGCCATGATAGACCATCTCAGTGTCGTGTGCTAATTGGATTTTGCAACATTCTAGTGTTCGCCCCAGGTGTGTGCAACATCGGGGCATGCCGGAAGCTTGGAATTCTAGGGAAAGGAACGAAAAATGGAAACAGGTTTTATTCTATAGATCGCAAGTAATTATCATGCCAGGTAGACGTGAAATCAGTATGGTTTTTGTCTTATGCTCTAGCATCAGAGCTCCATCTTCAAGTCAAGGGTGCTACGAGCAGTTTTCTCCATATACTTAGTCCTAGTTTAAATAATGATAGAAACTAACCTTCCCCCCTCACCCCTTCTCTGTTCTAAAATTTGATTTGTCCA
>JANRFK010006693.1:67598914-67610839 GCA_030068395.1 Apalone spinifera
GTGAAATTCTGGACTTTTGGCAGGACCCAGCCTGAGAATGTAGTGCAATATGTCCTCACCTTGTGTGGGAACAGTTGGACTTGGATGGAACATCCCCCAGACAGGACTTACAGGCACAACTTCCCAATTCTCTTCTCTTGGGCTAAGCGGTCCCTTCATTCCCTCTGTCTGATGCGGAGGCATGCGTGATAGGGGTCTCTCTGCAATGTCTTGGAAGCAGGGTGAGAGCTAGGAGGAGTAAGTGATGCATGGCATTCCACTGCATTGATGCAGCTGCAATGTGTGGTCTCCTCAACCGCCCTGCCCAGAGACTACAGCTCCTGTCACATGAAACACAATGGCCCCAACAGGCAAGCTTATTGACCAAAAGGAAGAGTGGAGGTGTTGAAGGTCACCTTCAATTAATCAACCAGCCCCACTTAGGGTATGTCTACACTACAGAGGTTTTTCGGAAAAACTCCCATTTTTCTGAAAACACTTCCATTATGTCCACACTGCAATCGCGTTCCTTCGAAAGAAAATTGAAAGAACAGAAGGGGGGGTCCAACATTGGTAATCCTCATTCTGTGAGGAAGAAGCCTTTTTCCGAAAGAACTCTTTCAGAAAAAGGCGTGTGTGGGCGGGAAAGAGGGAGTTCTTTCGGAAGAAGAGGAAAGAGGAAAAAGCACAGCTGCCCTGGTGGCCATTCCGTCCATAGCAATCACAGCTGACATGCGAGAGAACGTCCATTCAGTTTGGACGCTCTCTTTCGAAAAAGCAGGTCGCTTTTTCAATGCACTTCTGCACTGTGGGCGTTCTCTTTCGATAGAAGTTTTTTTGGAAGATCTCTTCTGGAAAAGCTTCTTCCGAAAGAAGCCTGCAGTCTAGACATAGCCCTACTTCCAAGGCTTGACACTTTCTCCTGTTTCTGGGTAACGCAGCTCAGAGGTGAGTTTTCCAGCCTGAGAGCTGAACCATTGCTTGGCCATTCCTAGGAGAGGCGAGAAGAGCCATACACATCTCCTCACTCAAAGTGCCCAGGGAATTGGACGGCTTTTTAGCTGTAGTTTGTTGGCTTGAAACTCAATCCAGGTTCATCATGAGATTGCCATTGTTTTTATATAGATATAGAGCCGCTTTTATATAGATATGGCCATGTTCGTCAAACATGATTAGTGAATTGGGTGGGGCCAATTTTTGGGAACCCAACACGAGACCCTTAAAGGGTCATGTCTCTTCAGAAGTGCTGAACACTAGCCCTCTGAAGATGAGGTCTCAAGTTGGGTACGCCAAAATGAAGGCATTCAAAGTCACTTTTGAAAATCTTTAATATCTATCTATCTATCTATCTATCTATCTACCCCCATACACCAACCATATCTATCTATCTATCTATCTATCTATCCCCATACTCCAACCATGTCTATCTATTCCCATACACCACCATATCTATCTATCTATCTTTTCCACATTCTCGATTTTTGAGACACACCCCATGCAAATCCGCCTACTCTTCTGTCAGTTTCTCCCTTTGCGACTGTATTGAAAAAGTTCCCTTGTGGATGTCTGAAGAGGAAGAAGCCAAGCAATCCCTGATTGCCAGTGACATCGTTAAAACTTTCTGCAGGGAGCCAAATGGGTGTAATGATCACCTCAGATAAAGAGGCAGGGATAATACAAGAGAAATGAAGACTGCAAACCTTAATGGGCGTTTATCCTTGTACTGCACCCAGAGAGCAGAAGGCACAAATATGGTAAATTACCTACAAAATGTCTCTCCTTCCTTGAATAAATGACTTCACAGACACCAACGGCACAATGGAATGAATGAAAGACTCCCCATTTTGACCCTTTGAGGACTCAGTAATAACTTCTGTGCTTCCTTGTGCAGCAATACATTCACCAGTATTTATAGAACAATGCATTAAAGCGGCTGCCAATTTGCTCCCTGTTTGATCATAAATAAAAAAAAATGAGTCCAAATTTCTAGTTGCTTTAAAACCATCTATTCTCTGTCCATATTATGCTATTTCAGCCTGCATAATTTACCACCAGCAGAAATCTTGTCCCAAGACTTACGTGAACTCAGAGATTGTCGGGGAAGTGAGAAACTCAGAAAGACACGTCTGCCTGTTTTAAAAAAAACCCTCCACTTCTTCAGATGCATTGTAGATTTTGCCCATGAAAGCTCATGATTCTATTTATTTTGGTTAATCTCTATGTTTGCCTGTGTAGTGGCACCTTAAAGACTAACAATTTTATTATGGCATAAGCTTTTGTGAGTTGCAACTCACTTCATCAGATGCGTCAAGTGAAAGAAAAAGAAACAGTAGGGAAACGGAGGGCAGCTGATGAAATGAGTTGCAACTCATGAAAGCTTATGCCATAATAAAATGGTTAGTCTTTAAGGTGCCATCAGACTCCTTCTAACCGGTTAACTGATTAAACCGGATTTTACATCCCTAGTCTGTTCAAGAACTCCTCCTAAATGGTAAGAACTAGGTCCACCAAATTTGGTATGCAGCTTCCTTTTGTCATTTCTTAAAGCAAAGTCAGGATTTGGTTGTGGCAGGAAAATAGAATGTGCCTGGAATGGGATTGGTTCTCAGAAAACCAAACAGAAAAGAGACAGACTCACCAAAGCAAGTATAGGCCCCAAAATTGACATACCTGAGCAAAATGTTGAAAGAGACTGGACCAAGAGGAGCCAGAAAAATAGGATGACCATGGAAGAGGATTGCTTCTCAATAAACCTTACAGAAAAGAGATACAATGGAGAAATTTGGACTAGTACTCTGGTTTGGCACAGTGATATCAATGCTTAAGTTTTGAAGCTAGAAGAAAATGCTATTGGAAACCAAATGGACTCTAGCCCTTTTTTGATAAAACATAGTGAATGATAAGCGTTTATAGGGACAAAGAAAAAAAATACACTTGATGGAATTCCCGAATTACAGACCCAAGCAATGCCAGGTAAATCGGCTAGCGATACACAATGGTATCACCGGTCTCAGTCAGGAAGAGGTTTCATGCCACCTGCCTGCGCAAGGGGAAATCCAACTCCCAGTGGAATTCCCACTCAGGATTCCATCCCTGCATGATGATCAAGGCATAGACAAATGCGTCTCCATTTGCATGAGTCAACAGAGTCTGAAGGAATGCTTCCCTGACAGATCGCTGGGAGCAGGAGAGAGTTGGGTGTGTTTACATAAATACAGTTTGCTCCCATTTTGCTTAGAGTTGCTAGATCTTCAGCAGATGGAGCTGCTGATTGTAATTGGCTTGGCTGGGGTTGGCTCATAGAGCGTGTTAGTTCTGAAATATGGTTACCAAGGCTGTAATTCTTGTGGGAATAAAGAGAGGCAGGACTGTGCTTACCCTGTCCCAAATGGCAGGGGAGGGAATTTTAATTGAAAGAACCTCGTTGAGGCAGGGGCTTACATGTCAGAGGCCTGTGACAGTATGAAGGGAGGGGACCGGTGGCTTCAGACCCTCCCCATGCATGCTCCCTAGACTGGTTCGACCGGTTCCTCTCCACAGTTCACAGAACAGAGCTAAATAGGAGCATCTTTTGTTATTTTAATTGGAGCACAATCAGATGCTGAAACTGGTTCCTTGCTCAGAGCTCAAATCACTTGAGGTGAGACTACATTTCTGTCCAATCTGAAAATTACTAAGAGACTGATGTGGAGAGGTCACAGCAGAGAGGCAGATGGCTGCGGAGGGTGGCTGACCGCCAGCTGGGTAGCGGTAGAGAGGTGTGACCAGCAGCCAGCAGAGAATGGCGGAGAGGTGTAATGAGTAGCCAGCCGGGCAGCAGTGGAAAGGTGTGACAAGTGGCGATGGCCGAGAGGTGGAGAGACACAATGTGCAGCCAGCAGAGTCGCGGTGAGCAGGTACACAGGGGGGGAAGGTGAACTTTGCAGCTACATCTCTGAACTCTGGGTCTGCGCTGACCAAGCCCAGCAAATGTGAATGGGGCACACAGGAGGGTTGGGCATGTGCATGGACTTTGGGGTTGCTGGACTAACCAACCTGAGATGAAAAGGGCACTGCCCAACCTACGCAAGGGTGGATCTTTAACTCATGGTTTATGTTTATTAACCCTGCTTGTGGGATTTCCCCAAATTAACCCCAAGTTACTGCTCTTTTTTATGAACATTTTCTTTTCCGTGCTCGGACTCTGTGCTTGCAAGTGGAGAAGCGTTGCCTCTCAGAGGTGCCCAAGGATGGTGTTTAGTTTTCCCAGGTTGCTGGGCTGGAGCTCCAGCCAGTTCAGTGTTGTATTGATGGAAAAGAGTCTCCAGATATTGAACTCAAGTTGCAGTGGGGGAGATCTAGGTTGGATATTAGGGAAAACTATTTCCCTAGGAGGGTGGTGAAGCACTGGGATGCGTTCCCTGGAGAGGGGTGGAATCTCCATCCCTAGAGTTTTTTAAGTCTCAGCTTGACAAAGCCCTGGCTGGGTTGATTTAGTTGGGATTGGTCCTGCCTTGAGCAGGGGGCTGGACTAGATGACTCCTGAGGTCTCTTCCAACCCTAGGATTCTATGATACTAACTCAGCGCTGGTTGCTGCTGGCTCCACCTGGCCGAAGGGTTACATGTGTTTCATTTGTTATGTGTCTTCTTAACATGGAACAAATTAAAAATGACCGTAACCGAGTCAGGGTCATAGCCTGGGGACAGCGTGTTAAGAGTATATGGCTGAAAGGCAGCATCGCATCTGACCCATGACATTCCATTCAGGACAGAGACGTCAACTCTTTCAACCATCCAGCAACCTCTGCCATCCTTCACACTGCCAATTGGCACTTTGTGTCAGAGTCAAAAGGAAATCAATATGGCGGAGGTACCTTGCAAGCTTATTAAACTCCCTACGGCCAGGGAGAGATTTTCACTGAATAGGGATTTTTATGTGGCTTTTGGCTTGAAGGATGAAAATTTCTCTATGGACAGGAAGGATGGGCTGCTGGTCCCAGTGCCAGGGTGGGGTTCAGGCAGTAGTGGGGGCAGCCACTCCATTACTTTGTGCCTCATTTGCCACCCCAGAAGCAGAGCAGCAATCAGACTGAGACTCAGTTGGACTCCTCCCTTCTACATGGGGCGATGCCTCCAACGCCTTCCCAAGCTAGAGATGAAGCACTATGTAACAAACCATGTGTAACATGGTGGATCTCACCAGGAACACACACTTCTGGGGCTTCTTTGACTGTTGGCTTCCAGATGGACTTTAAGGGGTGGGTTTCGATCTAGAAGGTTACGTCTATACTGCAATAAAAAGACTCGCAGCACCGACTCTCAGAGACCAGGTCAATTGATGTGGGGCTCACAGGGCTTGGATGGTGATGATAAAAAATTGCCGTCTCAATGTCAGGGCTTTGGCTGGAGACTCACTGCCTGTGAAGGGGCTCACCGTCTCATGAGCACTCTTTTGTGGCTGACGGCGTGTCTGCAATTCCTCTGCCTGGCTCTTCTTTGGGGTGGAGATGCCCCAGAAGGATTTCTGGTCATTTGCCTCGGACCAAGGTTCTTCTTATCCCCTGTCGTGGCTGCTGCGGGTTGTGAGGGACCCAGGCCCACCCATTCCTCTGAGTCTCGGCCCAAGGACCCTTTAAGTAGCAGTTGCCTGCTGAGTATCAATGGAGTCTGTTGTTGTCATGTTCCCTGGGCCACTTCCCCAGGAAGCTGCTCTGTCCAGCCCTTTCTCTAGGGCTTTGCAGTCAAGTTCTCTCTGGACCCTGTGCATGGTTCTGCAAGGTGTTGCTGTTTGTGCTAATCTTCAGCCTCTGGACCTGGGTTCTGCCCAGGTCTGAAGTCCAGCTCCCACTCGGAGCTGTCCAAAGTGCTGTTGTCCTCCCAGTCAGCCTTAGGTCTGCCTGGGTTGAGTTCCAGCAAGGAACTGCCAGGCTCTTGCCCAACAGCTTCTTTTATATCCCGCTTGATGGGCCCTGATTGGCTGTCGGAGAAGCAGCCACTCTAGTCTACCCGGAGGACCTCTTTTCTGCTCTTCTCCCTGGGGCAGGGTGCAGCAAGGCCTCCAGCCTCCAGCAGGTGGTGTTGGGCCTAGTCCACCCTGTCACACTACCCTTGCAGGATTTCAGAGTCCAGGCTTCCAGCTGAGTCTGAATGTCCATATCTCAGTTTTAAGCCCAGTCTCTGTGGGCCCAAATGAGCTGAGCTGGGCCAGCCGTGGCCATGCTGGTCTTTTATTGCAGGATAGAGATTCCTTCTAGGCCTATCTGGCTTGGGACCCACTGCTTGAGAGACCATGCCACACTGCCAGCTGGGATCACTAGAGGCCTCTGGAGCTCTCTTGGTGCAGAAGTACAGGGGCAGCCGGCAGGGAATTCCCAGAGGGGCTCTTTCACATTCAGAAGGAGTGCCACCATGCTGGTCCAAAATGCTCTGGTGAACATTAGGCCCTGCTGCAAATACCTTCTGATGGACTAGGCATTTAGGCAGGTCAGGGATGTGTGCAGTGGAAACTCCTTAAAGTCCATCTGGAGAGGGTTTGACATGTTTGCTGCATTTGGGGCAATCTGACCCTGTATTGCCTCTTCCTAGCTTGTTTCCAGTTGTCTTCCTCGTTCTTCAGGCCGCCGAGAGTGTGTCTACACTGCAGGGCTTAACTCAAAATAAGCTATGCAAATTGAGCTATGTCAATTGCGTATCTTATTTCAAAATAGTTTATTTCGAAACAGGGAGCGTCTACACAGCACTTATTTCAAAACAGACCGCTCTTCCTCCGACTTCCCTTACTCCTCAGACAATGAGGGTTACAGGAGTCGGAGTAAGAAGTCCTCCAGCTTGACAGTAGTTTGACACTATTCCAAAATAACAGCTGGCTGTGTAGACACAGACGAAGTAGCGCTAGTTATTTTGAAATAGTGTTGCAGTGTAGACGTACCCCTAGGGATGTGGGCAGCTGGATTTGAATGAATAAATAACCAGATCTATTTATAATGGGTTCGTCACTGTGCTCGTCAGACCTAGATGCTGTTCTGCCTTTGTGTTTTCAATTGTTTATGCTCAGCCAATCAGCAGCCCTTGCGGTTTACAGCATTCCAGGCAATGACTGGCAAAGGGGAGCAGCAGAATCGATGATTCACAGAATCCTTGAACTGGAAGGGACCTCAAGAGGCCATCATGTCTAGTGCCCTGCCGCAGAAGTAGGGGCATTCATGGCCTGGCCTGAGATGGCTTCATTCTACCACTCTCTCTCCATTCGTGTGACATTCCCAGTCCTCAAAAGAGAGGAACAAACAACTGTGTTAAGGTGAGATAAAGGGCTGTGGACTGGAATAGCTATTGAAATCCAAATGCTAAGTAACCTCGCTGGCAAGGACGTTGCATTGGATGCCCCAAAGGCTGACATTTGCTTTTCATCTTTAGGATGGCTCCAAAGCGGTCAAAGTGCGAACTGTTCCCTGGTGCTGCCCTCTCAATGTGCCTCCACCCTTTCCTGCAGGGATCACCTCAAGGACTGAAAAAGAAGTCCAATTTCATGGCCCTTTCACTCAGTGGACTGTCTGGAAGAGGCGGGCCCTGGGTGGATGGAGGCGGGGCCTTGGGTGGATGGAGGCAGGGCTGGGGCTAGCTTCCTCCAGCCACCTCTTCTGCGCCAACCTGAGATGAAAAGTAATCTAAAGGTCTGGGGCTGTAGCCACGGATGTTGCTGCTGTAGTGGTGACAGTGGCCGGGAGCCGCTGGCCCTTTTAAATTGCTAGGTGCTGGGGCAGCTGCTCTCTTTGCCCCCCATCAGTGAGACTGCTGCTCCCCAAAATGTGATCAATTTGGGAAAATGAATGAGCTTCTACATGTACTACTCCATCCTGTCCTCTCACTAACCTAACCTCCCTCCATCCGGTGTCACTCAGCCCTACCTTCCTAGCTGTCATGGCTAACTGCCTGGCCGGATGGTACAGAATCATAAGACCCTAGAAGGACATTTATGGCACGATCCTCAGCTGGAATAAATCAGCCAGCTGTGATCTCAAGGGATGAATGGAGAACTTGGGACCATGGGGGTCTGAGTCCTTGCATTGAGGCTGTCAAACAGTTCTGGGTTCCAATCAGAGGCCAGTGGGACTAAGGGATCGCACCCTTAGTGACTCGGTGCCTCTCTCCACGATGGAGGCGCGAGAGCATCACATTCATTTTGTTCATCGTTTCCATTCAATTCTGGCAGAACTGCTTACCTGGGCAGTAATGGAGAAAGTTAAGTGCTCCTCTATGTAGCAGAACAGAGCTGAGCTCAGGCCACCGAGGGGTTATTTTGTTTCGGTAAATGAAGAAATATTTTTAAAAGGGAAGAAAAGACGAAATTGAGCATCCTGCTATTGATATTTTTATTACAGTACTTTCTGCATATCAGAAATGGGGAGGTTCCCTGGGGTTTGGGAACAAGCAATTAACCATTTATTTGTAAAAGAGGGGGGAGCGTAAATTGTAGCACATGTTTGGCACAGAGACAAAGAACATAATTCAGATGCAATTACAATGGAGAGACGGCAAACTTCCCATTAAAGGGAGAAATCCTCCAGCAACATGCTAAGAAAGCCTTGAACGAAACTCTTGTTTTATTAAAATGATCCTCGAGAGGCAGCGTCCGATTCCTCCAGGAAGCCGCATTTTAATAAGTTTGCACTTGCTGCAGTGTCTTGAGTTAAGAATCCACAAAGAGGAGTCAATTAGTCTGCTGTTATAGTTTGGCCACTTTCGGTTCTAGCCTCTAGCACAAAATGCTCCAGTACAAAATGCTTAATTCTCTTTTTAAACACTGCTGGGTTATTTTGAAAGGGTCTGACAAGAAACAGAAAGTCCAACCCCTGGCTTAGCTGCATTAAAATGAATAGAATGATCCAAAATTGGCCCAAACTTTATAGGAGTAAATATGTCCTCCTTTCGATATAGGCCCTGATTCAGCAAAGCAAGTAAGCAACTGCTTAACTTTAAGCATAAACTTAAGTCTGTCTGTGCTCAGTTAAGCAGATATTTCACTTTAAACATGTGTTCAACTCCACTGAAATCATCATGGAAAGTTAAGTATGTGCTTCAGGGTTTTGCTAACACCATACCATTGCATACAGTAGAAATGTGTTTAGATTTATTTCCTTTAAGTGCTATTAGAGTGGGGAGCACAAAATCAGTATATTTTGCTAGCACGTTGCTGAATTATGAAAGGAAGTGCATATTGGCAACTAGAGTCCATCTATCTAGCTGGGTCCTGAATTCGAATTGCAGTACATTTAACTAAGAGGTCTTGTTTTCCGCATTGGCCAAACCTATTTGAAAAGCAAGCTTGCCCAGAAAGAGTTCCCCCAACCATCTATGGAAAATGGATGAGCCTCATTGGGGATTCAAGAGAGCATTTGTGAGGGACAAGCAGATAAGAGGAGTGTGTACTGTCTTCCCAGAGGTAAGACATGAGCTGTCTCTGTCAGACAAGGTAGGTTTCTGAAGTCAATGGGTAAAGTTCTGTTCATAGTGGTGCATATTGCACTATTGGCTCGGCATCACGAGACATCTCATAGATAATAGATGACTTCTGGGAACACAAAAACATAATGAAGAATAATTTCCAAGCAATCTTCTCTGAGATCCTTGCTATCCTGCAAACAAAGGAAGACAGAAGGCCAAAGATTCTGGAAGTGCTCTGCTAACAAAGTAAGCGATGTGGGGTGGAGAGTTTTGGTTTGGTGGAGCATTGATCCACCATCTGTAGGGATAGTTTGGATGGCCTCGACTTTAGTAAAAGGGGAACCAATATCCTCAAACACAAGCTGAGCAGAGTAATAGCCACAGGCCGGAGGGGATTAAAAGAGGAAAGAAAGGAACACTCAGCACAAAATTGAGATCTTGAGAACAACAACAAAAATCAAGAAACCAAGTGACATGGAGAAAAGTTCTTCAATTGCCTGGACACCAGTGCTAGGAGCCTGAGTAACGAACAAGAATAGAAATTGCTCATTCATGCGCTTAAATTCTGTCTAAGGAATACTGTGGCGAAGTCTCATCCCTGCTTTGTGCCTCAGTTTCTCCATCTGTAAAATGGGGATTGCAATTTTGTAAAGCACTTCAGAATCCATGGATAGAAAGTGCCCTCAAAGAGCTAGCTGGTGTTATTTGCTGTTAGCAGTGCTGGTGCTATGATACAATTGAGCAGTTCTCTTTCTACCCACTAGGATATGTCCACACACCCACTAACACATCCCTCATCTAGTGAGAGAAACCTTGGGAATTTTACATTTTACAGAACCGTGTACATTTTACTCTAGATTTTCTTGGACAATCTTTTGGTTTTAAAAGAACATTTTTTGGCCTGATGGTTAGCAGACTGTTAGAGTTTGCACATTGGGCTCATCTCGACTGTACAGAAAAAGGGTCTGAACGGGATCCTGGCTTTGTTCGAAGCTCAGAGCCAAACTCCTTAAAGACTTGCAGTGTTGGGATCTGAGGTTATGCCTTGACCCCACCTACATGCACTTCCCCATGGCATTTTACACTCCTGCTGCCATTTATAACAGGAGAATGGATAATTTCACATGTTCTTTCACTCCTGTCAGCCTTATCTTTCTTCTTCTCCGCCACCACCAGCAGAGAGGTAAGTGAATATGAGAAAGAAAAGTTCTTAAACCATAAGTGCCCATGAGACAGTTGTTAAGTGCATTTGACCAGTCAAGGCGGGGTTGCTATGAAGCTGACTAGATTGCTTGTTACAACTCCCTACAGGATACCAGCTGGCCTCTGGCTGCAAGATTGACCCTGGAGGCTCCAAACCAGCCTCCTGCCATGTGACACGCAACAGAGGAAAAGAGGTTTGTACCACAGGAGCGAGCAAAGGTCAAATCCAATAATTACGTGGTGCAACAGCCTCCAGAAACACAGTCATGCTGGGTTGGAGATCAACTTCTCAAGGATTGTCAGGGGAAAATAAATACCCTATTTCCCCGAGGTGGGCTCTGAGTGCACCCTCGGCTGACGATAGCAATCGCTTTCTTACCGGTCAATGTTTTTATTTTTCTTTAGCATGAAAATCGATTCCTTAAGGAGAGTATCACTGAGTATCCAGACCTGAGTTGAATTTGCAAGGCCAGAAATAAAACTGCAGGACACCATCCCTTTAGGCTACGGAGGGAAACCCAGGAATCTGCTATACTGTTCTGGGGTCTTTCCTGAAAATGCAACCACGGGGCACAAAAGAAAGCAGGTCTGAGGGAGAGGATGTGGTACTGAGATAGCAGCGGGTGCTTTAAGAAGAGCTAGATGCTAATTCTACTTAGGGGGTGGGGCCAGAGCCCTGCAGAGTACGAGGGGCAAGACTCCGCCCACCCTCCCCCTGAGCCAGCCAGATGGAATGCTGGGAAAGGAGCCAAGGATATAAACCACGTCTGAGGCTTCCCTCAGGGCCTGGTAGGCAGTGTAGGGCAATGGGGTGGCTGATTGTCTCTCCTGGAAATGGGGTGAATGAACTTTCTCTGCTTCCTTTGCATTTAGCCCAGAAGAAACTCTCAGGAATGGGGGATAGCTTATTTGTTGAAACTTACCTACCATTGCTCTGAGCAAGGCTGCATTCACCAGAGGCACAGCCCCCATCCCAGGGATACCACTGTGTGTGTTTGGGTTCATTCGATGGGCCTGGCCGTTGGGGAACATTGGTCCCCAACATCTCATCCTTCGTGCTTTCCCAGGGGTTACTGTGAGTGCTGGCTTGGTTGCCTGACCTTTCCAGGGGTCACAGCACTAGTCTGTATTGCAGAAGCACCAGTACAAAGGATTTGTGACTAGACGCTGCTCCACAGGACCTGGAAATTAAAGGAGTAGGGCTGAGTGGGTGGGAAAATGATTCCACAGTGCAATGGCCCGGCCTTCAAATTCAGGATCATGCTATTGCATAGAGTCATAGAACACTGGCACTGGAAGGGACCTCGAGAGGTCATCGAGTC
>JANRFK010006693.1:67639765-67671617 GCA_030068395.1 Apalone spinifera
GCCAATCTAGACGCTCTTTTTCCGAAAATGCTTTTAACAGAAAACTTTTCTGTTGAAAGCATTTGCGGAAAATCATGCCAGTCTAGATGCAGCCTAAGGGTATGTCTACACAGCAAAGTTATTTCGAAATAATAATATATTATTTCGAAATAACTTTCCTAGCGTTTACACAAGCCAACTGCTATTTCAAAATTAATTCGAAATAGCGGAGGGCTTATTTTGAAATTGGTAAACCTCATTCCATGAGGAATAGTGCCAATTTCGAAATTGCTATTTCGAAATAAGCGCTGTGTAGACACTTATTTCGAAATAGGGGGCCTCCGGCTCTTTCCAGGGTGCTCTGCTGGCTGCCCTGGTCGCAAGACAACTTCTGACCTGATGCCCTGCCAGAACCAGTTCTGGCTGGCCTTAAATGCGATTCAGCGTCCAATCAGTGTGGACGTGCTATTTCAAAATAGCAAAAATCTATTTTGAAATGCATTTTGTGTACAGACGCATTATTTTGAAATACGGTATTTCGAAATTAGATATTTCAAAATAACGTTTTAGTGTAGACATACCCTACGGTATTTAGGTGCCTAGTGCTCATTGAAACCAGTGGCAGTTGGGTGCCTAACACCTTTGGAGGATCTGAGCCAGAGGAACTTGTCCATGGTCACCTCAGGGGATCTGTGGCAGAACTCTGCCCTATGTCTCTTGAATCCTGCACCAGGCCCTTCACCACAAGACCATCTCTAGGGCCCAGAACATGAACGGGCTTCAGTTGCCATGGTTGCAGTGAAGTCAATGGAATGAGGCTGGTTTGCAGCAGCTGAACATCAGGCCCTTCATAGTTGATGGGGGAGAAATCACTTTAACAAATATACCCAGATTTTGTTGTTCATAGAATCATAGAACCCTAGGGCTGGAAGAGACCTCAGGAGTCATCGAGTGCAACCCCCTGCCCAAAGCAGGACCAACCCCAACTAAATCATCCCAGCCAGGGCTTTGTCAAGCCGAGACTTAAAAACCTCTAGGGATGGAGATTCCACCCCTCCCTAGGGAACCCAGCCCAGAGCTTCACCACCCGCCTAGGGAAATAGTTTTTCCTACTATCCAACCTAGACCTCCCCCACTGCAACTTGAGACCATTGATCCTCATTCTGCCACCACTGAGAACAGCCTCTCTCCATTCCCTTCAGGAAGTTGAAGGCTGCTATCAAATCCCCCCTCGCTCTTCTCTTCTGCAGACTAAACAAGCCCAAATCCCTCAGCCTTTCCTTGTAGGTCATGTACTCCAGCCCCCTCATCATTTTGGTTACCTTCCACTGGACCCTCTCCAATGCATCCACATCCTTTCTGTAATGGGGGAAGGCGGCCAGAATTGGACGCAATACTTCAATGCTTGTCCTGTCCATAAGGCAGTAAAACCAGTGAATATGTAGCTCAGCAGGAAACAAAGAGCAGTGTTGAACCAGCTGAGCCACAAACACACACACTCTAAGCTCTGACCTGGGCAGTGATTAAAAGCCGGCAGCTGTGCCTGAAGGTGACACGCTGAAGGAGAACAAAGAGGTAAAGAAACCCAATGTGTCTGTGACATCCCTGCACAAACTCTCCAGCTAATTTATAGACAGAATTGCCCACGTCTCTTGTGCTCAGGAAAAAAAACCTGTTAATAAAAACCAAATATTGTTTAATTCAATAGGGAGCTAATAAAAGGCTACGGGAAAAGTATATTATTGCGTTTCCTCTTTTGTTCCAAAGCCATATATAAAATTTCCTCCCATTGGGAGCAGGAGACAGGCAAATACAAGTGAAGTATGAGCTGAGCATGAAGATTCCAAAACCATAACTTTAATAACTTTAATCATGAATCATAGAACGCTAAAACTGGAAGGGACCTGGAGAGGTCATCGAGTCCAGTCCCCTGTCCTCATGGCAGGACCAAGTACCATCTAGATCATCCCTGAGAGGTGTCTGTCTAACCTGCTCTTGAATATCTCGAGAGATGGAGATTCCACAACATCCCTAGGCAACTTATTCCAGTGTTTGACCACCCTGACAGGCAGGAAGTTTTTCCTAATGTCCAACCTAAACCTCCCTTGCTGCAATTTAAGCCCATTGTACTTGTCCTATCCTCAGAGTGCAAGGAGAACCATTTTTTTCCCTCCTCCTTGTAACACTCTTTTAGGTATTTGAAAACTGCTCTCATGTCCCCCTCTCAGTCTCCTCTTTTCTAAACTAAACAAGCCCAATTATTTCAGACTTCCCTCATAGCTCATGTTCTCTAGACCTTTGATCATTCTTATTGCTCTTCTCTGACCCTTCTCCAGTTTCTCCACATTTTTCTTGAAATGCGGTGCCCAGAACTGGACACAATACTCCAATTGAGGCCTAACCAGCGCAGAGTTTAGCGGAAGAATGACTTCCTATGTCTTGCTCACAACACTCCTGTTAATCCTGTTAACTTTTATTTCTTGCCTGTTATTGCACATCCTCTAATGTGATATAACCCCATCAAGTGCCAGCAAAGCCCCTCTGCTATTTATACAGGCCAAACCAGACAGTCTGTACAACAACGTATAAATGGGCAGGAGAGCAGGGGGAGTGTGAAGAGGCAGAAGAGGAAGGTTGCCGACTATCAGCTATGGCCAATGCCATGTCATGACACTGTAGCATTTGCAGCCTTGGGTTATGGTGCTGCCTGCAATGGACGTTAACCCCTGCCATGATGAGTCATCACACAGAGATGCCCCCCAGAAATGCAGGAGTCTAACCCCTGTGCACCCCTGGCTTGCCACATGGACTACAAACCCCGGACAAATGGGACTGTCTCAAACGGGGGTGGGGGAGGAGCAGCCCTAGATCACAATCATAAGACACTAGTCCAGAGCCATAGGATGGATGGGGTGGCTGCCCCCAACCATCCTATGGACGGGAGGGATGGGGGATTGTGCGGGTCTGCAGGGTTCTCCTTCCCCTCACTTTGCCCCACCGTGCCACCCTCTCCCTGCTCTCTCCTGTTGAAGGGGTTGCCCCAGGCCTCCATCCCCCTTGGGATGATCCTGCATGAGTCTTCATGGTTTATTTTCTGAATGAGGTTTGTCCAAAAGCATCAGGGAGAAGTGGGAGAAGAGGAGCCTAGAGAGAAACATACCCTAAGACTTGTCATTGTCATGGAATGCTACTGCTAATCCTAGAACAGCCATCAAGTACATCTGTCTGGGTTATTCCAGTGTGGGAGGCATCTCTCGTGTTGCTTCAATTTAGATGCTACAGGCTGATGGATGATGAGCTCACCAAGGAACAAATTACATCATCTTGCTAGTCATGAAAGGGTTTCCAAAGCAGAGCTGCAAGTCAAAACCTGCCCTGGATAGCACACAACAAAACCTGCCCTGTGCATCGCACCTTACGGTACAGAGGGACTTTCGATCTCATGCTGTCTCTGACCCCTGCACCATGCATCCCACAACGCTGCCTAAGTTAAGAGGGAAATTCCAGGCAGGTACTGCTGGAAACACATGAAAGCACTGCCTTTGTAACCACTGCATGTGTCAGCTTTTCTGAAATTTCAATGTTTTTTATTAATCAGAAAACAAATGCAACTGTTGGTGAATGTGTAACACCAACAGGCAGAATCGAATCTGGGACCTCTGGAGCTTAGGGGATGAGCCTGTACTTCTGGAGCTAAAATCCAGCCCGTTCTCAGCAGACTCGTTCTCTCTGTAAGTTGTCTCAGTGTCACTACGTGGGACAGTGAACTTCATCCAGAAGGAGTGTGGGTTACAAATTCACACACACATCTCCAGTCAATTCTTTTGGCCAACTACAAACACGGGTAACTTTTTTTTTCTCTAATTGGGAAGTATTTTGCTCCTATTTCCCCTCCTGATTTTGAGTAGCTCTATGCACCATCTGCCACAAAGATGAATGCCAATGGGAGGATTCTGAAGGTCCATTGTCTGAAATATGCGACGCTACAAGATTTGCCACAAATCTGCCAATCTAGAGACATGCAAAATGCAAGCAGTAACCAGAGATGACCGAGTTATGAACAGCCCCCTACAATGGAGCACAGGATGGTGATCATAGAAAGGTAGATTTGAATGTACTAGGATAATAATTAGCACATGAACACCATTGCTCACCAAATCTGTATTTCCAGTATAGGCTCTTCTTTTCCCAAGTCTTCATTTTAAATGGCTCTACTGGACCGATTAGCTTTGTTCATGTTCTCAAAGTACTGCATGATTTAGGCATTAAAAGGAATCCATTCTAGCCTACCAAGAGCTGTGGTTTAATACTCATTACCCAATTTCATTTCCCTTTTCTATTTATTTCCCCAATATGTAACAAAACGTCAGGTTTTTCACGGTGAACAAGACCTGGAAAAAAAAACAAAAATCCCTCTTGAAGGTTATTTTAATGTAATTTGTGAAAGAACAATCAGCACAGCATGAGACACACCGAACTCCGCATGCTGCTCAGAGGTGAAAGTGGCAGTTATAAAGTTTGTTTGTAATCTGCATAACACAGCTCGAATGTTCCACTTTTAACAAACGTACCCAAGGAAGCCTTGGAGTTTGTTTGTTTTTTCCTTTCTTTACAACAGATTTAGCTGACAAAAGCTTAAGTGGAAAGTAAAGTAAATAGAGAGAGTTAATTAGTAATATTAGTATTCTACCCCCATGCACCAACCTTGTGCCGATTGCAGATACATCGCAAGAGACTACACTGGAAATCTTGCAGTGTAGGGTCCCAATCCAGAAAGCTCTTAAGAACATTCTTAACTTTAAGGACACACTTACAACTAGGGCCACCAATGGAGGTAGCAACAAAAAGTCCTGTGGCACCTTATAGACTAACAGCTTTATTGGAGCATAAACTTTCGTGGGCAAAGACCCACTTCATCAGATGCATGTAGTGGAAATTAAATCTGCTAATGTGTGTGCAGGTAGCCAACCTGCAACAAAAAACAGTTCAAGAACAGACTTCAAAGAGAAACTGCTGAGCTACACTTCATCTGCAAATTTGACACCATCGGTTTAGGATTAAACAAAGACTGTGAATGGCTAGCCAACTACAAAAGCAGCTTCTCCTCTTTTGGTGTTCACACCTCCACATCAGCAGCTAGAAGTGGGCCTCACCCTCCCTGACTGAATTGACCTCGTTATCTCTGGCCTTTCTCTTGATTGGTACTCTTTTCTTATGCCTGTATATTTATACCTGCCTCTGGAATTTCCACTACATGCATCTGATGAAGTGGGTCTTTGCCCATGAAAGCTTATGCTCCAATAAATCTATTAGCCTGAGTCTGCAAAAATGATGAGAAGTCCTGTGGCACCTTATAGACTAACATGGCTACCCCTCTGATACAATGGAGGTAGGAGGACCCGCCATTTAAAAGGTCCCATGGCCCTGGATTGCCACTGATGCTACATGACAGTGGTGGTCAGACCCTATAAATCACCCCTAGTCCCATGGTGCAGTCCAGGCAGTGCAAACGGCAGGCTGGAAGAGACAGGCATGGTCCAGACAGCATTATAGGCTGGCTGCTCCTAGCCCCGCACCTTCCACCTGAGGTCTCGCCCCTTCCACGGAGCCTGGAGCCCACGGCGCTGGACAAGTGCAAAGCATGTTGGAGGCAGTGATGGTAAGTGCTGGAGTGAAGTCAACGAGCCATGCCATCAGCAATGCCCTGCCTGTGCACTGTGTGCTGGCTTGGAACCACCACCCCTAAAGGTCAAAGGGAAGTTCTGGCTCCATGGCCAACCCTGGTGTGGGCTTGTCTTCCAGAACCAATTGGCATTTGGGGGTGGGGGCAGGCGGAGCGTGCAATAGGAACAAGCAATTCTTCTCCCATAGCCCATTCAACCGTTTCCCTCTAATGGGTCTGATTCTCCTCTCACCCCTGCTGGCTTGACAGGAGTGGATCTCAGTTGACAACCATGGAGTTGCCCCAAGTTTATTGAGGGAAAGGAAAATCAGTTCCCATAACTCTCATCTCCCCCTCTCCACCCACCTCTTCGGTGGCACTGAAACCTCAAGAGGAGAAAGTTGCCCACTCACAATGAGCCATCCAATCCCCCAGGGGAACAAGTGAATGCCAGAGGATTATGCTTTAATCACGACAACCAGCTGCAGCCTGCTGTTCACTGTCCCTGCATTCTCCAGGGCCTCTAGTTAGCTATTTAAACAGACGGGGGTTTTACAGCCTCGTAGTTCCCCGTCTGTCTCCTGCTGTGACGAAGTCTAACCAAGCTTGCTGCCCCTTTTTTTAAAAAAGCCTTCCTTGTGCCTTCTGTCTTAGTACATGACAATGGGTCCATTTAGCTGTGCTGACTTGGAAACCCAGGCAAAGCAGGATGGAAGCGACACCAGTCTCCTTTTGTCTGCTCTGTGTACAGTCACCAGGCTTTGTTATTGCTGGTATGTTGCCCACCGGAGGAGTTTCAGCAGAGGAAAGGGATTTTCCCTGAGCCCAGGCTCCAGGAATGCCAGCACTCAAATAAAATAAAATAAAATAAAATTCATTTTAAAGGGCCCCATATGACCTAGTATTAGAGACAGGGAAGGGCTCGGAGATCACCTAGTCTGTCTCCCCTGCAGCCAGTGCAAAAGGATTTTTTTTATTTGGAAAGCTGGCTTTAGCCTGAAAAATATCCCAGGGATAGGGAACATGGAAAGTTTCTCTTTGCTCTTTCTGTGCCGGCAGATTCCCACTCCCACCAGGCTGAAATCTCCTGTCTCATCAGCGGATAATAAAAATTGCATTGCGCTGGCCTGGAGAATCAGGCAGGGTAATCACCTCACGCAACTGCTGATCTTTACCTGCTCCTCCAGACGTACCAGCGATTGCAGCTCCTATTAGCCACGGATCACTGTTCCTGGCCAATGGGAGCTGTGGAAACCACTTCCTGCAGCTCCCATTGGCCCAGAACCACGGTCTACGGTCAACAGGATCTGCAATCTCCTGAACCTGTGAAGACAGGTAAATATAGCCGGGGCTAACCCTGGCAGAGCGGCTCTGGCCTGTGGGTCGATATTTGCCCACCCTGGTGGAGACCAAACTGCAGACTGCTGTCTGGTTCTGTGTTTGCCCAGCACTTAGCACTGGGAGGGGGGCTGTGGCTAGGGCTCCTACAGGCTGGTGTGTCACCCTCAGTTACCTGTTTTCTGGGTTAGGCCCTATGTCCCCCCCAGCCCATGGTGCCCTTCCCTCCTAGTACTGTCCTAGATCAATGCCCTTGCACTCTGGAGTCCTCCCTCCCAGGGAACTCCAATTCCCCTAAACCCACCTTGCCTCAGTGACCCACTGCCAGTTGGCATCTAGCCCCTTACCTCAGCGGCAAACTGCCGTCTGAAATGGCCACTCCTCATTGGCAAGTGGGTGTGGACCTGCCGCCTTCTCTTCCCCGGCTGCCTTCCTGCAGCCCTAGTACCCTCAGGCCTCAGCCTGGGAGTTTGCCTGGCCAGAGCTCTGCCTGCCCTGCCTCAGGCAACCTCTCTAGCCTACCAGTGGCCAGGTCATTCCTGCCTTCCTGCTCCACATCTGGAGGAAGACTCTCTTTCCCTCCTCTCCAGGAGCCCCTGTTTAATCCTACCCCCTCTGGGTCCTAATTGTAGAGCAAGCAGCTGAGGCAAATAGCAGCCAATCTCAGCCCTCACCCAGGGCTGGACTTATCCCTTGCTTCACCTGGAGCGGGCTCACTGCCCTGCTACCTGCACCTTTTGTTGTTTCTTCATGAAAAACCAAGCCCAGCATGTTCACATGTTCTAGGAAAACTGTTTGAGGTATGGGCTTTACTTTTTTTTTGTTTTGTTTTTTTGGGTGGGCTGGGGAAGTTGAAAACCACTTTCAAAGCCTGAAAATTCTTTCATGTGGCTTTTTTTTTTTAACAGCGTCAAAACCTCCCCTGAAAAATAATTGGTGTGTGTTGACCTGCACTCAGAATTCATGGGCACTGGTAACCAGAGCCTTGAAAAATCTCGCCTGTGCAGCATAACACCCCCTCTGCCCGTTCAGCGGTCTGGGCTCAGTAGGAGCACTCCACACCGAATTAGTAGCACCACACTCAAAGGCTGTCCAGTCTCCCGTACGAGTGCTAACAAGGGCCCTCTCTGTTTTGCCTATGAGAGCTGAAAAACTTGCCACTCAGGGGGCAACAGCTGTGATCAGCTTACTGCAAAGTAAAACGCTCCGTGCTATTAAAGATAAACGTAAGCCACGCCGAGCTGTCGGGAGCCTGCTAGCATCCGAACGGGAGCAGGAGTTACAGCGTTATGGCAGGTGCATTAGCATAGCCGTGGAAAGAAATGTTTCCTGTCAGGAGTGTTCCTCCGATTTCCTGGTATGGTGCAGTGAAATAATCCTCTCTGTTTTCAGTGCCGTGCTTTATCCAGAGTGACACCCCCTACTTCTTTATTCCATTCTGCTACACAACTGCATTTAGGCAAAAGAAAAAGAGAGGGGTGAGGATTTGCTTCCATGGGCAGTTTGTTTGGGTTGCTTTGCTTGTTTTTTTATAAACGATGGATTTGTGCAAGTTCCACCCCCTCCACACACACACACACACACACAGATATGTGCCTTACACTGAACATCAGAGGGGTAGCCATGTTAGTCTGAATCTGCCCACGAAAGCTTACACTCCAAAAAATCTGTTAGTCTATAAGGTGCCACAAGACTTCTTGTTGTTTATGCAAAGTCCCATCTGACGAAGTGGTTCTTTGCCCATGAAAGCTTATGCTCCAATAAATCTGTTAGTCTATAAGGTGCCACAGGACTTCTCATTGTTTATACCAGTGTTTCTTAAACTTTTTAAGACCGAGGAACATCAAACAATATTTTTTTTTTTAATGAGGAACACCAAGGATTTTTTGTTGAGCAAAAAAAAAAAAAGATCCTTTAAGGGTGGCCATTTTGAATTCTGTTGTTCTCCGTGGCACACCTCCAACTGCCTCATGGCACACTGGTTTATACGAACATCAAATGCTCTGATGGGATCAGAGGAGACATCCCAGCATGATCTGTCTTGCAACAGCTTGAAACATTGTCCCATCCAGGAGAGTCAGGAATGCAACCCCCATGCTCTGAAAGTAGTCTCAGATTGCCAACAGGTGGGAGGGCGTGTCAGGGGAGGGATCCCTTGAGAAATGCCTGTTCTGTTCATTCCCGCTGAGCACCTGGCATTGGCCACAGTCGGCAGA
The DNA here is from genome assembly GCA_030068395.1 of Apalone spinifera. NCBI lineage: Eukaryota > Metazoa > Chordata > Testudines > Trionychidae > Apalone > Apalone spinifera. The sequence continues at coordinate 67,648,961 of JANRFK010006693.1, forward strand.
CAGGATACTGGGCTGGATGGGCCTTTGGCCATTCATATACTCATCCAGTGAGGCAGGGAGCCCTCCGTTTTCAGGCTGAGACAAGACACTCCAGTTCTTCCAAGCCTTAGCACTGTGATAATATGTGTTGGGGAAGAGGAATTGCTTAGCGTTGCCCAATGGGAGTATAAGGAGGAGAAATGATGCAGATTAAGATAAAACCAGATGCAGGGTCCTTTCAACCGTGGATAATGCTAATCTGTTTTGGGAGACTGTCGCTAGGTCTACACTAGATCTGGCAGCTCTGCTTTTAAGGTATGCAACTCCATAGAATGCATAGCTGGAGTCAGCTTACCGTATGACAAGCTTGGTGGTTTTCCCACAGCAGGGTGCTGATGGCTGCAAATGATGCTCCCCTTACTCCTCACAAGAGCAGGAGTCCCAGCTGCTGGCAGGGGTGCCCTGAGTTCCATTTAGCGAGACTCTTAACTATACTCGCTAAATTGAACCCCAGAAGATTGATCGCCCACGGAGTGAAGACAAGGCCTATTTGCATTACAATCGGTGACAGCCTCAGCTGAGATCAAGCTCAGATGCTGCATAGAAAACTCATGAGAGCCCCAGAAAAAACAGGGAAGGGGAAACAAAGACACCCGGAGGTAAAAAGTGACTTGCTCAAGATCAGACAGCAAGGGAGAGATATAGCCAATCCGCTGTTGTTCCGTGGGGAGGTGAACCAGCGCCACTCTATGGCTTTATCCTTCTTTCTGGTTGTCAGCCGAGGGCTGTTCCTCCTCGCTGCCCAGCCCCGTCATTCACTGCCTGTCCTCGCGCACAAAACCTTTTCTATTTGCAGTTACTTCTGTGGCTGCATCGCAGTGACACTGCTGGGAAATTCCATTCCACCGGCAGCGAGGGCAGGTGACAGCTGAAAACAGAGAAAGGCAAGTGATTCGAAAAGTGCATCAGGCTGGAAAAAAGAAAGGGCAGGCCTGGAAAGTGCTCTCCGTACAGAGAGGAAACAAACAACTCAGAGAGAGGCAGGTTTTACTGAGCTGGAAATTTCACCAGGTCACATTCCCTTCCCACGTTCACCGACGCATCAGTTGCTGTTGCAAACAGCCCCGTGTTTATAGGTTCCCCGGCAATTTCAGCAAAACTTGGAGTTGACATTTTTCCTCTCTCTCTCGCGCTTTCTATTTATCTATCCAGCCATCTGTAAAGCGCTCAATACGGTGCTGCCTCAAGGTCCCGATTCCATAAAGCATTTAAGCATGTGCATAAATTCCACCAATGGCGTTGGAACTATTAATGGGCTTAAAGTTAAGAATGTGCTCAAATGCATTGCTGATCCAGGGTCCGAGTATCTGAGCACACCAGGTAGCCATGTCTGGTCTGAAATAAGTGGAGATTTGGTCATCGCACATTCAACCACGCCGGAACTTCGACACCATGAGATGAATGGGCACTGGGTTCTTTTGGGCCCAAGAATGAAACTCTGCACCATTATAAAAGAGCCCATGAAAAACCCTTGGCACAATGAAATTAGAACAAAATACTAAACGCAGCACATGTTCCTCCTGACCAAATTTCAACTGGCTTCTTTCAGGCTTTAGGGTTCACTTTGCCCCATTTGGTGCACGGTGTCTCCTAGACCTTCTGCCAGGTTTCACCCGGGGTTAAACCAGCGGAGACCAGCTTCCCTTTCCAGTGGTGATACCATAAGGGACTGCAGCAGGAATACAACAAATCAGCAGTCCTCTGTCTGCCATGATCACATCCCCTCCTGGGCATCACATAGCCAAGTCTCCCAGTGGTAGGGAAGCGGTGGTCATCTTCTACTTCCTCCCCATGGAATTTCGGCTGCTAGATTTTAACCAGGGTAACTCTGTTCCTTGAAGATGGCGGATACTAATCATGTTTATGGGCATTTTCCTTCTCTAATGTCTAACAATAGAACAATGGTCTCAGATGATCTTCTTTCCTCCAAACTAGAGACCTTGTATTCAGCATGACAGGGCTATGGGGAAATAATACTGCTTCTGCAAATATTGTGCAATGCCGATAGGCAACACCAAAGCTGGGACCTCTGGAGCTTAGTGCATGAGCTGCTATAACAAAAAGTTTAAGAAACACTAAGACGGAGGAACACCAAGGACTTTTTGTTGAGAAAAAATAAATAGGGTGGGGAGGGAAGTTATTTGGGGGGGAGTCACCTGTCCCTTTAAGGGTGGCCATTTTGAACTCTGTTGTTCTCCGCGGCACACCTCCGACTGCCACGTGGCACACCGGTGTATCACGGAACACAGTTTAAGAAACACTTCACTATAACTTGAGCTAAAAGCCAGCTGGCACTCAGCTAAGGATGGAGAGCAACCTCATTCTTCCTCTCTGGACGAGGTCTTAGTGCCACACCATGGGACAGTGCCCCACATGCAGCAGGGGTGTGGGTTCCCTGAAGGAGCGTTTACACTGCACTGTAACTCGAAATAAGATACGCAATTTGAGCTACGCAAATTGCGTATCTTATTTCGGTGCTATTTTGAAATAGCTTATTTCGCCATTTGGCGCTATCTACACAACACCAAATTTCCAACTAAAGTGCTATTCTGAAACATCCCTTACTCCTCGTAGAATGAGGTTTACAGGGAGGTCGGAATAGCGAGCCCGAAATAATGGGCTTGCTGTGAAGACACGGGATAGCTATTTCAGGATACTCCAGTATCCTGAAATAGCGTTGCAGTGCGGACGTACCGTGAGAGGCGTATGCATGCAACTGAACTGCAGCAACCCCCTCAAAACGACTAGTGCCCTTTCTGTGACCTCATTTGAGAAGGGCAAACTTGGACATTTTTTTCTGGCCTCAGACAACCCTGTGGAGCAAGTCTTTCAAAGCTCAAAATCTGGGTGCAAAAGGCAATATGAAAATTGTCTCAGCCTGCCGCCTCTACACAGAAACAGCTATATGGGTACAGAACCAGGGCAGAAAGCTAACAGGCATAGCTGGGTCACCTCCCAACAGGAAGGAGTTCTGTGACCCCCCAGACTAATCTGAAATGTTGCTGACGGTCCAACTGGAGGAACCCTGCGAGACTCTAGCTTTCTCCATGCGCTGATGTGGGTGTTTGTTACACACTTCTTATTCATCAAGGCACTAATTAGCAGAACAAACGGCTCCTGGCGTTGTTACCCTAGCAGCCGCGGGACAATATTTCTCACCGTTCTGTGCCGAGGCCTCTCCGCAGGCACATCTCACGTGTTTATACAAAGTACTTATGATAATGTAGTTTAGAGTTAAGAGGCAGCCTCATTATATCAGAGAAGGAAAGGGATAGAAGTAACCGGGCTGTTCCAATTTACAGTCAGAAAGGTGCCCGAGGATTTAACATTTTTAACCCTATCGGTCCGCGAGGATTTCAGCACGGTGGGTGATCTCTCTCAGCCGCTCCTCATGCCCAGCCATGGTGCCCGCTGCCGATCCAAGTTTATGTTGCACCAACCCACAGCGCTCACAGATTGGGGGCCTGTAATCTCTCTCACGCTGTTAACTCTCTTTCTCCCTCATAAGAACATCACTTCAGAAACTGAGAGGTGAGAACTTGAGGCGTGTTAAAGATGCTAACCACCCCCTGTTATTAAACACTTCCATAGTGGGCCTACCACGTGACGTAAGGCATCTCGGAAATGCCTCTGGGACATACCTCAACAATACTGAGAGGCAGTGTGGTATAGAGAATGAGGCGTCCTTGTGGAGTCAGGAGAGCTGAGTTTTTGCCTCACCTCTGCCCTTGACCTGTGCTGTGTGCCTCCAGGCAAGTTGTTTCATCTCTCTGGGTCTCTGTTTGCCCTGCCCCCATTGGTCTGTCTTGCTTATTTTGATGGTAGGCTTTTCCAGAGGTCTTCTCTTACTCAGTGTCCATCCAGCACCACTCAAAATGGGGCTCTGACCCCAACTGGGACCTCATGGCATGACTGTAATACAAACCATAGCAGTGATAACCGATAACCGGCCGTTTTCTGGGCACCATATCCTGGCCAGATTCCTTGGGCTACTTCACCACATTTCTAGAGGTTGCCTTGTTAAAAACAAGACACGCTCATCAGGTCTTTGCTGCACATATTGCACCCTCCTTCCATTTCATAAGCTAATTCAAGCTGCACCGACATTAAAGGGAAGAAATCCAAGGTGCTACGTCTTGGGAGACTTGCATAAAAGGAACTGGTGCGTGAATAGGTTATCGCCTATCACAGCATGAGCATCCTCCATTTCATGGGCAGTGGGTGAAGGTAGGCCCTCAGCCCCGCCCCTTCTGCCCAGGCCCTACCCCCCATGGGAGCCAAGCCCTCCCAGCACCATGGGGAGGTGGGGCAGTGCATGGCCACAGCCCCAGAGCACGGGGAAGGCAGATGGTGTGCATCCCCAGCCTCCCCAGCCCCGAAGCACAGGGAGGGCAGGCCGTCAGGGGCAGCAAAAATCTGCCCACCATACACCTACAGGAGGCACTCTGGAGGCAGAGCATGGGTGGGGCCAGACTGGCGGTTTGGAAAGGCAATGCCTTCTCCTGCCTAGTGTACCCACTGCCCTCGCTCCATTCCCTATCCTAGCCAGGGCCTCCTTTCCACGCTCTTGTTTCACCACAGCATGTGATCCATCTAGTCTCATTCACAGTGCACGTGTCCCGTCTCCTGACCCGTATCATATTTTTCCCCTCATGGAGAACATCGCCTGCACCCCATCACGCATGCCTCCCCATCACGGCCCAGGCCAGGGTCTATTTTCTATTTTCTCCCTCCCCTAGTTCATCCAGCATCCTCTCCAAAATTCATTATCACCGTTCAGGAGGTGTTCAGAAACGAATCCACTGATGGGTTCCTCAGCTTCCATATAGGACAACTGTCAAGCCGCATAAGACATCGAGACTTCTGCCTAATGTTCCTGACACATTAGTTCTGCTTTATTCCCTCTGATCGTCAGCTAAACGTGAGTCGTTTGGGAACGTCGCCACTTACAAAGTAAAAGTTAAAAGCAAGACGATGAGCACGAGGCCCTTCCTCCTGAAATATTCATGGTTGCGTAGCCAAGGCTGTTAGCTCTCCCTCCCCAGCATTCAGAGCACTGGTCCTTTTACATTAAGAAACCAAACTGGGAAGTTTTAATTAGATCCCCTTTCCGCTTGCCTCATTAGCGTGACACTTTGGCTACATCTACACATGGAGTGGGCGGGGGAAGGGTGCTTCCCTGCTCATGTAGACATACTCACGCTAGCGCAATAAAAATGGTAGCATAGGGTTGGTGCCATGGTCAGTGGCACACCACAGCAGCGGCTAGTCACTCTGTGTGCATGCCCTTGAAGAGTGTGCAGGTGTGTGCTCAGGGCGGCTAGTCCTCGCAGCCGGGCTCCGCTGCCCATTCTCCCGCAGCTGTGCTTCTATTGTCACCACACTAGCTCAATGAGAGCGAGCACGAGTAAATCTACTTGAGTCAGGACTCACTCCCCTTCCAACTCCCAGTGTAAATGTGGCCTTAGTGACAGAACTTCCACTGAGTGGTGCAGAACTGGGCTCCAAGAACGTGACTCTCCTCTGACTTTCCTAGGCTAACGCCATCGATCTGCTCCCCTGTTTCCGTTCACAGTCACAAGCTGGAATTTCCAAAGGAGCCCAACTCCCATTGACATCAGTGAGCTACAGATCCTTAAATCTCAACAGATCTTTTGTTAAAAAAAAATCTCCCTTCCTTTGATCATTTAGTGACAAACCCAGGTGGGAAAATCTGTAAAGCACCAGGAGCATGAGCTGGATTCTATTCTGGTTGACACGTTTTCGACAGAGCAGTTAACGAGGGGTGTGTCTTCATGGCAGAGTTAAATTGGATGATCCACACCTGGGTCTGCCCACCCAGTTTAGCCTCTCCTGGTGTGATCACTGCAAAGCCCTGCTTGAGTTACTGGGGTACATCTAGACTACAGGCTTTTGTCGACAGATACTGTCAACAAAGCTTCTGTCGACAAAGAGCATCTAGACTACATCCAGTTCTGTCGACAAAGCAAGCCGCTTTGTCGACATGACAGTGTAGACGCAAACGACAGTGTAGATGCAATAATGCTTTCTGTCGACAGAACTCTGTCGACAAAAAGAATTATTCCTCGTAGAATGAGGTTTACAGCCGTCGACAAAACTGCTAAATTCTGTCGATGTTATGTCGACAGAACTCAGCAACAGTGTAGACGCAGGTATAGTTTTGTTGACAAAAGTCCACTTTTGTCGACAAAACCCTATAATCTAGACACACCCCTAGTGTGGCCTTCCCCCAGCTGTGTCACTGGGCTTCGGGGGCATAGCCCATGGTTTTTCGCCCTGCAGCAAGCTACGCCATGCTAATTCTTTCCTGCGGAACTGTGGAAAAACTTGTCTGTTCCTCAGGGCAGACAGGAGGAATTGTGGAATGGCAGGGGAGGACGACCAGTGATTCAGCCTGTATACTCATGGCCAACTGAACAGGTCAACAGCCCATGTGAAAGCAACACCTGGATTTTATCCACCCAGCCAAGACAGCTAGTCCCAGGACAAAGTATCTCCAAATTTGGGTGACAAGGTTTTATATAGGGAAAGAAAGGAGAGTTATAGGCAACATCCAAGTAAGAGCCCAAGTTTACACCTATGTAGATATATATGCAAAACTATAACATGATTCAGAAAAAACTAGATGAGTTCATGGAGGATGTGTTCATTGATGGCTATTAGCCAGGATGGGTGGGAATGGTGTCCCTCGCCTGTTTGTCAGAGGCTGGGATTGGGTGACTGGAGATGGATTGATTGACAATTCCCTGTTGTTTTCACTCCTTCTGGGGCATCTGGCATTGGCCACTGTGGGCTGACAGGACACTGGGCTCGATGGACCTTTGGTCTGGCCCAGTGTGGCCGTTCTTATTTTAAACCAAATTCCAAATGGAAGGTCAAATTCTGACCTTTCTTTCACCTATGGAAACTCACTGAAAACAGGGCAACAGCCATATTGAACAGTGTCCACTGCTATCGACAATGTCTTCGTAAGCAAAAAGCTAACGACTGAAACATTTGTCTTAGAAGGAAAATATGGAACGATGTGGACGCTGCAAATAAACGCAAGATAAATGAGCTGGATACATTTTATACTTTTCATTATTGGAATTGTTTGTTTTCATTCAAAACGGCCCAGATAAACACTCTGGTACAGAAACAGGCCTCTCTGTACCCTCCTTCCTCCTTCCTAGAAATAATTCACTAGGAGAGGGACTATTCACAGCAGAAGACCTACCTGGCTCAGGACCTCTTTCGATTCTCCCTAAGAGCGGTGGCAGGAGAGGTAACAGCGCTCTTTGGCACACAGAAGGTTCTGGAACCTTCTTTCCCAGGAGGAAACAGCAGCCAACTGATGAGCCAGCTCTCACAAATTGCTTCTTAGCTCAACTTCTCTTCGTTGTCACCTCCTGGGGGTGTCTAGGACCAAAGCTGACCACTTGCAATGATCTGGTCCATTGCTTCAATGACAAAACTCATGGCCATCTCAGCTAGCAGGACAAAGGGCCATGCTGGATCTTGAGCATTGGCAGCAGAGCTCAATCTTGTGGCATTGTATCTACAAGGAGGCCATATCGCTTTGGGAATGGCCATGATTATGAAGAACAATGCGAGCACCGGGGAAGGGGCAGGTGCTAATCTCCTTGGAACAAAACATTTTACACCTTTAACAGCTTTATTCCTAAGGGGCCTCTTGTCTGAGAAGGGAAAATCTGCCAAACATGCCGAGACATTGCACTCTAAGGAGAAATGCACAGAAGCAATTCAGGACTTTCACCCCGCTTCGTTCTACCCAGAGCTGCGCTATAATTGAGTCCTTTACAAGCGCGTTCTCCTCTGAAATCGCCCCTCAAGTTGGCCTTCAGATTCCCAGTTGCGCCAGATGAAAGCTGGGGGTTACCATGCTGATCTCACGGCAACATACTTCAAATGTGAGCAAGCCTCTAGCTTCAGAACAGAGGGGCTGGCGGCATTCGATGCTGCTTCCTTCCCACTGATGCCCTATTTTGCAAGACACAGCGCTCCCAAACAGATCTGGGGCCTGTCAGAGAATCACACCCACAGCCTGTATCAAATCCTCCCAGCACAAAAGCTTCCATACAATTTAAACTCCTTTTTGACATGCTGACCAGTGGAAGATGGTAAAGAGGGCTGGGAGAAAGCAGAGAAGGGAATGGAAAGATCTAGGATAGGATTGCAAAATATAGCCATTTGATTATTTGAATGCGGGTTTCCCACAGTCTAGCTGACTTTCCTAATAACTGAGCTGGGAGTTACCTTTCCCTCCTGGGCCCATTCTGCAAACAGCCTCTACGTCTCCTCCAAATATTTCCCCCCTAAAACTATTCAGCACATTAACAGCACATTCGTGAATAATTCCAGGTCAGCCAACCTGCCTTCTTCAGTGAATTTGGAATTTATCTCCTCAGCGCTAGAAGCGGAGGGAAATATTTTTGACAATCAGCTATAAATGCCGGCAACCGTCCTGAAATCAATGGAGTTGTCTCAGCTGATAGCACCTCATTCCGGTCCCAGCCCTTTGTTCCAGGAATGCAAGGCAGTCGCAGGTGCAAATTCATAATGAGGGCCTGGGCTGAGCCAAGAAGGTTTCTCGGTGCTCCACAGGGAAGGGGGCTCAGCATGCATGAAATACGAACCATCCTAATGTTACCCTAATAGGGATCCAGCAAGTCAGACAGTGAACATCAGAACGGACAGAGTGGGTCAGAGGTCTGTCTAGCCCAGCATCCTGTCTGCCGACAGTGGCCAATACCAGCTGCCCCAGAGGGAGTGAACGGAGCAGGGAATTATCACGTGATCTCTTCTCACTCATTCCCAGCCTCTGACAAATAAGTATTGATGGACCTAACCTCCATGCATCTATTAGCCAGGATGGGTAGGAATCTACCTCTATCTAGTTCTTTGCTGAACTCTGTTGGGCTGCTTTAAAGACACAGAATAGCTATCTCGGGATTCTTCAGTGTAGACGTCGCCTGTTATTTCAAAATAGATTTCAAAATAGATTTTGAAATAATGGTCGCACTACTCTGGCATCCCTGGAACCCTCATTCCACGAGGGTTAAGAGGCATTTTGGAATAGCCCTTTATTTTGAAATTTGGCATAGACAGCACCGAATTTCAAAATAAGCTATTTCAAAATTACCTTAAAATAAGTTAGGCAATTTGCGTAGCACAAATTGCATAGCTTATTTCGAGGTAAGAGTGCAGTGTAGACACCCCCTTAAATTCCTGGTCTTCACAACATCCTCTGGCAAGGAGTTCCACAGATTGACTGTGCGCTACATGAAGAAAAACTTCCTTTTGTTTGTTTTAAACCTGCCGCCAATGAATTTCATTTGGTGACCCCTCGTTCTTGTGTTATGGAAACAAGTCAATAACTTTTCCTTATTCACTTATTCTACACCAGTCATGATTTTATAGACCTCTATCACATCCCCCTTAGTCTCCTCTTTTCTAAGATAAAAAGTCCCAGTCTCTTTAATCTCTCTTCACATGGGACCTGTTCCAAACCCTTTATCATCTTTGCTGCCCTTTTCTGAACCTTTTCAAATGCCAAGAGATCTTTTTTTGAGATATGTGCAATGGATCTATGGGAGTTAAACCCCTTAGCTTCATGAAAGAGGAGACTAAGTGCAGCCGGGCTTAATTAGGCAGAGGATCTTACAAAGAACACTTGCTGGAGCTGAAGAAGGGGGAGTTCTGCACTTAGAAGGGCTGCCTGGCTTAGGGTCGCTCTTGTCCTGGGGCTGGGTTTTGCAGCGCTGAAGGCTTTGAGCTATGTATGGGAATGCGGCTGGCTACTGGGAGGGTTTTTAACTTGGTTTTGTTTGGGTCGCACAAAGATCAAACAAAAGGAACCTGGCATCTCAGGGGCCAGATCCAGGCAAGCGAGGGGGCCACATCCAGCCCCCAGGCCTTATGTTCTCCACCCCTGTCTTGGAGAAAGGACGGTGCATTTTTAAGCCCAATTGGCCCCGGTTACGGGGCAGATGGCTCCTTGCCATCAAGGGGTGAATGCCCATTTCTGCATGGTTTGATCAGCCCTTGTCTTCCAGCGTTTTTAGAAATGGTGAGTGGGTTTGAAGTGGCCTGGGTCCAACATTGTGACTTAGTTGGCAGGTAACCAAGGCAGGCAAAAAAAACCCTGTACTCAGCCCAGCCCTTCCCCCGCCCCACCAGTGTAGTGCTTCCTCCTTTTGTCAGACAGCCCCATGTGGCAGGAACGGGGCAGGGATTATCGATGGAATTCTTCAAATGACACAACAAACCCCCAACACTTGTTCCTCCGCCTCCTTATCTGATTTCTACTTCCTCCATCCCCTGTAGATTTCCCACAGTGAGGAGTTTAAGCCAATGATTAAAAATCTCTTTCTGGGTTTCATCTCTCAAGCTGACTCCCTGCCTCTGGTGGCCCATTGCTCCAGCGCCATGAATTTATTTTCATTTTTAACTCCTTTGGTGCAATTGTTTGTCACTTGCAGCCCCACCAAGGGGGAAAAAGGGGAAGTTGACCAGGGGCTCAGTGGTTCCAAAGGGCCCAGGACTCCTGGTGGCTGACACTACTGCTCTTAAATCGCCGCTGGAGTGCTGCATGGTGCGCTCTGAGTGGCTTTGAGGGCTCAGGGGACCAGCACAGCATGCTCTGGGCAGTGCGGAGGGCTGTCTGCCCTAGCCCCGCCCCTTCCTCCTGAGGCCCCGCCCATTCCGGGAGTGCAGAGTCTGTCCACCTCCACTCTGCCCGAGGGCCCAGCAAGTCTATCAGCCCCCTGCCCGCTTGTCATCACACTCCCTCTCTCATCTCAGTTAGTATCATGCCAGGGCAGGGAGCCGCCAAACTCACCTGGGTTGCTTTGCGTGGCTGTTTTCCACTTCGCTCCCACCCTTCGTTTATGTTCAGTGACTTCGTCATCGTAAGCAGGATTGCAAATCAGAAGCTCTACAGAACAAAGCAAAACAACACCCCAGCACGTATGCGTGTGAAGCGATTATGGCGGAAATGCTTTTTAATCTTACCTGGCCGGCAGGCAGTGATCTACAGTGTGTTACGCACACCGCCCGATAGACTGGCAGACGCAGGGAACAGACAGTATTTTACCAGCCCCTAGCAGGTGACGAAGGCATTTTTATTCTAAACGAACCCCGGCCAACAGCCGGCAGCGGGGCTTCATCCAGCAATGCCCCGCACTCCACACCGCTTGGCGAGAGCTGGGCTTTGCGCCTGCAGGCTGCGCCCACTGCCTCGTTTGGCAATTCCCAAAGCGATACAGACAGGTGGGCGACCGGATTTGACCTGTGCAGCACGGAAGAAACGAGCACTCCCTGGAGGAAGCCGCGGTCGGGCAGTGTAGACACCGCTGCCCTCTCCATACCAGATCCTTCCAGCTGCCAGAGCTGGGGAAGGAAATGCTCCCAGCGCCCTGTTGGGCTCTGTCCAGACTGCCAGCCAAAGATGGCAAGGATGTGTCCTGCGCGGTGCTAGCCCCTCTGGGACACATAACTCTGAATCCCTGCGGTGTGCAGCAGCCGTGCTGTGATGCTATCACCATGGGCAGCAGGTAACATAGGCAAGGGAAGGCATTGCCTTCCCAGAGAGACCCGAGTGGCCCCGCTCCGCATGCTCTGGCTGGCTGGGGGGGCTGGGACTGCAATGCAGCTGCCTGGCTGCTCCTGGGGCCAGAGCCAAGTGGCTACCCACCTTCCCGCCCACCCCGGGGCTGGAACTGGGGCCGGGTGGCTGCTTGGCACTGGGAGAGGGGATGCGCCAGCTTTGGGTGTGGGGGCCAGCAGCCATAATGGAAGGGACTAGGGGTGCAGGACAAGGGCTAGCAGTCACAATAGGGGCTGAGCTCTGGTGGGCATGGAAGGGGTGGAGCTTGCCTCCCCAAGTCAGGCCTTCCCCACCCCCCGTGGCTATCACCAGACCCTGATTATTGACAGGCAGCTGACTCAGCCAAACCAAGACTAGCTCTGATTCCCACCTAATATCTATTAGAGAGGGAGCATGGTCCTGTGGTTACATCAGGAAACTCTGAGCCAGGCCTTAGATTCTGTGCCCAGCTCTGTCGCTGATTTTTGAACTGAGAAGGACCCAAGCTGGAGTCCAGATCCAAACCCAGTAATCCAGATACTAGAATCATAGAACCATAGAGCTGGAAGAGACCTCAGAAGGTCATCAAGTCCAGCCCCCTGCTCTAGGCAGGATCAATCCCAACTAAATCAACCCAGCCAGGGCTTGGTCAAGCCGAGACTTAAACACCTCTAGGGATGGAGACTCCACTACTTCCCTAGGGAACCCATTCCAGTGCTTCACCACCCTCCTAGTGAAACAATTTTTCCTAATATCCAACCTGGACCTCTCCCACCACAACTTGAGACCATTACTCCTTGTTCTGCCATCTGTCACCACTGAGAACAGCCTCTCTCCATCCTCTTTGGAACCTCCCTTCAGGAAGCTGAAGGCTGCACTGCTGCAATTGATCTTCCAGAGTTTGATTTAGCGGGTCTAATGAAGACCCGCTAAATCGAACGCAGAGGATGCCCCTATCGGCGCCAGTACTCCTGCTCCTCATGAGGAGTAAAGGAAGCCGACAGGAGAAAATGTTCCTATCGACCTCCCACTGTGAAGTCGGCGCAGAAATTCGTATTAAGGTAGGTCGGCTCCAGCTCCGTAATTAATGTATCGAGAGCTGCGTATCTTAATTCGACTTTCGCCCCATAGTGTAGATCTGACCTAAGAAGAGCTCTGAGGGAAGGTGATAACCAACCAGGTGAGATACCAGGTTCTGTAGCCAGAGCAACCCGTGTTCTCACAGCTCTTATTGTGCATCGCATCCTGTTTCCTGGAGTGGAAGTTTTCAGGTATACGGGCTTCCGGGAAGGAGTGAGCTTTGAGGGGACACTTGAAGTGGGAGAAGATGACAGCAGGGTCAGGAAAAGGGGTTCCAAGTATGGCAGTAAGCCAGGAGGCAGGTGTGGGAGGAGGCTGCTAGTCAGATCATTACTCCAGATACGCAGGAAGGAAGTAATTCTCTCAGCAGCAACACCGATTTCTACAATGCAACTAACTCAGCCTATCAGTTCTACTGATGGTGGCTCCTCTTCTCAGCCTCTGGGCTTGAAAACAACTGTGATTTTTCTCTCTCTCTTTCTTTCTACCAACTCACCCGTACCCCCCCTCTCCCCCCGATGACCCTTCTATGCTGAAAACTCACCCCAAAGCGCCGCTGCAAGAGAAACGCCAATAAAAAGTTATTACAACTTCTCTTTTTCCCAGGGAGCTGGATCGATAAGAGATTATTAAAGCCGCTTGCTTAAAATCAAAGCTGGCGGCGACTATTGCGTGGGGAAACACAGGAGGGAGGGAAGGCAGTGTAGCAGGATGGACAATGCTGGGCACTGCCGTGCTGCGTTTACCCACCCAGCAGGTACGTCGGTGGCAGCAGCTGCCTCTGAATTACCCCGTGCCGATGCCAGCCAGACTTCTTGTGGTGAGAAAGCAATTTAGTCTCCGTGGTTTATTAGGGGCTCCGATGCCACGACGAGCTTGCATAAAAACCTAGATGGCTTTGGAGCAGTACTGCTCATGGGGATGCCTGGCTCACATCTCTGATCAAATTGGGACCCCTGCCCCTTCCATTGATCAATACACAATGGCCGGGGAGATCGTGGAATCTGGATTCAATGAGTCATCCGTCAGCTTTGCAGAGGTTAAGGCTACACAACTCATCCCACCGGGTTCCAGTAATGCCAGTTATATCAATCTTCTTCTCATCAAAGAGAACTTCCAGTTCTCCCAGCTTGCCACCCAGGCTGGGAGTATAAACCACTGCAATGCTTCTTCCCTTCACCTTCTTTGATGTTTTGATTGGTCTGGTGTGCCGAGTTTGGGCTGCCGCCCACCTTTGCCATTTCCGGTATCCACTCCTTGCGCGCTGGCTTCAGTATCCTCTGGGCGGCTCCAGCGAGTTGCCAGCTATGAAGATTAGCCCCACACGCAGTGAGAGACAAGTCATCCCATTTTCACACACCCCGTCTCCCACTGGAATGTGGCCAATGCGCCACACAATCGAAGCGGTCAGCTTCGCGCCAGCCAAGCAGCCAATGGGTCACCTCTAGTGTTTTCTCCCTTCATGGGACTGGAAGGCTCTCCAAAACTATCATGTGGACTTTCCTCTTTGCAGTTCCCTTCCAAGATTCCTGCATTTCTCCTACAATCTGTGTAACTCCACGTGATACCTTGGAACCAGCGACACAGCATTTCACCACCAGATCACTCCATAGTCCTCCCCTGTTTACAACTCATATTGCTGGCTGTTTACAACTCATATTGCTTGCTCCAGGGAGCCAACACACTGTCCTCTTGTCCATGTTTCCTTTGTATTAAGAAGAACTGATCAAGAAATCAATAGAGTCACCAAAGATTATTATTCGCCTGCCTCAGTTATCTATGATCCTTCACCATGTGTCATCTGTGGCAATGATTTCAGCTCAGGGCTTCCCAGCTGAGACTACCAAAAGCCATGATGATTTGTAATGTGGACATCTGTCCTTTAAAAATGGAATTGAGATACCCAACACACTTCACAGTAGCTTTTATTTCGATCCCTGAGAATACCTGGACCACCCGCAGAAGCTAACAGCAGCTAACAAGCGATCAATTTTCATCCTTCTCAGACCGTCTTTTAAGTGGTTCCCCTTCAAACAATCCGTCACACAATCCAAATAAACTGAAAGCAAATGCTGAAGCCATTTCAAAAGTGGAAACAACATTATTGTTGTTCTCCTTGGCCTCTGAGGATAAGACAAGAAGCAAGGGAGGTTTAGGTTGGACATTATGGATGTGTCTAGACTACAGGGTTTTGTAAACAAAGGTGGAATTTTGTCAACAAAATTATACCTGTGTCTACACTGCCGCATACATAACGTCGACAGAACTCAGCAGTTTTGTCGACGGCTGTAAACCTCATTCTATGAAGAATAACGCCTTTTGTCAATAGAATTCTGTCGACAGAAGGCGTTATTGCATCTAATCTGTCCTTTGCGTCTACACTGTCATGTCGACAAAGCGGCTTGCTTTGTCAACAGAACTGGATTTAGTCTAGACGCTCTTTGTCGACAGAAGCTTTATCGACAGTATCTGTCAACAAAACTTCTGTCAACAAAAGCCTGTAGTCTAGACGTACCCTATGAAAAACTTCTGACCTGTCAGGGTGGTTAAGCACTGGAATAAATTGCTCAGGGAGGTTGTGGAATCTCCATCACTGGAGATATTTAAGAGCAGGTTGGATAGACATCTATCAGGAAGGGTCTAGATGGTGCTTGGTTCTGCCGTGAGGGCAGGGGACTTGGCTTGATGACCTCTCGAGGTCCCTTCCAGTTCTAGGATTCTATGATTATTTTGCTGGCATTCTGTACTTTCCCTGGTAACGGACAGGTCTACAGGCTTTCAGCAACTGAATTTATCCTCTGTTGAAGTGAACTGAAGCTAGGAGAATAATACCAAGGATGAATTTGGTTTTTTGTCATTCTAATGTGAGACTGGCCAGGAAGGGAATCAAAAATACGGCCTACCTAAAAAATGGAATGCAGACAACTCAATGCTACTGCTCCACTGTTGATGCTCCGCATTGAAGTATAGGAGTTAGGGGTTTTTTTCCTCCTTGTTGTAACATGGATTCTCATTGACTTCCATGAGACATGCAGCCACTTACGCCAGAACTAGACTTGGTTTACTGAGGCTGATCTGTGGTTTCCTCCCCCCTCCCCTGGTTTGCAGACTATCTTGCATTCTGACCTCCTGGGCAACCTGTCCCCAGAGGAGGGAGGAATTTGGAAGAGGCAGGGTTCTAGAGATGCGTTGGCAGGGAGAGCTGAATAGGCACTGGGCTATGCTGGAGGCCGTGCGTAAGACTGGAATTCGCAGGGTGTGTTGACTTGCAAGCCACGGCTGATGTGCACTTGCCGAGTTGCGTCGGAGAAGTCGGCACAGCACCCATCTGCTCGGCGGCTGGCAAAGGCCAATGCAAGTAGCTTCTCCCATGGGCTCTGCATGAGCTTTTATAAAATGATTCCTGTTCTAATTCATGCAAATTCAGATCTGTTTGCCCTGCTTATGCTTTTGGTGATGGGATCCCCGAATGTGGGATCTCTTCACATAGCCGCATTCCCATTCACCTCGCCCTTCCTGGTGCCCTTCCTCCAGAGAGCAGGCTGTCCCTGGACAGGCCTGGAGGAGCTGTTAAATTAACCTTCGCGCCTGTGCTCTGCAGGCCGTTTCCCCAGCCAAGAAGGTTACAACACACACACGGAGTTGCAGGAAAGATCCCTGCCTGTGCTTGCAGAGATGCCAAAAGACCTGCACTCATCTGGTCCGACGCTGCATTCCTGGGACACTAGTGTCAAACGCCTGACATTTGGGCCTCTTTCTCCAGTTCCATGCAGCCAACTGTAAGACAGGTGCCTCATGCCAATGTATCGATCTAGTCACGTCCGTCCATTCCTCCGTCATCTCTGAGTTTGGCAATGCTCCTCTGCCACCTCCGACCTTGGCACCTGGTGTGCCAGCAGCACAGCTCCTGTTCTGATTCATTAGCACTTTGCACTGGTGTAGTATCACAGAGTTGGAAGAGACCTCAGGAGTCATTGAGACCAACCCCCTGGCCAAAGCAGAACCAATCCCAATTAAATCATCGCAGCCAGGGCTTTGTCAAGCCAGGACTTCAAAACCTCTAGGGATGGAGGTTCCACCCCTCTATCCCAGTGCTTCCCACACACACACCCCCTCCTAGGGAAATAGTGTTTCCTAATATCCAACCTAGATTTCCCCCACAACTAACCACCCTCTCTCAAATCAAGTAGCTGTGTCTGTGTTTGCATTCTCCCTGGATTCTCCCACTTCTAGCAAGCACCTGGCATGCTGAAGAAAGACACGGGCTGGAGACAAGTTTCTGGAATAACTGTTCTCCAGATACATTGAGGAAAGTAAACAGGAATCCTCCTCCCATTTAAGTCCAGGGCAATGTTCTCGTGGACTTGAGGCATATGCCCCATTGACTAGAAAATCGTTTCTGGAGCTTTGCTCCTTGTACAGAGGGGAACACAGGCTCAAATCAAGGGTCTGGAATTTGAGAATTGCGTCCCACCATTAATTCTGCCACTGGCACCTCATTTTTCCCATCTGCCAAATGAAGATAATCTGCGTGATGCACACCAAGATCCATGCATGCAAGATGCAAGTGGGTTCTAAGCAATATGATTGAAATAGAGCTGGTCCAAAAATCAGTGTTGTTTGTGGGAGTTTTGTTTGAAATCACGTTTTCTCTAAGTGTTCCATGAAACCAACATTTTCCTCTTCTCATGTGGTTCTTCATTCACCCTCTGCCTTTCCTCCTCCCGAACCAAAACCCGAAAAGGGAAGGCGAAGAAAGCAAAACCGCCTTGAAACTGACATTTTCCAGTTTTTGCAATGACAAACCTTCATTTCAAAGGGAACAAAGAAGTATCCCAAACAAGTTTTTTATTTAATAAAAAACAATTTATCAAAGGTACTTTCTACGGAAAAAAAAGCTGACCAGTCCTACATTAAAGTAAACCAGGGCATAATCAGGGATCCCGCGGTGAGAAGTGCATCAGAAATACCATAGATTAGACGGCCCAGAGCAGCACAGTGTCCGTGACTAGAGGCAGCGTGATTTGATCCTAGCAGCACGGCCCACGCTCCCTGCACACAGCTCTGAGGAAGCTATTCCCTTTGCTTGTGCACTCTGCATGCTCTGCACCACCCAGCATAACAATGAGCACTCCCAGTGCAGTGGGCTAACCTGGTTGCCATGTAACCAATGCCACCGGCCTTTGCTGGTTCTGTTTAGCCTGTTCATCAACCCGCAAGTGAAGCATCTCCGCTAGGGTTAAACTTCATGTCAGCCAATTACTCCGGGCTTTATGGAGGAAGCCGGGCACCACAGGGTGCGCGCCGATGTGGGTTTCCGATGCAACTTGCAGCATCCTGTCCTCTTGAAATCTAATTAGACTCTAAGGGAAGCGAGACGTTCTTAATTGAAAATTACACTTCCCGTTCCATCAACGCCTGCGTCCGTGTCGCCATGTGAGGCATTTTAAACACAGCTCGGCTCTCCAGTAGCCTTGCATACTAAGTGCCCATTTCTTGAGCGTACCTGCTTGCCTGTATGGCAGCTCTGTGATGCTTTCTCAAGATGGCGGGATTGACCTGGGTGTGTTTTCTAGATGGATATACCGGTTGAGTTGAATCAGGGGCTGTCTGGAGACACAAGCGGGCAGGGGAGGAATGGCTCCAGCTACACCTCTATTCAGCAAACCCTTGAGCATTGTAAAGAGACAATAACGGGCCAGGAGAAAACCCAGGCACACAGGAGATCAAAGGAGCTACAGTTGCATCTGACGAAGTGGGTCTTTGCCCACGAAAGCTTATGCTCCAATAAATCTGTTAGTCTATAAGGTGACACAGGACTTCTTGTTGTTTATGCGCAGGGCTTGACAAATAATGTAATCTACTCGCCCGTGGGGAGTAAATTACGACCTGGAAGAGCCGGCGCAGAGTGATCTGCGCATGCGCAGAACGGTGCGAAACCGCGTAGCTGGCGAGCGGGGCTCGCCGCCGCTTGGCGAGCCCTGTTTATACGGATTCAGACTAACACAGCTACCCCTCTGATACTAGTTTAAAAAGAAACACCCTCCCTCCACAGGGGCATAGCTGCACTGCTCATCAAGTTTCAAATCCAAGCCCTTTTGTGGCACGTTTTCCTGAGTCCTTTCCCTGCTTGCCTGACCTGGAGACTTCGCTCTGGCATACTGTGAGACTTTGCTTTGCTCACCCTCAGGAGACCTCCTCCTTCCCCTTATGTTCTTGGTTCCTTGCTGAGTCACTTTACTGCCCCTGCTTCCTTGTTGCCGGGGAGACGCTGTGGTTTGCCTCCATTCCCCTTCATCACAGAGGATCTCCTGGGGCACTGTTTACCTGCATGGAGGCCCTTTCTCCGTAGGGGGTGAGCCGCTCTGCCCTACCGCCCTGCGTCACAAGTTGTGAGACCTCATTCCATTGCTTGCAGGGAGGGGACCTCCTACTGCCGTTCGGCCTTTTTCTTTCTTGGTTCGCCTTCCCCACCAGCAGCGCCGGTGATTCTGCTTCCATGACCAGCCTCTGCCAGTGATACATCCCCTGAAGTTTTGCCTTCATTACCTGGCTTGCCCTTTCCCAGGCAACAATCGCAGCATTTTGCTTTTCTTGTTTCCTATTTGCCTGCTTTGTGCTGAGCAACTTGTAGATTTCTTTCCACACACCCCTAATGCATCAGCACGTGTAGAGCTTCTCCTACGTTGCAGCTTGCCTCCATTTTGAAATGTCCCTTTAATGCACCCATGTCTCTCTCTCTTTCTCTTGGGTTTTAGGCTTTGCCTGCTATGGAAGGAGACCTCCCTGTTCATTGTTCCTCTGACTCAGCCTT
The DNA here is from genome assembly GCA_030068395.1 of Apalone spinifera. Lineage (NCBI taxonomy): Eukaryota > Metazoa > Chordata > Testudines > Trionychidae > Apalone > Apalone spinifera. The sequence continues at coordinate 67,668,502 of JANRFK010006693.1, forward strand.
CCAGCTCTCTTGGGTCAGTGTGAGTATGGAACAGAGCACGGAGGGGATGCAAAATGCGCGATGGAGAGATGGGCTGAGTTTGGAGCTGATCAAAACTTTCCGCATGGGCTCCCCTCCAAAAGGAGGCCACAGTGCGCAATTGATCAAAGGGAACATTTTCTGAGAGTGAGGTCTCCTGGGCAGTAGGAAGGCAGGGCATTTCATTGTGTAGAGGCTTAAAGCCGGTGTGGACACTGCATTAAAAGCAGCAGGGAACAATCCAATAGTGGCAAAGGGAGCTATCTGAGCTAACAGGGATCTATCTGCTCTCATTTCTGAAGGGAATGCCCACCTCCAACCCTTGCATCAGATCAACTGAACAGCAGCATGCACGTGAGCACCTTGGGAAAACACTGTTGTGGGTAAACACTTTGCTGGTTTCCATATCTGCCCTGGGGGCTGCCTGCCACCAAGGAACAGACAACCTGGAAAGCAACCAACATGGAAAGAGTTCCTCCGTTCCCAAAGAAAGAGAAAACGGGTGAAAGGCAACGCCCTGGAAACTCTGACCTACCTTCCAAGCAGAAGGCTCAAGGAAGCCAGATTGTCCTTTGGAATTTTGGAACTCCAGGCAGGAAGCCCCAGTGTCGGTAGTATAGATGGTAACGTACAATAATAACATCCTACTTGATTCACTTAAAAAACAACAAATAGTCTTGCTCCACATTAGAGACTAACGAAACATGTAGATGGTGTCATGAGCTTTCGTGGGCACAGCCCACTTCTCCAGGTGAAGAACAGTGCCCACGAAAGCTCATGACACCATCTACATGTTTTGTTAGTCTGCAACTGGAAAAACGTAAAAATCAACTAATAGAATTGCAACACATTAGAGACTAACTCAGCTACCCCTCTGAAACTTTTGAATCCTACTTGATTGTTATACCAGGGCTCTCTAGAAGCACACATGTGTTTATTCCACCCTATCTTTGTATATGGAGTCTCCAGAGAGGGTCTAGACATTTAGCAGGCAACGAATTACATTGCCACTGATAGCAAATGAGTAAAAATAGCTGTGCCAATGAAGGCAACTAATTACAATTAATAATAGTAATGTCTAGGTAGGTTAAAATTCTCTGACTGCAAGCGCATCGTTCATTTATCATTGAGGTTGCAAAAGTATATTTCTGTACAAAACAAACCCTATAAAGTGAGGAAACGCCAGATCCAAGCACCATTATATACCACCACTAACCCCAATTCATGTGGCTTATCACTTGTAGTGGGGCGGGCTGGCCGCCCACTGACCCGGAGGCGGAGGGACCCCTCCGGGAAGTCTACCAGCCTACACCACCTAAACATTGTAATATCCAAACTCACCCTCAGACACGTTATTCCCACAACTCGCCCCCTTTTACTTCTAGCATTTAACATCCTCCGCCAGCTCCTTAGTCACATTCGAATACACGGCCACACTTTGGACCATTTGCAAGATTCATGCGTGAGGCTGGATTAGCAATACCTATCACGGACTCACGCTCGCCTCCTGTCTGGTTCCAGGGTCTCTCTTCAGCCATGAAGCCATTTGACTGACCTTTGACCTGCTGTTGGGAAATAAAATGAGCCACATCTCACCATCTCATGTGGGGTCAGGAAACCGTGGCAGAAAACAGGTGAGCGTTAATTCCTTAGCGGGAGAGATTTAAGGAATTTTGCAAAGTGAACAGATGTTTAAATATTGTCACAGGGAGAAAGTACGTGGCACTTAAAGGCTCCTTAATCTAGCAGAGTATGTCTACACTGCCTGCTTATTTCAAAATAAGATATTCCAGAATAGTTACTCCTAAAGAGCTTATTTTGAAATAGCACGTCTATACTGCAGAGAAGCCACAAAATTAGTCCAAGGCAGGCTTCCCTAATGTAGACTTGCTATCCTGATGTAGAGCCCCAGGAGACACTGGGGAGGAAAAGCTTACAATGGCCCTGGGGAGGGGCTATTTCGAAATAGCAGCAGTGGAGCATCTGCACACGCCTTATTTCAAAATAGCTATTTCAGAATAGGTGTTATTCCTCATAGAATGAGGTTTACAGATTTCGGAATAAGCCGTCTGTTATTTCTAAACTATTTCGAAATAACGGAATGGCTGTGCAGACACTCACATTGTTATTTCAGAATAACACTAGTTATCTCAAAATAATGATGCAGTATAGACACACCCACAGAGAAAGGCCCAACAAGAACCAATGACTGAAAGTTAAAGACAAATACAAATTATAAATAAGGTACAATTCGGTGAGAATCATAGAATGATAGAACTGGAAGGAACCCCAAGAGGTCATCAAGTCCGGTCCTCTGCCCTCACTGAAGGACAAGCACCATCTAGATCATCCCTGACAGGCGTCTGTACAACCTGCTTTTAAATATCTCCAGTGCTGGAGAGTCCACAACCTCCCTAGGCAATTTATTCCAGTGTTTACCCACCATGCTTCATGCAATGCACAGTCAGCCAGGGATCTGACGGTTCCTTCTGGCCTAAAGCCATGAATCTATGAATTAGCCTGCTTGGGAAAAACTCTCCTTGCCTGCACTCCTGTCAGGCTAGCTTTGATCTAAAAGTCAGAACTTGACTTGCCAGTTTGAAATCTGCTTTTCCCAGGGTTTTTCAGGCTTTGCAGCCCGCTAGGATACCTCAAGACAACCGCTGCTTTTTCAAGACAAGAATCTGCCATCCATACGCACCTTACAGGGTACCATGGGTACAGTCCTGCATTGTAGCTCCATGCGGGTGACCTTCCATCTCCCACACAGGACCTAATTTAAAGTATCTAAAAGGGTGTTACAAGGAGGAGGGAGAAAAATTGTTCTCCTTGGTGTCTGAGGTTAGGACAAGAAGCAATGGGCTTAAATTGCAGCGAGGGAGGTTTTGGCTGAGTCTAAACTGCATCCCTCTGCCGACAGAGGGATGCAAATTGGGCTTCATTTGCATACTCACGTTCCGACACTGAGGAGTACAAGATCTGCCGAAAAAGTTCAACACTGTCGGCAGAGCCACGGCTACACTTGACTTTCATTTTCGACACTGAGCCTGATCAGCACAGCGTCGGAATGTGAGTATGCAAATGAAGCCCGGGATATT